>CM075984.1:11233382-11270541 GCA_038087875.1 Malacoraja senta | reverse complement strand
GTGGAGGCCGGCAGTGGATATTTTTAAGGCAGAGATAAATAGATTCTTGATTAGTACAGGTGTCAGAGGTTGTGGGGAGAAGGCAGGAGAATGGGCTTAGGAGAGAGATAGATCAGCCATGATTGAATGGCGGAGTAGGCTTGATGGGCCAAATGGCCTAATTCTACTCCTATCCCTTATGACCTTATGATCTAAAATGGCCTATCAATCCAGAGCTCTGTGCTTCGGTGGTGAATTTTCATCTGGCAGTGAGCTCACTCATGCTGATCGTCCAGATGCGGTGTGCTTTTTGGGGAGTTAATTTTTAAAAAGCCTTTTCTCAGGAGAGAAAGTCATCTGGAAAGTTTGGAAATGAATGTGAAAAGAAGCACACAAATCCTTCACCATTTTATTAATGTGAACTTGCTTTCTATGAAGTGGGGATGAAAAGCTGAACCCAATGGAACTTTTATTGATACATTTACAATCCATTCCCTAGCAACATAGAAACATAGAAAATAGGTGCAGGAGGAGGCCATTCGGCCCTTCGAGCCAGCACCGCCATTCATTGTGATCATGGCTGATCGTCCCAAATCAATAACCCGTGCCTGCCTTCTCCCCATATCCCTTGATTCCACTAGCCCCTAGAGCTCTATCTATCTCTGTCTTAAATCCATCCAGTGATTTGGCCTCCACTGCCCTCTGTGGCAGGGAATTCCACAAATTCTCAACTCTCTGGGTGAAAACGTTTTTTTTTCACCTCAGTCTTAAATGGCCTGCCCTTTATTCTAAGACTGGCCCTTAGTTCTGGACTCGCCCAAAATTGGGAACATTTTTCCTGCATCTGGCTTGTTCAGTCCTTTTATAATTTTATATGTTTCTATAAGATCCCCCCTCATTACTTCTAAACTCCAGTGAATACAAGCCTAGTATTTTCAATCTTTCCCATATGACAGTCCCGCCATCCCAGGGATCAATCTCGTGAACCTACGCTGCACTGTCTCAATCACAAGGATGTCCTTCCTCAAATTAGGAGACCTAAACTGTACACAACACTCCAGATGTGGTCTTACCAGGGCCCTATACAACTGCAGAAGAACCTCTTTACTCCTATACTGAAATCCTCTTGTTATGAAGGCCAACATTCCATTAGCTTTCTTCACTGCCTGCTGTACCTGCACGCCAACTTTCAGTGACTGGTGTACAAGGACACCCAGGTCTCACTGCACCTCCCCCTTACCTAACCTAACCCCATTGAGATAATAATCTTCGCCCTTGTTTTTGCCGCCAAAGTGGATAACCTCTAGTGCATTTATGAGAAAAATCTATTGATAAGACTTTGATACTAATCCCAAATGTAGAATCAATGCACTTGAACTGTTTTAATCTTGCTAGTTTTTCTTTGCACGCTATTACCTCTACAACTTGATAAAAGGAAAAATTTGTTTTTACTGACTGATCTCATGAACACATTAATTTCTGTTTTATTAGAGATTGGCAAATATTTCTCTACAAACTCCCACTTAAATTAGATTTTTTAACTTCAAAACAACAGAGGCCACCTTTGCTTCATATGGCGTCTTCATTACTACAGTAATTATCTCAAAAATCACCTTTGAATCTCCTTTCACAATGTGGCCACAAAAATGACACACATCTAGCACAACCTGCAGTTTCAACAGCTGCTAAACACCACTGCCAACTACATTGAATCAAAACACATTAAAATGTTAAATCATCCTTGGGATATGTAACTTTAACCATTTCATTCATTTGAACTATTGTGCAGATATGTAAGTAAATGAGAGTTTTAAAATGTATTTTTGTGATGCTAAAGCGAACCTTAATCCCACGGTAATGTTGACAGAGTAAGATTAGAATACGACTTTGCGGGTTACTTAATGAGTTATTTTAAACTATCCGTTTGCCTCCCATCTATTTTGGCAATCAAGTTCACTTTTATTGTACAGTACGTATCATTATTTGCTGGAATAGTGAGACATTGTTTCTCGGTGCATCTAGCTCAAGACTATTATTCTTATTATTATTGCACTACTATTGTTCATTTTTTGAGTAATGTGTGTCATAAGTGATAGGAGCAGAATTAGGCCATTCGGCCCATCAAGTCTTCACCATTCAATCATGGCTGACCTATCTCTCCCTCCTAACCCTTTCTCCTGCCTTCTCCCCATAACCCCTGACATCTGTGCGAATCAAGAATCTATCTATCAGTGCTTTAAAAACATTCATTCACTGGGCCCTCACAGCCTTCTGTGGCAAAGAATTCCACAGATTCACCACCATGAGGTTAAACTTCCGAACAAGTAGTGGGTACGTTTTTAAATTTCATTATTTTGTACAAATGCACTAAGTTTTAGCACTAAGAGCATTTATGTTTTTTTAACTGCATGTATCATTGCTTACATTGTCCCACATGGCACAATCTTGATAAAATGTGCTCGGGAATGAATAATGTATAAAGTCTTTACGTGTAAAAATACATCATTTGAATCTCTCATTGATTCTCGTTTGAAGGTCGTGTGGTTAACATCACAAGTATGCTGGGGCGGATGGCCAACCCATCTCGATCTCCTTACTGTGTCACTAAGTTTGGAGTGGAGGCATTCTCAGACTGCCTGCGCTATGAAATGCATCGCTGGGGTGTTAAAGTTAGTATCGTTGAACCTGGTAACTTCATAGCAGGCACCAGTCTTTATAATCCAGACCGTGTCAAAATTATTTTAGAAAATATGTGGAATGATCTGCCAGATATTGTCCGTAAAGATTACGGGAAGGACTACTTTGATGCACAAGTTACTAAAATGAAATCCTATCTTGAGAGTGGCTCCGCGGACCTTTCAACAGTTATTAATGATGTCACTCACGCATTGACCTCTCCAACCCCCCATACCCGCTACAATCCAATGGATTACTATTGGTGGGTGAGGATGCAGATTATGACACACTTTTCCGCAGCTATATCTGACCGGATATACATTCATTGAAGGGATTGTCAATCCAATGCTTGCTTTTTCTAACAAGGCATTGTGACACTTGCTGATGGAAGTAGTAATTAAGTTAATTAACAGAGTGCTTTAATATAATATTTACAAAATTGAATCAGAGAATACATTGTGCTATTCATTTTAGTGACTTCCATTGCTTGGATTTATACTGAAAGTATTTACAGCAACAGATATTTAACTAAATTTGCACATCTGCCACGTGGAGATATACGTAAAAACATAGAAAATCGGTGCAGGAATAGGCCATTCGGCACCGAGCCAGCACCGCCATTTAATATGATCATGGCTGATCATCCAAAATCAGTACCCCATTCCGGCTTTTTCCCCATATCCCTTGATTCCCTTAGCCCTAAGATTTAAATCTAACTTTCTTGAAAACATCCAGTGCATTGGCCTCCACTGCCTTCTGTGGCAGAGAATTCCACAGATTCACAACTCTCTGGGTGAAAAAGTTTTTTCTCATCGCAGTTCTAAAGGGCCTACCCCTTATTCTTAAACTGTGACCCCTGGTTCTGGACTCCCCCAACATCGGGAACATTTTTCCTGCATCTACCCTGTCCAATCCCTTAAGAATTTTATATGTTTCTATAAGATCCCCTCTCGTCCTTCTAAATACAAGCGAATACAAGCCCAGTCGATCCATTCTTTCATCATATGTCTGTCCCGCCATCCTGGGAATTCACCTGGTGAACCTATGATGCACTCCCTCAATAGCAATAATGTCCTCCCTCAAATTAGGAGACCAAAATTGTACACAATACTCCAGGTGCGGTCTCACCAGGACCCTGTACAACTGCAGTAGGACCTCCTTGCTCCTAAACTCAAATCCTCTTGCAATGAAGGGCAACATGCCATTAATTTTCTTCACTGCCTGCAGTACCTGCATGCTTGCTTTCAGTGACTGATATAGAAAGGATAATATAATTCTGAAGTTCATTTCTGATTTGGCTCCAAAAATCACATCATGCTAAACTACTTGGGGAGTTTTTAAATTCTGTCATGGGATATGGCTGGCAATTTGTGAAATGAGCATTCCTTGCTTGTCCCTGAGAACAAATGGACATCACCGCTGCACCCTTCCCAAGACATGGACAGTCCCAATCTTTTTACAACCAGGGAAATGTAATAACATTTGTAATGTAAGCAGCCAGATTGCAACTAATATTTTGTTGTTGTACTGTTAAATGAGAATCAAATAATTGGTCAGATCACCAAAGATAATTTCCCTACTTTGTTTCATAGTTGTTCCTTAAGAAGGGAGACGGTACTTTGGTTTAACATCAAAACCAAAAACCTAGCAGTCCCTCAAAACTTTATTGATGTGCCTCAGTCTAAGCCTGTATCTTCACGATAGTGCTTGAATTCAAAGTCTTGTTATTGAGAGGCAAGAATGCTACCATACCCTCTACTGAAGGTACACCCATGATATTGATAGCTCGGAAGTGCCAGGATTTCAGCCACTGCAAAGGAAGAGCATATTTCCAAATCAGGATGGCATGTAACTTAGAGATGGTGATGTTGCCATGTACCTGCTGTCCCTGTCCTTCCAAACAGTGCTTTTGGGGAGTGTTTTCCAACAAGCCATTCTCAGGGCCTCATACTTTAGATTAAAATGGAGTACTGATGAAATGCACTATTAGCTCTTGTTCATGAAATACTCAGAGAATCTGAAGGACGTCTTGAGCACTACTTGTGACCTTGAGCATTTTATGTTGTGAAGAAAGCTGCCAGTGCTGGGTGCCTCTGCTCCGAGGCATTCATCATTTGCAAGCTGAGAGCTGAGCTCTGCACGAGATGAAACTTCAGGCATGTAGTTTAATTTGACAGTGAATTGATTCAGCCATCCACTTCTCCCAGACTTGTTTGTATAAGTGGCTGCATTGAAGATTCAAGCACTTTTACTACATTGAGGAACATATCCTACACTATTTTTACATGATTTTGTATGTTTTTATCTGTTCTGCTTTCTGAAAAGATCACGCATAAAGTAAATTGTGCAAAATGTTTTTTTAACATGTCTCATTAGATAGCATTCTACTTTTCAAAATGACTGTAATCCCATTTTCTAAATTATTGCAGATTATTTTGCCCTTGGTGTGATTTTTGGGGCAGTTGGAGTAATTTAGCATAAAGTGACTCATTTTTAATGAGTTTTAAGTACTGAATTTTTGCATTCCTTTATTGTAATAACATTGAGAGGTCCCTGTCTTTCTTCAGAATGATTGTTTAAATATGTTTTTGATGAATTATTTTCAAGGTTCCCAGTTGAAATGTTACAAAACCAATAAAATTGCAGTGAACAAAACATTTTGATGTTGATATTTTTTTTTTGTAACACTGAATTGACTCTGGAGAGGTAGGAAAAAAGATCCTTAAATATTCCCATAACAGTACCTGTGCAATAGGAGGCAGAAACAAGGAATTGCAGATGGTGGTTTACACAAAAGTATAAAGTGCTGGAGTAATTAGCGGGTCAGGCAGCATCTCTGGAGCGCATGGGTAGGTGGCATTTTTCATTGGGACTCTTCTTCAGACTGATTGTGGGGAGGGGGGGAGAAAGCTGGAAGAGAGGAGAGGCAATAGACAATAGGTGCAGGGGTAGGCCATTCGGCCCTTTGAGCCAGCACCGTCATTCAATGTGATCATGGCTGATAATCCCCAATCACTACCCCGTTCCTGCTTTCTCCCCATATCCCCTGACTCGACACTAAGACCAATCAGCTCTCTCTTGAAGTACAACTCTCAGTGAGAACAAAGTGTTTCCTCATCTCCGTTCTAAATGGCTTACCCCTTATTCTTAAATTGTGGCCCTGGTTCTGGACTCCCTCAACATCGGGAACATGTTTCCTGCCTCTAGCGTGTCCAAACCCTTAACAATCTTATATGTTTCAATAAGATCCCCTCTCATCCAAGATTTCAAGAGAGTTTATTGTCATGTGTCCCAGATAGGACAATGAAATTCTTATTTGCTTCAGCACAACAGAATATAGAAGGCATGAATACAGAACAGATCAGTGCGTCCATATACCATTGTATAAATATATACACACATGAATAAATAAAACAGATAAAGTACAAATAAACTGATAATGGGCTATTAATGTTCAAAGTTTTGTTTGAGTTGAGTTCAATGGTTGTGGGGAAGAAGCTGTTTCTGAACCTGGAAGTTGCAGTCTTCAGGATCCTGTAACCTTCTACCTGAAGGTAGCGGGGAGATGAGTGTGTGGCCAGGATGATGTGGGTCCTTGATGATGCTACCAGTCTTTTTGAGGCAGTGACTGCGATAGATCCCCTCGATGGTAGGGAGGTCAGAGCCGATGATGGACTGGGCAGTGCTTTTAAACTCCAGAGTGTACAAGCCCAGCCGCTCCATTCTCTCAGCATATGACAGTCCCGCCATCCCGGGAATTAACCTTGTAAACCTATGCTGCACTCCCTCAATAGCAAGAATGTCCTTCCTCAAATTAGGGGACCAAAAACTGCACACAATACTCCAGGTGTGGTCTCACTAGGGCTCTGTACAACTGCAGAAGGACCTCTGCTCCAATACTCAACTCCTCTTGTTATAAAGGCGACATGCCATTCGCTTTCTTCACTGCCTTCACAGGCAGGACAATGTGTAGCAGTTAACAGGTGGACAAGGTTCAATAGGCAGATGGAACAAAGGCCAGAAAATATAAGCAGAAGGTGTGAGAAGGGATTGAAGAGTTGTGAATTGTGAAGCTAGCGTAAGGAATGGAGGGGAAAGAGGGGAAATAGGTGAGGCACTAGGGAGGGAGAGGGGGGGAGAAAGGAGAAATGGCTAAGGGGGGGATTTTTAGGGGTTACCTAAAATGGGAGAATTCACTGTTCATGTATTCATGCATGTCCTTACATGGCTTGCTGTGTAATTCTGATTGATTGTAGTACCATGAAGGACCTTTACGATTTTGCTATGTTAAAAACGTACATAGAACAGTACAGCTCAGGAACAGGCATTCGGCCCACAATGTCCGAGTGGAACATGATAGCATTAAGCTAATGTCTGCCTGCACATGATCCATTCCATGCATAACTATGAGCCTATCCAAAAGCCTCTTAAATGCTGCTAACATATCTGCCCGCACGTGCCCCTGGCAGTGCATTCCAAGAACCCACCACTCTCTGGGTCAAAGAAAAAACTTGCCCTGTACATCTCGTTTAAACATTTCCCCTCTGACCTCAAGCTGAATCTTAAGAAATGTTCTTTGATATTTCCACCGAAATGAAAAGGGTCTGATTGTCTACCCTATCCATGCCTCTGATCATTTTATAAACCTCTATCAGGTTACCCCTCAACCAGAGCTCCAAACATCAAGAGTCAAGTGTTTTATTGTCATGTGTCCCAGATAGAACAATGAAATTCTTACTTACTGCAGCACAACAGAATATATAAACATAGTACACTATAAACAATACGATAAACGAGTGGGGGGGAAAAAAGCTCAGTGAGTATATATACACTTACCCACAAGTACACACACACACACACATATATATATATATATATATACACACACATATATAATATATATACATACACACATATACTCAAAAACAAACAATAGTAGTACAACAATAATAGTAGTCTATTGAATGAACTTCAATAGACTATTATTATTATTGTAGCTTATTTGAGGCTGTAGTGTTTAATAGCCTGATGGTTGTAGGGAAGAAGCTGTCCCTGAACCTGGATGTTACAGTTTTCAGGCTCCTGTACCTTTTTCCCGACGGGTCGGGTGAAATGAGTGTATGGCCAGGATGGTGTGGGTCTCTGATGATGCTGGCTGCCTTTTTGAGGCAGGGACTCCGATGAATCTCTTCGATGGTGCGGAGGTCATAGCCGATGATGAACTGGGCAGTGTTCACAACTTTTTGCTGTCTTTTCCGCTCCTGGGTGTTCAAGTTGCCGAACCAGGCCATGATGCAACCAGTCAATATGCTCTTTACTGTACACCTGTAGAATTTCATGAGAATCATCTCTGATAATGCTCCTCAATCTTCTCAGGAAGTAAAGGCGTTGATGTGCTTTATTTATAATTGCAGCAGTGTGCTGGGTCCAGGAAAGATCTTCGGAAATATGCACTCCCAGAATTTGAAGTTTTTGACCCTCTCCACCATCATCCTGTTGATAGAAACATGATTGTGGGTCCTCATCTTTCCTCTTCCAAAGTCACAATCAGTTCATTGGTTTTACTGATACTGAGAGCCAGGTTGTTGTGATGGCACCATTTGGTCAATTGGTCAATCCCACTTCTATACTCTGACTCTTCACCATCTGTAATCAAGACAATCCAAAGGTTACTGAATGGCTGCAGCCTGGGTTGTTTCTTTTTAAAACTGTGTATCAAGCAATAAACTGCCATGGAAATTATTCCACTGTACTCTCCATTTATTAACAACTATCAGTGGTAAAATTCTGTTCAAACACTTGAGCCTCACGACAGCTATGAGTAGGTATGTTACAAAACGTATCTTCAGCGACGCTGCAGTTTCTGCCACTGGCCGTATGCGCGAATTTGGCGCCTTTGAGGAGGGGCGGGATTAAAATGCCGTTTTCCTCCTGCCTGTCCGAGATATATTTTCTCGGGCTACAACCTAATGCTGAAAATTCGTGCCGACTGCCGTTCTCTGAATTTTTTTTTTTAAACCGCGGGAACAATTCCAGCGCTGGAGTAAAATAAAAAGCGACTTCTAACGCCATCAACGCAGGCAACGGAACGGATCTCACGTACGGGACAAAGCAAGGTAAGTCGTTTATTTTACATATAAACTTGCTTCTTAGGATGACTTTAATCAAAATTCACGTTGCGAAAATGTGATTATGTAAATATACAAAACCGGCAGTGTTTTTCCTGCCGATATGGGGTTTAAATTCACCGCAAACCGCAACGTTCCAATCGATCGCGTTCCACAAAAACCCTCTCGCAAGAAGATTTAAATGCTCATTAATTTACGGGAATTAAACACTAAATTCCTTCCATTTGGCCTATAAATTCATGACAATGAGATTTAAAAATCATGTTATATTGTGAATTCTTGTGTGAATGTTATTTGGACACTTAGGCTATTTAAAAATGTTAACCTTTTCTTAAGAAATGGATAGGTTTAGATCTAGTAATTGAATTTTGTAATTAGCTACAATTAGGTAACTAACTAATTATATGCTTTAATATCAGGTCATCCAAGTAAGATTGTTTCATATTTGTTTCAGAATGCTTCAATCTATAATAAATGAAAATTTCTTTCAGATCTCATAATTTTTAAGAAAATTATGAGGTTTCGACTGTCCTCGATCACAGCTTTTGAGTTCAGTCAATGGAAAACCAATAGGGAACAAGATGCTAATTTCAGAGTATGAAAATAGCCATAACTTTTTTAATACTGAAGATATGAAAGTGAATTAGGTGTCAAATTAAACTTCTTTTTATGCTTTATCTGATGGGATAAATTGCAGACTTGATTTTTTAAATCTCAAAATTTTGTAACATTGCTACTATGAGGGCGAATTCTGGGCAGAATATGTGCTGACAGCCCGCATCCGCGTCCAGCACTGTCCTGGCCAAGACAGCCAACATCAATGGAAATTCCTATTGAATCATAATGGACAAAACATAAAATAACCCTCTGAAATAAATGTTCCAGTGAAATATAATCATAAGTCTCGTCACTAAAAAAAGAGGTAACTTTGGTTTTGAAATTGGTCGTGTTTGAACTGAATTGTGATTAGTTTAATGCTGTGTGTTAGAAGAAGCATTTGATGTGGCAAGAAAATTTGGACTTTGAATATTACAGAACTCAATCTTACTTGCTCTATGACCTAGATTTTTATATATGAAAAGATAAACATTTTACTGCATGAGATTTTAGACAAGGCTTTTTTGTAGCTAGCAGCTTCATTCCAATGGACCGTGCAATCAATACAAATTTGCACTTTTGCACTTTCCCCTCGAAAAGCTCTCTCATGGCAAAGATTCGAAATGATCCAAACTAACACAAGAGCTCAGCTTAAAAGAATGTTCAACATTATCACTTCTAAAGGGAGCAGTGTTGAAATAAAAATAGGGGTGATTGTCAGATGGTATACACCAATATAATAGTCTAACCATTACTTTATTTGAGGGGTCAAGGAAAGAGCGTTCACGTCACGGCTCTGTTTCCACCACTTTCCACCACTACACACAAGAAGCGCAAGGCGCCATTGTTTGCAGATACCAAGAAGTGTGTTCAGATCTGGCTGAACAATTTCTAATCTTGTGATGTGCACTCGATAAGAAGACTTTATTTGAGAATCTATGACTCCCAATCAATTCAACTTCTTCCATAATCTTACCACAAAATCTTCTGTGCCATCAGCACGAAAGAACATCAGATGTAGGAATTTAGCTGCCTACTTGTCACGTGCCCTCTTGCCTCTACTTATGGCTCTATTTGATGGAACATAATGGAGCGAGGTGGAGGATAAATGTGTGGCTGAGGGACTGGTGCAGTGGGCAAGGATTCAAGTTTCTGGATCATTGGAACCTCTTTTGGGGAAGGTGTGACCTGTACAAAAAGGACGGGTTGCACTTGAACCCGAGGGGGACCAATATCCTGGCGGGGAGATTTGCAAAGGCTACTGGGGAGACTAAACTAGAACGGTTGGGGGGAGGGACTCAAATAGAGAATGCTATTAGACAGTGTGTGAGGCAGGAGGCAGAGAAGGGAAGCACTCAGACCCAACATGTAGGGGGGAAAGAAGAAAAATATAGTAAACAGAATAAGTGGTGGTGGGTTTCTTAAATGTGTGAGCAGAGAGACAGAGGGGTGTAAAATGAGGGTAGAAGCAATAGGTAGCAAGGTGAAAAGTAAAAGTGGTAGGCAGACAAATCCAGGGCAAAAATAAAAAATGGCCATTTTTCAACATAATTGTATAAGGGGTAAGAGTGTTGTAAAAACAAGCCTGAAGGCTTTGTGTCTCAATGCAAAGAGCATTCGTAATAAGGTGGATGAGTTGAATGTGCAGATAGCTATTAATGACTATGATATAGTTGGGATCACGGAGACATGGCTCCAGGGTGACCAAGGCTGGGAGCTGAACATCCAGGGATATTCAATATTCAGGGATAGACAGAAAGGAAAAGGAGGTGGGGTAGCGTTGCTGGTTAGAGAGGAGATTAACGCAATAGAAAGGAAGGACATTAGCTTGGAGGATGTGGAATCGATATGGGTAGAACTGCGAAACACTAAGGGGCAGAAAATGCTAGTGGGAGTTGTGTACAGGCCACCTAACAGTAGTAGTGGAGTTGGGGATGGCATCAAACAGGAAATTAGAAATGCGTGCAACAAAGGTAAAACAGTTATAATGGGTGACTTCAATCTACATATAGATTGGGTGAATCAAATTGGCAGGAGTGCTGAGCAAGAGGATTGCTTGGAATGTATGCGGGATAGTTTTCTAAACCAACATGTAGAGGAACCAACGAGAGAGCAGGCGATTCTAGACTGGGAATTGAGTAATGAGGAAGGGTTAGTTAGCAGTCTTGTTGTGCGTGGCCCCTTGGGCAAGAGTGACCATAATATGGTTGAGTTCTTCATTAGGATGGAGAGTGACATAATTAATTCAGAAAGTAGGGTTCTGAACTTAAAGAAAGGTAACTTTGAGGGTATGAGACGTGAATTGGCCAAGATAGATTGGCAATTTATTCTTAAAGGGTTGACGGTGGATATGCAATGGAAGGCATTTAAAGGCTGCATGGATGAACTACAACAATTGTTCATCCCAAATCAGGGAAGGTAGTGCATCCGTGGATAACAAGGGAAATCAGGGATAGTATCAAAACAAAAGATGAAGCATACAAATTAGCCAGAAAAAGCAGCCTACCAGAGGACTGGGAGAAATTCAGAGTCCAGCAGAGGAGGACAAAGGGTTTAATTAGGAAAGGGGAAATAGATTATGAAAGAAAACTGGCAGGGAACATAAAAACTGACTGCAAAAGTTTTTATAGATATGTGAAGAGAAAAAGATTAGTTAAAACAAATGTAGGTTCCTTGCAGTCAGAAACAGGTGAATTAATCATGGGGAACAAGGACATGGCAGACCAATTGAATAACTACTTTGGTTCTGTCTTCACTAAGGAAGACTTAATTAATCTGCCGGAAATAGCAGCGGACCGGGGGTCAAATGAGATGGAGGAACTGAGTGAAATCCAGGTTAGCCGGGAAGTGGTGTTAGGTAAATTGAATGGATTAAAGGCCGATAAATCCCCAGGGCCAGATAGGCTGTATCCCAGAGTACTTAAGGAAGTAGCCCCAGAAATAGTGGATGCATTAGTGATAATTTTTCAAAACTCTTTAGATTCTGGAGTAGTTCCTGAGGATTGGAGGGTAGCTAATGTAACCCCACATTTTAAAAAGGGAGGGAGAGAGAAAATGGGGAATTACAGACCAGTTAGTCTAACATCGGTAGTGGGGAAACTGCTAGAGTCAGTTATTAAAGATGGGATAGCAGCACATTTGGAAAATGGTGAAATCATTGGACAAAGCCAGCATGGATTTATGAAAGGTAAATCATGTCTGACGAATCTGATAGAATTTTTCGAGGATGTAACTAGTAGAGTGGATAAGGGAGAACCAGTGGATGTGTTATATCTGGACTTCCAGAAGGCTTTCGACAAGGTCCCACATAAGAGATTAATATACAAACTTAAAGCACACGGTATTGGGGGTTCAGTATTGATGTGGATAGAGAACTGGCTGGCAGACAGGAAGCAAAGAGTAGGAGTAAACGGGTCCTTTTCAGAATGGCAGGCAGTGACTAGTGGGGTACCGCAAGGCTCAGTGCTGGGACCCCAGCTATTTACAATATATATTAATGATTTGGACAAGGGAATAGAATGCAACATCTCCAAGTTTGCGGATGACACAAAGCTGGGGGGCAGTGTTAGCTGTGAGGAGGGTGCTAGGAGGCTGCAAGATGACTTGGATAGGCTGGGTGAGTGGGAAAATGCATGGCAGATGCAGTATAATGTGGATAAATGTGAGGTTATCCACTTTGGTGGCAAAAACAGGAAAGTAGACTATTACCTGAATGGTGGCCAATTATGAAAAGGGGAGATGCAACGAGACCTGGGTGTCATGGTACACCAGTCATTGAAAGTGGGCATGCAGGTGCAGCAGGCAGTGAAGAAAGCGAATGGTATGTTAGCATTCATAGCAAAAGGATTTGAGTATAGGAGCAGGGAGGTTCTACTGCAGTTGTACAAGGTCTTGGTGAGACCACACCTGGAGTATTGCGTACAGTTTTGGTCTCCTAATCTGAGGAAGGACATTCTTGCCATAGAGGGAGTACAGAGAAGGTTCACCAGACTGATTCCTGGGATGTCAGGACTTTCATATGAGGAAAGACTGGATAGACTCGGCTTGTACTCGCTGGAATTTAGAAGATTGAGGGGGGATCTTATAGAAACAAAATTCTTAAGGGGTTGGACAGGCTAGATGCAGGAAGATTGTTTCCGATGTTGGGGAAGTCCAGCACAAGGGGTCACAGTTTAAGGATAAAGGGGAAATCTTTTAGGACTGAGATGAGAAAAACATTTTTTACACAGAGAGTGGTGAATCTCTGGAATTCTCTGCCACAGAATGTAGTTGAGGCCAGTTCATTGGCTATATTTAAGAGGGAGTTAGATGCGGCCCTTGTGGCTAAAGGGATCAGGGGATATGGAGAGGAAGCAGGTACAGGATACTGAGTTGGATGATCAGCCATGATCATATTGAATGGCGGTGCAGGCTCGAAGGGCCGAATGGCCTACTCCTGCACCTATTTTCTATGTTTCTATTTACTTTGTTTTGCTTTCTATGCTCTTTACCCTCTCCCTACATTCCTTCTTGACCATTGGTTATAATTTTACTGTTTGTATTCCTCGTTGTCACCTTCCCCTCATCCAACAATGAACTATTGAACATTTCCTTGATCATCGTGTGCTTTGATCAGTTCTTTTCATACCTTACATGTTCTTTGTACCCTTCCATATCTCGTTTCCCACTCCCATGACTCACAGTCTGAAGAAGGGTCTCGACCCGAAACGTCACCCATTCCTTCTCTCCAGAGATGCTGTCTGTCCCGCTGAGTTACTCCAGCATTTTGGGTATATAATCTTGTTATTCTCTGCTACTGTGATTAGTTTTTTCTTTGTCAAGCATCATTGAAAGTTCTAAGAAAGTTAGTTTGTGTTTCTAGAAACAATTGTGAAATGTTTTTTTTGTGAACAGTGCATAGGGAAACAATAAGTACACGGCGGGGGGAGGCTGGGATTTTGCTGATAAATCTCAGCAGACATGATTTTTTAACACGTTTGATTACTTGACACCTAAGAACACAACAAAAAACAAGTCTAAGAAATCACAACATTTTATTTTATCTGAGAATTGCAGCTGTAGATATCACAGGATTAGCTTTTAATTTAAAGTGGAATGAAATCTACTTTTGATCTTAAAATCTTTCTCATGCTAAATCTCTTTTATTCCATTTTATTCCATTTTATTCAATTAATGTTTCATCGTTTCCTTTCCACCATCATTTCTCTACTCGATGTCATTATCTACAGATTTTCCTTATTCCACTTGGCAACCTCATCCACATGAGGAATCAGCTTCTAAAAGAATACCGAGAATTTTTTGTACAAATGCTTTAATTCTACAATTCTACATTCTTTACATTCTACAATGACTATAGTTCTGACAGACTGTTTATCTAATATACGCCTTCAATGATTTGCATCAGCTGTAAAAGGGAAAGATGGATGTCAGGGATTTAACTGTAAACTCCCATGGCAATTCTCAACCAGACCCACACTGCACAAATTTAGCATTTTACCAGCACTGTACAGTGACATTTTTTTTGCACGAGTCACCATATGCCCAAAGTCCAGTCCACACACTCGATGAACGGCTCCCAATCCAGGGAAGCCCCAGTCTGCTGCAGGGCCTTCTCCGTCGCCCTTGACTGGCTCGGTCCACAAACCAATGTCCCTCTCCTTGCCCAACCACCTTTGTGTCCCGGGGGCGCCTCCTGCAACCTACTTTGAAGGTGCTGGAGGTCAATGGTAGCTGACCCTTCAGGTGGTCTCTTCTAACCATAATAGTTAAATTACTGCACTTTCATAGTTTTAAAATGTTACGTCGCTCCAACATTCCCTCGTCTTTCCCAATTGCCCTTGCTTTCTGCCATAATTCAAAATTAATTCATTAAAATGTTCTTTTTGTAATTCACTTGCATAACAGACTTTCTTCCTTGACAACATGAACATTCACATATATTTATCTTGTGAATGCAGGGTAACTACTGACATCTGGGAAAACTCATTCTTAGTGAATGTCCACCTTCAGGTTATCTTCTGTCGTAAGAGAAACTTCACAGTTACTAAATGATTTGGATGAAAGAATGCCAAAAAATTAACACCTTGCCTGTTGTGGACAACCGTTTCAAGAATAGATCCAAAAAAGGTGAGGTTTCATGTGGTTTACGTTGATGATTGATCTGTCAAAAGTCAAAGTCAATTTTATTCGTCACATGCACCCGAAGGTGCAGTGAGATGAATTTGCCAGCAGCGATACACTTAAAAAGAACACACAATACACAATGGAATTTAACACAAACATCCACCACAGCATTCTTCGCTGTGGTGGAAGGCAACAAAGTTCAGCCAGTCCTCCTCCTTGTTCACTCTTGGTTGGGGCCATAAACCCTCCGTATTCGCCACTACAGGCACTCTCGTCGGGATGATTGAAACTCCGACGTCGGGACGGTCGAACACACTCTGCGGCTTGGATGTCTCGAATCGGCACTTTCCTACAGGAGACCGTGGCTTCAGGATGTTATAGGCCGCAGGCCGGCGGTCGGAGCACTTCACCGGCGATCCCCGGCAAGGGATGCCAGGCTCCGGATGGAAAGTCCACGCCACGCTCGCTGCTAGAAGCTACGCAGACCACAGCCCATGATGCCAAAGTCACTAGGCCAGCGATCGGAGCACTCCTCTCTGGCGACCCCTGGCAAGGGTTCGCCCGCTCCGCGATGGAAAGTCCATGCTGCGTCTGCTGCCGATGCTCCGGGCCCGACTCCGGGAAAGACCGCTCCAATCCATGCCATTAGGCCGCGAGGGAGGCGACATGGAAAAAATCCCCTCTCCGTGGAGTAGGCGACCGAAAACGGTCCCCCCCCTTTCCCCTCCCCACCACCCCCCATTCCCCTCCCCACCACCCCCCACACAAGACACACCGAGAGACACCCAAACCAACACTAGACACACCAAAAAAGAAGAAAAAAAGTAGAAATAATGAACATTGCTGGCAGGGCAGCCAACTCGCAGCGCCCCCACCCACCAGGTCAACTCACCTAACAGGTTCTTTCATTTTATTTCTGCACACTGACCTAATGTGTATTTACACTATTTGATGATTACTTTTCAGATTTCCACAATCTGCAATATATTGTTTTTGTTGATTGGATATGTTGGAAAGCTTTAAAACAAAGGTGTAAGTTTCTTCACCCAAGGTTGAGAGTTTCTATACTTTTGATACTTCACAACTTATGCCAACCAAGAACTAGGCTTTTATTCATCCAAAGAGGTATCTGCGGGTAGGCAAGTTTAAAGAGCTTTGTGTGTGGGAGTGAAACTGGAAGTTAAAGGGGTTTCCAGTAGATGTCAATATACCGTAGATGGGAAGAATCAATTCCCATCCCAGAAGGATCGGTGAGTAGAGGTGACAGGTTTTAAATAATTGGCTCCCAGCGGGCCGCGGCCTATAGGCCACTGCTAATCCTCGGACGCACAAACACCCAGTGGGCCACATTGGGTTAGGCAGAAGCTGTCGAACAGGCCCCTGCTCATCCCCAAAGATGAAAGACTGGGAGGATGGAGCCGGCGACACAAATGGACGTGAGGAGCAAGGCAGGGCTGCCAACACTGGGTGTGAGTTGGGAATGAGAAATTGCGAGAGGAGGGTGCACTCACTACAATATGATGCATACTGCTTTAAATTGGATTAGCTATGAATAAGGTTAGACTAAATTACATTCCTAATTACATTCCACAGTAGAGCCCAGGCTCTGATCAACACCTGCAGCACATGACTGATCTTAGTATATTCATGTATGGAAATCAGATTATAATCAAACACGGCCCATGTTGACCAACCTGGGTCTCACTGCACACCTGGTACTACTCCTGACCCTGACTCCAGTTGCATACCTTCTCTCATTCCTGACCCTGACATTCTCTCATTCCTGACCCTGAGTCCAGCCTTACACCTGCCCCCCCCCCCCCCCTATTCTACCCTGATCATAGCTACTTACCTGCTTAGATTCCCAGTGCTGAACACTCCCCTGGTCCCAGCTTTGACTGCACACCTAGTACTATTCCAGACCTTGACTCTGGATGCACACTTGGCCTTGCTCCTAGCCCCTCTGCACTGACAATATATCTGGCCCTCACATAAAGCCCCATATCTGACCCCCTGGACTTAACCTATTACGTTCAAGTCCACAGGTGCTTATCTAATGCAGTAATCTTTTATGGTGCACTTCACAGACCAAGTTATCTATAACAAAATTTGCTACATCCATTGGCTTCCTTGTTATCTAACATGCTAGTCATCAATTGGTTGAACACAATTTCTCATCCATAAAATTATACTCACTCAGCTGTATAAGTATTCTGTTACCATTTCTTTCATTTTCCTAACAAACTGTCCTGAAGTCATTTTCACCCCCAATATTTTCAGTATTTTGCTGTCTTCCTCTCAGCTGGGACTTTTCTGAAATACAAAGTCCAATAACTATATATTTAAGCAATATTATTCTATTAAATGTGATCTTGAGAGTACATAATATTTTCTGTGGTATCCATAACACAACAATGATAAAAAATATCTTTGTTTTGATTGCACCTACCAACATGCATACATTATTATATTACAGTTAATATGTACCGAGGGCAATTTTTTGTTCCAATGCTCCCCATTCCCAATTACTTTTACATTGAAGTGATTGAAATCCAAGATGGATGATATTCATTACGTGGTTGGTTGGGGTCAGTATCAGTACAATTACTCTATTAAACTTTAAATCTTCAGATGTCCTGGTTCAAGCTAAAACTAAAGAAAATAATAACCTCCTCACACATTCCCCTGCAAGTATCTCCGTCACTCCTTTAAAATATTCCCCTTCTTTGAACAAGCTCTTAAATATCGCATCTGAATCAGTTTCCATCTGATTACACTCCTTGAGGATGTTCATCTACGTGTTGAATTAATAAAACTCGAGATTGGGGACATTTCTATTCAACCTGTCAAAGGAATTTAGGGGGGGGGGGGTTAGAAATAGTCAGTGAGGTAAACAAACATAATAGTTGGTACACAAAAATGCTGGAGAAACTCAGTGGGTGCAGCAGCATCTATGGAGCGAAGGAAATAGGCAACGTTTTGGGCCGAAACCCTTCTTCAGACTGCACCCGCTGAGTTTCTCCAGCATTTTTGTGTACCTTCGATTTTCCAGCATCTGCAGTTCCTTCTTTAAAACATAATAGTTGAGTGGCAAATGACAATAGTGCTACCTTCCCAATATTTAACTGAAGGAAATAATGGGTTAACGGGGCTGTATGTTGTGACAGACAGCCTGACACCTTGCATATCATTTTAATATTACACTTATCCCATTCCCCTGGATATTCCAGATTCATAAATTAAGGTTTTGTCAACTAATTGCAAATCAGGCTAATTACAAATCAATAACATTAGCCGACTCCGAAACATGAAGCGCTGAGCATTGGGATCCAGACATCATGGACAACTGGCCTCAGTTCCCTGCTCACATCTGCAGTGTTCTCCATCTGAACCAGGGCCCGTGGAGCGTTTTTTAAAGTGGGGAGGCTGAGAGATCACTGATCACTGGCTTTGGGGGTATCCGGTGAGGGAGTGGAGCAACCGAGTGGGTAGAGGGTGTTGAAGTGGGGTATCCCCCCTCCCAGGGTAGGGACTTTTTGAAATTTGATGTAGAAGTATGATTTCAATGTTTTTTGTATGAATTATTTTTAAGAGGTAACTTTTTAAGGGGTAACTTATTCCACACAAAGGGTGGTGGGTGTATGGAACAAAATGCCAGAGGAGGTAGTTGAGGCAGGGACCATCCCAACATTTAAGAAACAGTTAGACTGATGCATGGATAGGGAAGGTTTGGAGGTATGGACCAAAAGCAGGTAGCGTAGCTGGGACATGTTGGTGGGTGTGGGCACCTGCACTGAAGAAAGTTTGTCCTCATCTCAGTCCTAACTGGCCTACCCTTTATTCTTAAACTGTGATCCCTGGTTCTGAACTCCCCCAACATTGGGAACATCTTTCCTGCAGTTACAGTAAGTGAAAATCTAGCAGGCAAGCAGGATGCTTTCTCCAACCACCCCCATTTGAAGTCCACTATCTTCCACCGTTTCTACCCAGTGCTTGGTACTTACTTCCAGCAGCCATTGGTTGTCCTCCAGGATGCACCGAGCCGCAGCCTGATCCATGCTGGTCACCTGGGCGAATTTGGCACAGAGACTCTCACGGCAGCGGCGCAACGCTTCCGACGCCGCCGACAGCCCGGAACTCTTGCACTGAGGCTGCTCCATGGCCGGAGTTGTAGTGAGCGACTCACCAGCCCAGCAAACACTCGCCATCCCCGCTCCCCGTCTGCATCTGTCCTCGCCGCTGTTTCTGCTTCCAACTCCCGTGGCCAGAGCGTGCGAAATTTGTGATCAGCGTGAGAATTTTGGCAAAATGCGTGATTCTCATGCTCAATGCATGGGAGTTGGCTGCCCTGCCTCTATATCCCCCTATCTCCCCCTCTCTCTCCCCCCCTCTCTCTCTCTCTCCCCCACTCCTTCTCCTCTCTCTCCCTCTCTTTCTCCCTCCCACCTCACTCTCCCCCCTCTCTCTTTCCCCTCTCTTCCGCTCTCTCTCCTCTAACCCCCTCTATCTCCCCCATTTCCCTCCCTCTCTCTCTCCCCTCTCTCTGCTCTCTCTCCCTCTCTCTCCTCTCACCCCCTCTCTCTCCCCTGTCTCCCCCCCTCTCTACCTTTCCCTCTCTTCTCTCTCCCCCCTCTCTCTCCTTTCTTCCCCACTCTCTCCATTCTCTCTCCCCCTCTCTCTCTCCCCTCTTTCTCCCCCTCTCTTCCCCCTCTCTCCCCTCACCTCACTCTCCCCCTCTCTCTCGCCTCCTCTCTCTCTTCCCCTCTTCCTCCCACCTCACTCCCCCCCTCTCTCTCGCCCTCTCTCTCTCCACTCTCCCCTAACTCTCTCTCCCCTCTCTCCCCCTCTCTTCCCCCCTCTCCCTCTCTCTCCCCTCTCTCTTTCTCCCTCCTTCTCTATCTCCCCCTCTATCTTCCTCTCTCTCTCCACACACTCTCTCCCCCTCTTGCTCACCTCTCTCTCTCTCCCCGCTCCCCCCTCTCTGCCCCATTTCTCTCTCCCACCTCACTCTCCCCCTTGCCCTCTCTACTCTCTCTCTCCCCTCTTTTTCCCCCCTCTCTCCCTCTTTCCTCTCTTTTACCACCCCTCTCTCTCCCCTTCTCCCCTCCCCTCTCTCCTCCCTCTCCACGACTCTCTCTTCCTTGGGCCCAATTGGTCCATAATGATCAAGTTGGCATTCTGCGTGCCCAGGGACTGGATGCCGTTCCCAGATCAGCTCGCGTCCCAGGGACTGGCCGCAGTTCTCAGGTCGGCTCGCCTGCCCCGACCCCGCGAAAATGAATTGAAAAAAATACGCGGTGTTTCGGGTTACGGGCCGTTTGCCCGTAGTCCGAACCCTGTCCTAGATGTTTGGCCTAATTGTGGTCGCCCCCCCGCCCCCCTTGTTTTACAACTGATTCACCGGGTTAGTTCCATCTCCGGCTGCTTCATGTTGTCGGCAGCTGCACATTCGACCAAAAGAGAAGAGAAGAGACGCGACCACTCACAGCCGGCAACCGACACGCTTCCCCAGACCGGACAGATCGCGCTGGCATGCGGCGCAAAGGGTCAAACTGCATAGGGACTGAACTCAGCGTGAGAACTCGGTCATCAGCGTGAGGGCGTGAGAATTGGCTCCAAAGCGTGATTCTCACGCTTTCAGCGTGAGAGTTGGCAGCCCTGAGCAAGGTCGGTAGGAGAGGGAACCAGGGTCTGGCCTACCGCTCCCTCGGCAAGGATGGAAAGTCCATGCTGCGCCTGCTGCCGATGCTCCGGGCCAGACTCCGGGAAAGACCGCTCCAATCCATGCTGGGCCACAAAGGTGGGCAGGTGAGGAGAGGGACTCGGTTTGTTGGTCGAATCCAAGAATCCCTGCAACAGCCTGGGACTTGCCTGGATTCGGCGGCGGTCATAAAACCTAAAACTCAGACTGGACTTTGAAAATTGCACTAAAACTTGGCGCCTCTTGCATGCGGGCTCAGTGGACTGTTATCTGTACTCTTTGTTAATCGTGGATTGTGCGTATCTATGTCAATAATCTGCTGATCTGTAAGGAAGAAAAAAAATTCACTGTGCGTTTGCACATGTGACTAAAGAACCGTTGAAAGATTGGTCATTGTGACTTCCGGTGGTGCCTTGTTGGACTGAACAGGCGTTGCATTTAGCTCCGTGCCCGTAATCGGCGAATTTTCACTTTAAAAATCGATTTGGAAGTCGGGTCCGTGTGTAATAACTTACCGGAGCTGCTTGTCGCGGTGCTGATGACGTCATCAGAAATCGCCGCGAAAATAACGGAGGTTTAAGCTATTTTTAAATGAAAAGAACGACTACCTGTCAGAGCCCCCAGAGATCTGTCTCCAAGCAACTTTTGAAAATACAGTCACTACCTGAAAAAATTCAAGAACCTGAAGAAGTACCTGCTGAACTTCAAGAACTCGAAGAAGTATCTGCTGAATTAGCTCTGAAAATGACTACAAGATCAAAGGCTGAAATGGCTGAAAAAGTTTCAAAGGACAAAGAAATGGAGGAAATTAAGATATCGGTGAGTGACTTAAAAAATGAACTTTTGGCAGCTAATAAAAGTATGATGGAGAGCATGGAGAGCATGATGCAGAACATGAACGTCGGGAATCAGAAAGTTATTGATTCAATCGGTAATATAAATAAACGAATAGACGATGTTCATGGTGAATTATCTTTGAAAATTGATAAGGTTGAAACAGACTGTACTAGTACGTTTGATGTGGTCCACCAAACTGTTAAAACATTGAATGGGTCCCAACTCCCTTTTGTAAGATTATTCAAGGGGACGGAGCTAAATGCAGATTAACAACTACGGAAGTCATTAATTGTGTCGTCATTTTTAGACACTGTAACCTCACTCTTTTGATTTTTTTTTAATGTCACAATAATGTACACTTTTTTGTTTTTTTACTTAAGGACAATTTTGAGAGGGATGTAATAATTGAATTTAATATTGCAAATGCTCGCCCAACAGCCAGAGACCTAAGGTATTGTTTGCACCACATGTTTAAAAGGTAGTAAATAATTTAAAATGCAAGACGATATACAAAAGAAATTTGGAGGAATCACATTCTGTAGTTGGAATATTAGGAGTGCTAATGAACCAATTAAAAGGGGTAAGATTTTTGCACAATTGAAGTCACTCAATTCGGACATAATATTCCTACAAGAAACTCACTTGAAACTGCAAGCTCAAGCCAGATTGAAGGCAAACTGGATATGCCAAACATACCAATCTTCATATATTTCCAAAGCTAGAGGCACAGCAATCATTATTCGAAAAGGTATACCATTTAAATCGAAGATCGCGACAGATAAGGAAGGGAGATACCGGAGAGATTTATGATACCCCAATCACCTTGGTAAATATTTATGCGCCTAATTTTGATAATCCTCAATTTTTAAATACAATTTTGAATATAATTACAGAGTTCAATTATCAAAATGTGATCATTGGGGGAGATTTTAACTGTGTTTTGGATCCATATTTGGATAAATCTTCACAACAGAGTAGGGGTAACACAAAATCTAAAACCAGGGAAATCTTAAATACTTACATAAAAAATACAAATATAACAGATGTTTGGAGGTTCGCTAACCCTGTCGGAAGGGAATACTCGTTTTATTCAATGGTACACAAAACGTATTCACGTATCGACTATTTCTTAGTGGATACAAAACGAATTCCCTATACAATGAACCCAAAATATCACAATAGTATAATTTCTGATCACTCCCCGTTAACTTTTTTTTTTAATTAGAAGGAATGCCTTTTAATAAATCGTTTTGGAGGTTTAATCCTCAAATCTTAAATGATCCACAAGGGGAAATATATTTAAAACAACAGATGGAACTTTTTTTAAAGAATAATGATACCCCAGAGATTTCACCAGTTCTACTATGGGAATCATTCAAAGCAGTTATTAGAGGATCTATAATCTCATATCAAGCCTTTTTAAATAAAAGGAATAAGAAAGAACAAAGGCAGTTAGAAGAACGAATTAGAGAATTGGAATTAGACAATGCTAAAGAGCCTACTATAGATAAACATAATAAAATAACAATAATTAAATTTAAATAAAATAAAATATTATCAGCAAATGTTATTAGACTATTTCAAATCACAAAACAGGAAAATTTTGAATTTGGGGATAAACCACACAAGCTTCTGGCTCGACAACTGAAAAAACGGGAAAAGGACCACATGATTTTAAGGATTAAATCAAATAAAGGGGAATTGTTAACACTACCTAAGGATATTAATAAAAGATTCGCTCAATTTTCTCATATACATCTAAAGCAGTAGCAGATAGTACTAAAGTTAGAGAGTTTCTGGATAATTGTAAGCTCCCAAAACTTAATGTGAGTGAACAAGAGGAATTAGGTGCACAAATCTCAACTAAGGAAATAGAAGAAACAATAAATACATTAAAGAACGGAAAAACTCCAGGGCCAGATGGTTTTAGTAATGAATTTTATAAAAGATTTTATGAGATAATTACACCACGACTACATAAAATGTATACATATGCTTTTAAAGAACATACACTTCCAGAAACACTGGCGGAGTCAACGATTACTCTAATACCTAAAAAAGGTAAAGATTTAGAAGATCCGGGTTCTTATAGAGCTATTGCGCTGTTAAATACAGATCAAAAAATATTAGCGAAAACATTAGCTAGAAGGCTAAGTAACTATGTCAGTAAATTAATAAATCCGGATCAAACAGGGTTTATACCGAAGAGGTATTCAAGTAATAACCTGATACGTCTGTTTAATATAATGCACTCACATAAAACCGAAGAGCAAGATTTATCAATTATCTCACTGGACGCAGAAAAAGCATTTGATCAAGTGGAATGGGATTATATGGTTAAAGTATTGCAAAAATTTCAAGTGGGAGAGAATTTTATCGCTTGGGTAAAATTATTATATGACAGGCCTACGGCCAGAATATTAACTAATAATATCTTGTCCTCGAAATTTCAGTTATCAAGGGGAAATAGACAGGGGTGTTCATTATCACCTCTGCTATTTGCTCTTGTAATAGAACCGTTAGCGGAAAGTATTAGGATACATCCGAATATTTATGGGTACAATACAAAATATTCAAATAATAAGATATCTTTATATGCAGATGATGTACTACTATACATTACAAAATCACAAACTAGTATACCAAATATATTAAATTTAATTGAGGAATTTGGATCCTTTTCAGGATATAGAATAAATTGGAATAAAAGTGAAATTATGCCGATTAAACCTCAGGAATCGACACACCTGTTAAAATTCCCTTTTAAAATCGCCGTAGAAAAATTTAAATATTTGGGAATTGAAATTACTAGAAAATATAAGTCTCTATTTAATGCAAACTATATGCCCTTACTCAATAAACTAAACACACTGATTAAATTTTGGAAAACCCTCCCGATGTCTCTTATAGGCCGAATAAATGCTATAAAAATGATCTTTTTACCACAAATTTTATATCTATTCCAGTCAATACCGATATACTTACCAGAATTTTTCTTTTTTTAATTGGATGCTGATATTACAAATTTTATATGGGACTATAAATCCCACAGAATCCAAAGAAAACATTTGTGTAAACCTAAGGAATTTGGTGGATTATCACTCCCCAATTTTTTATATCATTACTGGGCCACAAATGTCAAAAATATGATTCACCTGTTGGACAATTCAGCTCAGCAGGTGGATTGGATAGTAATGGAGAGAGAGGACTGCTCCCCTTTTAACATAGGAGCGATCCTTCTCTCACCAACAAAAATAAAGAATACAATATATAGTAAAAATCCAATTATTCACAGTACAATTAGAATTTGGAAACAAATAAAATTATCGTTAAAATTAAGAAATCTATCACTTCTTTTACCTATAATGAATAACCCTTCGTTTAAACCTTCTATGATAGATAGAGCTTTTATAAATTGGGAAAGAGCAGGAATTAAAACGTTTGGAGATATGTATGATAATGGAGGTTTTTTAACATTTCACCAATTACAACTTAAATACAACTTGAATAATAATCAATATTTTAAATATTTCCAACTACGTGACGATTTGAAAAAGTATACACGGGAATATCAAAATATCTCTCCTGACTTATTAGATGGGATAATTAATATAAAAGCGGAATCAGCTAATTTAATATCATACCTATATAATTCCATTTTAAATATAGAAATTCCATCATCGGACGGGATCAGAAGAGAATGGGAACAGGAATTGGCTATAAAAATCTCGAAAGAGAGTTGGGATAAACATCTATTATATGTGCATAAATGTTCGATTAACGTAAGACATACTCTGATTCAATTTAAAATTTTACATAGATTATATTATTCAAAAGCTAAATTAAGTACATTTTACCCAAATACCTCTGCAAACTGTGATAAATGCCTAGTCCAAGAATCAACTATAGCACATTCCTTTGTTTTTTGTATAAAAATTCAAAAATTTTGGAATGAAATTTTTGAAGTTTTCACTAAATTATTTAAAATAAAACTGAAACCGAATGCAGAACTGATTATTTTTGGAACAATAGAAGCAACTTTGGAGCTGACTTCGTTTCAAAGGAGTTATCTTAGTTATGGCTTAATAACGGCAAAAAAATTAATACTGAAATTTTGGAAAAATGCTCCTACGCCAACAATAAAAATGTGGACTTCTAATATGTCGGAATTGTTACATCTAGAAGATATGAGATTCCTCCTAGCAGGTAAACAAGACCAATTCCAAAAGATTTGGTCTCCATATATCGACTTATTACAAACATAGGGTGCAACAAAATGTTGATAATAAATGGTTTTAGGACCTGGCGAGGGGTGAGTAAAGATAAGAAGTAGGTACATCCCTTTCATATTGTCCTATCTTATTTTCTTTTTTCTCTTTTTTTCTTTTCTTCTTTAACTACTTCTTGTGGTTTAGGTTCACATGTATGTTCCTGGGCCACTTTTTCATTCACTCACTGACTGTCCTTGCTAGTTCTTTCTATTCTTCTTTTCTATTAAAGTTGAAAAACAGAAGTGGTACAAGAACTGTATAAATTTACGTTATTGTAGATTACTGTAATGTAAAATACTTCTAAAAAAATAGAAAATAAAAAATAAAAAATAAAGATTGGTCATTGTTGGCATAGGAAGATGTTTACTCAATAAATTGTTAGATTCCAGAATGCATTGCCTGCAAGTGTAGTTGAGGCAGATTCAACAATAACTTCCTAAAAGGAGTGTAGGAAGAAACTGCAGATGCTGGTTTATACCAAAGATAGACACAAAATGCTGGAGTAACTCAGCGGGTCAGGCAGCATCCCTGGAGAAAAGGACTAGGTAACATTTTAGGTTGGAACCCTTATTTCGACTTCAGTCCGAAGAAGGGTGCTGACCCAAAACATCACTTCCTAAAAGGATTTGGATGAACGTAAAAATATTACAATGTAATAAAAATATTACAACTTATTGAGTTATGGGAAGAACAGAGAATTGGGTGTAATAGGTACCTCTCTGAGAGCCTCGATGAGTTGGGCTAATCGGCCATTTTCTCTACTTGAATTCTAAATTTGAAATCAAAATGATCTAAACTCATTGGGCTTAATGATTTTCTATCAAAAGATTATGGTCTCACTGTACCTTTTAATAAGGTAGTCATTTTTATGACAGTTACCTTAATATTGGGCAGGGAATTGTAGTCCAAGCAAACAATTACCTCTGTGGGTATTAGACAATGGCATGTATATCTTGAATCACGCTGCACGTTGGCTCATGGTAGCTTCTTATGGACAATGGTTTTAGTGGCGTTTATGGGTCATACTCAGTCAATCCTCCCATTCAGGGACAGAGCGATGGATGGATCGAACGAATCTTGAAAAGTTAAAAGGTAAAAATGTTTCAAGTTGACAAGCTGAAACTAAATTTAGCAAAAAATAATTATATGCCATTGTACAGACTATTTTTTTAAAAAGGCCATAGACATTGCTTGTCGTCAGGCAGTGAGCCAATTCTCAAGAGTCGAAAGATCTGACTAAGTAAATATAGTCTCACAATTTGTATTTGCTGAACAAATGAGTCATCTGTGATTCAATCCATCTGAATTCCAGGAAATATTATTGGGAAACCTGATACATGTTTTCAACATTTTCTAGCTTAATTTTCAGTGATTCTGTGTTACTTGTCAATGATCAAAACTCTCGAGACATAAACAATTACCAGAATAGAATAAATATGACTTACATACTTCCAGTGTTCATTCAGTGATGCATTCAACTGTAAAAAAGATCCGAAAACTCTAAAAGTCAACACAAGTCTACATAACCGCACATTATGAAATTCCTTAAATAGAACACTTGCCACTCCCTATGTTCAAAATGTTGTCTGGGCCTGAACTCTCCAACATGTCATAAAATATAGGAGCAGAATTTGGTAATTCGGCCCATCGTCTACTCCGCCATTCAATCGTAACTGATTTATCTTACCCTCTCAACCCCATTCTCTTGCCTTCTCCCCATACCCCTGTCAAGAGTTCTGATTGTAACTACTCACATACTGGCAATTGTACTTTCAATTGCCAAGTCCTTGAGGCCTGGAATTACCTCCCCAAACCTATCCACCTTTCTCTTTTTCTCTTTAAGATGATCCTTGACCAAGCTTTTGCTTGCCTAGCCTAATATTTCATTTGGTTTGAATATTGTTCCTTTGTTGCAGAAGGCAAAAGGAATAATCCAGGAAGTTATAGGCCAGTGAGCCGACAACCCATTGGTTTGTATTCTTAAGGATAGGATTTACTCAAATTGGGAAAAGCAAAAAGCTTATTAAGGAGAGTTGACATGGATTTGTGTCGGGAAGGTCATATCTTACAAACCTTGAGGAGGTGATGAAGATGATTGGTGAGATGAGGGCTGTGGATGTTGTGTGCATAGACTTTGGTAAGGCTGATCCAGAAGATTAAGAAGCATGGGATCCATGGTGACTTGATAGTTTGGATTCAAAATGAGCTCGGCCATGGAAGATTAGGGGGTGAAGATGGTGGAAAAATGTTATTCTGACTGGAGATTCCTGACCAGTGGAGTTCCTCAGGGATCAGTATTAGGACATTTGGGTATTTGGTGATATATAAATAACTTTGATGAAAATGGAGACGGGCTGATTAATATGTAAGATGGGCAGAAAAAAACATGAAACTTCTCAGAGATATATAATTGTAATGCAACTAATAAGTTGTCTTGCCATTATTTTAAATGCTTGTTTTATCTCATTAAATGCTTCTGCTAAATTCCTCTGGATTTTCCAACCAGCTGCCCTTTTCTATTGCCTCTCTATAATGAGTGTCCCATCAACAACGGTCAACAGGAAAATTGCAGTTATCAAGACTAGGCTGAATTTTATTTGAGTGATTTAACCTGAGTCAATTCTCCCTTAATAATAGTCATACAGAGTGGAAAAAGGTCCTTCGGCTCAACTTGCCGAAACTGACCAACATGTCCCAGCTACACTAGTCCCACCTGCCTGCGTTTGGTCCATGTGCCTCTAAACCTATCCTATCCATGTACCTGTCTAACTGTTTCTTAAACATTGGGATAGTCCCAGCCTCAACCACCTCCTCTGGCAGCTTGTTCCATACACCCACCACCCTTTGTGTGAAAAAGTTACCCCTCAGATTCCTATTAAATCTTTTCCCCTTTACCTTAAAGCTATATTCCAAGGAGTAGTTGCAAAATCAGCTTTTCAAAATAATTGAATTTCTCCTTTGTTATATATGTTGGTGAAAGCTTTTGATAGGTTCCATGCAGAAGTTTAAGCCTTTCATATTTGAGGTTATTCTTTTAAATGCGTTTAAGTTTATTATTGTCACCTGTACGAAGATACAGTGACAAGTTTTGTCTTGCATGCCTATCCAATCAAATCGGATAATACTATACATAAATACAATCTAGTCAAACTCAAGTACAGTAGATAGAGAAAAAGGGGAAGATACAGAGCATAGAATATAGATCTCAGCACTGTGGTGCACCAGTTCCATATACAAAGCCCAATGTCCACACTGGGATTGCTATTTCATGACCACTATGAAGGTTCTCTGAAAATGTAGCTAATGTTATCGCACTTTTCAAGAAAGGAGCGAGAGAGAAAACGGGGAATTACAGACCAGTTAGCCTGACTTCGGTGGTGGGAAAGATGCTGGAGTCAATTATTAAAGAGGTAATAATGGGGCATTTGGACAGCAGTAAAGGGATTAGTCCAGGTCAACATGGATTTATGAAAGGGAAATCATGCTTGACTAATCTTCTGGAATTTTTTGAGGATGTGACAAGTAAAATGGATGAAGGGGTGCCAGTGGATGTAGTGTATCTAGACTTTCAGAAAGCCTTTGATAAGGTCCCGCATGGGAGACTGGTGACTAAAATTAGAGCACATGGTATTGGGGGTAGGGTGTTGACATGGATAGAAAATTGGTTGGCAGACCGGAAGCAAAGAGTAGGAGTGAACGGGTCCTTTTCAGAATGGCAGGCAGTGGCGAGTGGAGTGCTGCAAGGCTCAGTGTTGGGGCCGCAACTGTTTACCATATATATTAATGATTTGGAAGAGGAAATTAGGAGCAATACTAGCAAGTTTGCGGATGACACAAAGCTGGGTGGCAGTGTGAACTGTGAAGAGGATGTTAGGAGGTTGCAGGGTGACCTGGACAGGTTGAGTGAGTGGGCAGATGCGTGGCAGATGCAGTATAATATAGATAAATGTGAGGTTATCCACTTTGGCGGCAAAAACAAGGGGGCAGATTATTATCTCAATGGGGTTAGGTTAGGTAAGGGGGAGGTACAGCGAGACCTGGGTGTCCTTGTAAGTTATCGTGCAGGTTCAGCAGGCAGTGAAGAAAGCTAATGGAATGTTGGCCTTCATAACAAGAGGATTTCAGTATAGGAGTAAAGAGGTTCTTCTGCAGTTGTATAGGGCTCTGGTGAGACCACATCTGGAGTATTGTGTACAGTTTTGGTCTCCTAATTTGAGGAAGGACATCCTTGTGATTGAGGCAGTGCAGCGTGGGTTCACGAGATTGATCCCTGGGATGGCGGGACTGTCATATGAGGAAAGATTGAAAAGACTAAACTTGTATTCACTGGAGTTTATGAGGATGAGGGCGGATCTTATAGAAACATATAAAATTATAAAAGGACTGGACAAGCTAGATGCAGGAAAAATGTTCCCAATGTGGGGCGAGTCCAGAACCAGGGGCCACAGTCTTAGAATAAAGGGGAGGCCATTTAAGACTGAGGTGAGAAAAACCTTTTTCACCCAGAGAGTTGTGAATTTATGGAATTCCCTGCCACAGAGGGCAGTTGAGGCCAAATCACTGGATGGATTTAAGAGAGAGTTAGATAGAGCTCTAGGGGCTAGTGGAGTCAAGGGATATGGGGAGAAGGCAGGCACGGGTTATTGATATGGAACGATCAGCCATGATCACAATGAATGGCGGTGCTGGCTCGAAGGGCTGAATGGCCTCCTCCTGCACCTATTTTCTATGTTTCTATGTAGCAGAAGCATTTTATGAGAAAAAACAAGCATTTTAAATAATAGCAAGACAGCTTATTAGTTGCATTCCCATTATATAGCTCTGAAAATTTTCATCTTTTCCTCTGCAAACATATTAATCATCCCGTCTCCATCTCCATCAAGGTTCTCTGATCCTCCTCATTCACTGTAGAAGGTTCATTTAGACTAGCTGCACACTAACAGTAGAGGGTGCAGTTGCATTATATCAGTTTGTTGCGTGAATATAGTTATCATCTATCACAGTATTCCTGTTCTGAAGAGTGAACCGATAATTACTTTGGCAAAATTCTGTCTTTTAAAGAAAACCAGCAGAGGAATTTCCACATCCATAAATTATGCATTGCTGATAGCAACATAATGCTGGAGTAACGCAGCGGGACAGGCAGTATCTCTGGATAAGAGGAATGGGTGACTCTTCTCGAAACGTCTCGACCCAAAACGTCACCCATTCCTTCTATCCAGAGATGCTGCCTGTCCCGTTCAGTTATTCCAGCATTTTGTTTCTATCTTCAGTGTAAACCAGCATCTGCAGTTCCTTCCGACACAATTGTGCATTGCTGATGTTTATCAGTTTATAAACCGTTGCTTAACCGAGGCAGTTTGAGAAAGACAATTTCTGAAGTAATTCTCCAGTGTAATACATTACTAAAACAAATGTGTTTAATTTTATAACATGTTAATAATTACACTGACAACCTCAGTCCAGAATACAGTGTCCAACTCTGTCATCTACATATCATGACAGGAAAACTAACATATATTCTAATAATTACTAGTATTTATATATTTATGAAAGTGTTGCAAAATATCTGATGACACTTCACAGAAACGTTGTCAACTAGAATTTGACACCAGCCTCCAGGAGGACTTAGCAAGGCAAAGGGGCAGAAGCTTTGGTCAAAGAGATGGGAGGTCTGGAACATTGTGAAAAAGGAAAGAGAGGTGAAAAGACAGATAGTTTAGAGAGAGGACTGGAGAGTTATGGCCCTGTCTCACGGTGGGAGTCTACCCACGAGTGATCCCGAGTTTAAAACAAATTAAACTCGTGGTAATCACGTAGAATTAACGTAGCGGGTACGTCGGAACTCGTAATGCTAACGGCAGGTACTCGGGAAACTTGTTAACTCGTGAAAATCTTTCAACATGATGAAAGATTTCCACGAGTCAAATTTACTCTTGAAGTTAAAATTTTAAACTTTTAAACTCGTTGTATGAACGTAGTAGCCCGTGAGTTTACCGTGGTGACTCATGAGTCTACCGTGGGAACTCAGCGGGACAGGCAGCATCTCTGGAGAGAAGGAATGGGTGACGGGATGACGTTTCCAAAATTCTGCTGCGTCTTTGTGTTACTCCAGCACTGTGTGTTCACTTTTTGTCAACCAGCATCTGCCTTTTCTTGTGTATGACATTATTTGTATCCATGGCAGTTGATTGTCGCTCCCTTCAGTTTCCCAGGGGGGTCGGGACGGGACTGGAGTTGGGAGGGAAAGGTGGGGGGGGGGGGAGTGGGGGGGGGGGGTTTGGGTGACTTAGTTCAGAATACAAGTGTAGGAGAGGTGTACTGACTGTGTGGGCAGACACTTTGGTAGTGATTGTCCATGGGGTTCACTGTCGAGGACTTCATAATGCAGAGAGCATTAAAAACAGTTGCCGCAAAAAAAGATTTTGTGTGGATCTGGTATATCTGGGTATTGAAGGCGCTTCTGGTCTGCAGTGTGCAATAGTCACCAAAATACACTGCATCTTTAGAAAGGAAAAATACAAAACATGTCAATCCCACTGGATAGGCCTTAGTCATGGTGCTGTACAACACGGAAACAGGTCCTTCGGCCCAGCTTGGCCGTGCCGTCCAAGTTGGCGTCTTGGGATAGTCCTATTTGCCTGCATGTGGCCCATAGCCCTCTAAACCCTTCCCATCCATTTATCTGTCGTTAATAACCTCAAGAAAATATTAAGTCTACGTGAGGCTGCTTCAGTTTCCTGGGTCCAACTCAGAGAGAAGTCTCCCCCCTTTCCAGGGTTAATCGCTCCACTGTTTATAATGCTCGCTGCATTATGAAGTCCTCGACAGTGAACCCCATGGGCAATCACTACCAAAGTGTCTGCCCACACAGTCAGTACACCTCTCCTACACTTGTATCCCAAACTAAGTCACCCCAACACCCCCCCCCCCCCACTCACGAGTTACGAGTTAACAAGTTTCCTGAGTACCTGCCGTTAGCGTTACGAGTTACGACGTTCCGGCTACGTTAATTCTACGTGATTACCACGAGTTTGATTTGTTTTAAACTCGGGATCACTCGTGGGAAGACTCGCACCGTGAGACAGAGGTTTTACTGACAGGGACAACTGAAGGCACAGCTCCAGTGATGAAAAAAAATAAAGTGAAAACCAAGATTGGAAAAGCATAGGGATTAATGGTAGGAAGGTGGTGAAGAATTGTTTTTTTCAGATTGGAGACCTGTAATCAGTTGTGTGCCACAAGAATTGGTGCTGAGTTTTTTATTGATTGCCATATATTAATTATTTGGAAGAGAATGTGGGTGGCATGATTAGTACATTTGCAGGTGACAGAAACATTGGTGGTGTAATGGACATTGATAAAGGTTGTTTTAAGGTTACATCAGTTTCTCAATCAACTGAAGAAGTGGGTAAGGGAATGGCTGATGAAATGTAACTCGGACAAGAGTGAAGTGATGCAGTAAATGTCAGATCCCTGAGGAGTGTTGTTGAACAGCAAAATCTAGGGGTACAACTACATAATTCCCAAAAAGTATCGACGCAGTTAGACGAGTGGTCAAGAAGATGTAGAGGCCCAGTGGCATCAAACACTCCTCATATGCTAACCCACTCATTCCTGGAATCATTCTTGTAAACCTCCTCTGGACCCTCTCCAGAGCCAGCACATCCTTCCTCCGATACGGGGCCCAAATCTGCTCACAGTACTCCAAATGCGACCTGTCCAGTGCCTTATAGAGCCTCAGTATTACATCTCTGATTTTGTATTCCAATCCTCTTGATATAAATGCTAGCATTGATTTGTCTTCCTTGCAACCGATCTTGATAGGCATGGGTGAGTTGGGACTTAGGGTCTGTTTCCGTGGTGGATAACTTGATGAATTTAAGAGTCTTAAATGGTGCAGGGTTAAGCAATTGGAACTAAGCATTAGTTCCCAGGGACAAGGCTATTTGATAATCAAGATAATGCTCAATAACATTGAAACTGAACCTCTGTTTTTTGTTTACATCATCAACGAACAATAGATAGTTGGGAATTAGAACAGGACAAAGAATAGATGCTTGCATTGAAGATTCAGAGCAAATGTTTTGCTGGCAAATTAAATTTAATCGTTTTGCATAAAATTGCTTCATGTGCCATACAAAAACTTTGCACAAAGAGACTTGTTTTCAAATGATGAGTGAAAGTCTTTCTTTAAACATCGTCCTAAGCCTCCCACCTAATCATGGATGTGACCAAGCTGACCAGGGAATAAATGCTAAAAGGTATTGCTATTGGACAAACAAGTTATTCAGTATGAGCACAATTTCTCGCTGATGTTTTCTGAAGAAATAACAACCCTTTTGTACAGATCGGCACTGTGTAACCACACAAGGCTGCCAAGCATTCAAATAACTCCCTGCCCACAATATGACTGGAAGCCCTCTGCTGTAACAGGGTATGCCATCCCTCAGTCAATCTCTATATTTGCAATACTGTTGTACTGAGTATACTCATTGTTGAACAGACTAAATAGCAAGTTGTCTTTTGCCAAAGCCATTTTTTTCATACCACTTTTAGCAAAGCATTTCATCTTAAATAGAAAGATTGTGGAGAAATGTTTATCCTTGGTTCAGGGTTCACAATTATAAACAATTCTGCTGTAGTGACAGGATTTAGCCGGTACCATTCACAAAACGACCTCATTCACACCCACATATATTACATGGATAACAATGAACAAGCTTTTTACAAGCTTTGGTAATCTGCATTCTATTCCTCCTCCTCCTCTTTCTCCTGTAACAAGCAAAATTAATAAGAGGACATGTAAATTGATCTAAACTCAGCACCTATTAAACACTGGGAAATTGGGAGCAAAGTCAGCACGACATATTGGACACTAGCTACATGAAAGTACATGAGTTAATCAATTGGAGATAGACACAAATGCTGGAGTAACTCAGCGGGTAGGCAGCATCTCTGGAGAAAAGGAGTTACTCCAGCATTTTGTGTCTATCTTCGATGTAAACTAGCATCTACAGTTCCTTCCTACATAGTTAAGATACTGGATTATTTTCCTGATATGTGGATAATTAGTCCAGTGTATTGAAAGTTTATTGTATTATTACTCATTTCATAGCAAATAAGTACGTTATTGGAATGTAATCTATGGGACGCAATTAAGGTTCTGTAAGGCTTTTGAATTACAATATAAAGAATTACTTTAAATTTACTCCACAGAAATGGATGCATTCTGGTAATCATAGCCCACAAGTGCCTCCTCAGTCTTTAATTACATTTTTCCTCGCTGTTTTCTGTATCCCTTTATTTATTTTATACAGGGTATCATGTATATATCAAGCCTGTTTAAATGCATCAGTGCTTAAACCACATGGCATGCCACAAACACATTCCACGTTCTTACTTCCCTGTGCAAATAAATCCTTCCCACATTCTTTATTTAGTTTGCTGGGTATCCCTAGTGACCAGTGTATCCCTGGTCTTGCTCTCACCCACTGTAAATAATTAAATAAAGCCCATGTCTGGCAACTTTAGCAAATCATTTTCGCACATGCTTCTGTACTTCAATTCACTTCTATTAATTTTTTTAATTTAAAGATACAGTAAGGAAACATCACTCACTGAGTGCACACCAAACATTGATCACCCGTTCACACTACTTCAATGTTATCCCACTTTAGCATCCACTCCCGTCGCAAGAGGGGCAATTGACAGAGGTCAATTAATCTACAAATCTGCACGTCATTGAGATGTGGGTGGAAACCGGAATACCCGGAAGAAACTCACGTGGTCACAGGAAGTACGTGCAAACTCAGCACAGACAGCACCCAGGTCAGGATCGAACCCTGGTCGCTGGTGCTATGAGGCAGCAAGTATACCAGCTACACCACTGTGATGCCCCAATCCCTTCTTCTGAGCCAGTCACTTGGGATCAAGGATGATTTACCTCCATTCCTGCTTTGAGGTGGCTGATCAGATCATGGGCCATGCAGACTATGCCACAAGTGGGGCAGGAGATGTTTAACCAGGTGGTCCTTTAGGAGGTGATGCATTATTTCTGCCATCTACCTTGCTTACGTGCCCCTGATAATATAGATTCAAGGTTCTCAAATACAGGCAGTAATGGGTCAGGGTTTCCCATGCATTAGTTGTTACATAGAACATAGGAACGGGTTGTATGGCCCACAATGTTTGTGTTACATAGATACATAGATACATAGAAATTAGGTGCAGGAGTAGGCCATTCAGCCCTTCGAGCCTGCACCGCCATTCAATACGATCATGGCTGATCATCCAACTCAGTATCCCGTACCTGCCTTCTCTCCATACCCCCTGATCCCTTTAGCCACAAGGGCCACATCTAATTCCCTCTTAAATATAGCCAATGAACTGGCCTCAACTACCCTCTGTGGCAGAGAGTTCCAGAGATTCACCACTCTCTGTGTGAAAATGTTTTTCCTCATCTCGGTCTTAAAGGATTTTCCCCTTATCCTTAAGCTGTGACCCCTTGTCCTGGACTTCCCCAACATCGGGAACAATCTTCCTGCATCTAGCCTGTCCAACCCCATAAGAATCTTGTACGTTTCTATAAGATCCCCTCTCAATCTCCTAAATTCTAGCGAGTATAAGCCAAGTCTATCCAGTCTTTCTTCATATGAAAGTCCTGACATCCCAGGAATCAGTCTGGTGAACCTTCTCTGCACTCCCTCTATGGCTATAATGTCCTTCCTCAGATTTGGAGACCAAAACTGTACGCAATACTCCAGGTGTGGTCTCACCAAGACCCTGTACAACTGCAGTAGAACCTCACTGCTCCTATACTCAAATCCTCTTGCTATGAAGGCCAA
>CM075984.1:11191423-11233182 GCA_038087875.1 Malacoraja senta | reverse complement strand
GTGGTACAGGCAGTAATCCCGAGATTGTTACCTTTGCTGTCCTTCTCTTTAACTCCCCTCCTAACTCTCCTAAATTCTCCTTTCAGGACCTCTTCTCTTTTTTTACCTATGTCATTGGTACCTATATGTACCACGACCTCGGGCTCCTCTCCCTGCCCTTTCAGGATATCTTGGACACGTTGGGACACATCACAGACCCTGGCACCAGGGAGGCAAACTACCATCCGGGTCTCCCGACTGCGTCCACAGAATCGCCTGTCTGACCCCCTAACTATAGAGTCCCCTATTAATATTGCCCTCCTCTTCTTTTCCTTACCCTTCTGAGCAACAGGACCGGTCTCTATACCGGAGGCCCGGCCGCTGTCGCTACCCCCAGGTAGGCTGTCCACCCCAACAGTGTTGAACGTGATGTCTAGCTGAACTGACCTCATGTGCCTGTACATGTTCCATATCCCTCGATTCCCTGCATTTCCATGTGCTTATCTAAAAGCCTCTTAAATGCTACTATCATATTTGCCTCCACCACCAGCCAGGTTCCCACCACTCTCTGTGTAAAATAAAAAATTGCCCCGCACATCTCCATTAAACTTTATTCCGCTCACCTCATAGCTAATCCCTCCAGCATTAGACATTTCCAACTTGGGGAAAGGATTCTGACTGTCTACCCTATCGATACCGCTCATAATTTTATTTACTTCTATCAAGTCTCCCTCAACCTCCGATGTTCCAGCGAAAACAACCCAAGTCTATCCAACCTCTCCCTGTAACTGAAACCCTCTAATCCACGCAGTATTCTCGTAAACCTCCTCCAGCCCTCTCCAAAGCTTCATATCATCTCTGTAATGGGGTGATCAGAACTGCACACAATACCTCAAATGCACCCTGACCAATGTCCAATGGAGCTGCATCATGACTTCCTGACTTATCCTTTTTCAAAGGAACTGCGAAAATATTTTTGACATTTTCATGTAGTAATGTCTTGCTGTGACAGACCTCAGAATCGTGTCTTTGTTGCCAGTCTGAAGATGGGTGTGCAGATCATGGTGTTATCATTAGACCCAGATGAGTGTGATTATGGCCTCGAAGTTGGCGATGTTGGCCTGGGAGAGGAGGCTGATATTCCCTTATCCTGCTTGTAGATGTAAAATATTTTGCAGAGAGAGCATTAGTGATATCTCTGCAGAGATTTGAGATGCCTGCTGTAAAATTAGATTCTTTTGAATGGAACTCACACATTATTAGGACACACTATACTGGACTGTTAGCCCAGTGCCATAATCTAAAGTTATTTATAAAGGGTTGGAGCAGCTGTGGAGCTGCTACCTCACAGGGCCAAAGTCCTGGGTTTGATCCTGTCTGTGTGGAGTTTGCACGAACTCTCTGTGACCGCGTGGGTTTCCTCCAGGTGCTCCTGTGTCCTCACACATCCCAAAGACATGCGGGTTTATAGATTAATTGGCCTCTATAAAATTGCCCCTAATATGTAGGCAGTGGGATAACATAGAACTGCTGTTAATAGGTGATCAAAGGTCGGTGTTGGCTGAAGGGTCTGCTTCTGTGCTGTATCTCTAAAGCTAAAACAAAAATGATTGAATGTGCATGTAACATAAGACATGTATTTATTTGAACAATTCAATTGATGTATTATAAACCCATTATTTATTGGTAGTGATCTATTTTTGTCACGTGTATTGAGATACAGTGAAAAACTTTGTTTTGCATGCTATCCAGGCAAATCATACCATACGTAATTACATCAGGTAATGCAAAAGAGAAAATAAATCAAGCGTGGAATATAGTATTACAGCTACAGAGAAAGTGCAGGTAAAGAAAAATGCAAAGGCAGCAACTATGTAGATTGGAAGATTGGGGATTCATCCCGGGCATAAGTCTGAAGAAAGGTTTCGGCCCGAAACATTGCCTATTTCCTTCGCTCCATAGATGCTGCTGCACCCGCTGAGTTTCTCCAGCACTTTTGTCTACCATCCTGGGCATAAGATGCCCTGGTAGAACCTTAGTGCTGGATGTGCGGTACTGATCTTCAAACACACTCGAGCATTTTGTGTCTATCTTCAGTGAATTTAATCATCTATATCTTATCAGATCACATCCTATATATAATTAAAACTCTGATCTTGGATGTGTGTGTGTGTATAATCACATCTGCTCGAAAAAACAACACTGTAACGGCACAATTTTTACATATTCCTGTGGAGTTTTATCCCGTGGATTCAGAAACCGGCTTACCTGAAAATGTTGTGCTTTATTTCTTGAGTTATTAATAAAATGTTCACAAATTCGATCCAACTTTGAATCAAAACGTCTGTTTATTTTTAGCTGATGACGTGACAATGGATCTGCCTGCCTGCCATCTGCTTTATTGACTGACGTCAGCTCCCAACCCTCCCTCCTCCCCCCGTATTTCAAAGGTCTGGCCGTCGACTGAAGACCAAAGATCGTGGCTGAAGACTGCGGCACACTCTGCGAGTGAAGAACGAGCAAGTCGGGCCCTGTACTAGAGCTCTCTGGTCCGTCCCGTCGCTGCCAAAAAACCTTGGAAAAAAACCCGCTGTCATCTTGTTCATGCTGCGAGTGACGTCACCACCCCCCCCCCCCCCCACCCCCCCGATCACCCGTTCTCGGGTCCTGACTGCAGCCTGCAGCCTGAATCCGGGAGCGAGGTTCCGGGTACCAGCCCTCCCCTCTGATGACACGCCCCCCCACCCCTCAAACTCTACCCCCTCCCTCTCTGCCCCCCCCCCCCGCCCGCTTCCCTCTCTGCCCCCTCACGCTCCCTCTTGCACCCCCTCTCTCCCCACCCCTCCGTCCCCCTCCCTCTCTGTGCCTCTGTGTCCCTCTCTGTGCCTCTGTGTACCTCTCTATGCCTATGTGTTACTCTCTGTGCCTCTGTGTCCCTCTGTGTCTCTCTCCGTGCCTCTGTGTCCCTCTCTGTGCTTCTGTATCCCGCTCTGTGCCTCTGTGTCCCTCTCTGTGCCTCTGTGTCCCTCTCTCTCTCTAGCCACGCCTGCGAGTTGGGGGCTATGCGTGAGTGGATAGGGCGGGGGATGGGGGTAAAAGGAATGAATGAATAATGTTAATATAATATCAATAGGGGTGGTTACTGTGTGTGTGCGCAGGTGGTTAGTGTGTGGGGGGGATTGATTAGTGTGTGTGTGTGTGGCGGGTCTCTTGTCCTCTTCTGGTTTGCAGTGTTTTTACATTTGTGCAAAAACGGTACCCGATAGCGCTACGATTTTCACCAACTTACTCGCCATTCTCCTGTGCTGCAAGTGCAACAGGTTTTTTTCCAATCGGTGGAATAGTACAAAAGTTATGAAGGTTTAAAAATCGTTAAAAAGTGGCCGTTCCAGCACCCGCAGTCAATCACCGGTGGCGAGGAGAATAAAGCTGAAGGAGCGGAGTGAGCAGAGTGTGTTGAGCGAGTGCGGAGTGAGCAGCGTGCGGAGAGAGCAGCGTGCGGAGGGAGCAGCGTGCGGAGTGAGCAGCATGCGGAGTGAGCAGCGTGTGGAGTGAGAAGCGTGCCGAGTGAGCAGTGTGCGGGGAGAACAGCATGCGGGCTGCTTCTGCGGAGACCAGCACAACGAGCCGGGAGCCGCTGAGTGAGGCGGAAAGCTGAGGTGCGGGTGTAGATGACATTTGCATGTACCTTTAACATAGTGACCTCACCACTACTAACCACTCCCCACATCACTAGTATAATTACAACCTTCCCACCCAGTGCTCTCTCTCTGGTTCCGGTGACAGACCACGAACAGCTAGGGCAGTAAAGTATGTGTATCATGAATAAACAGTAGTAAAGAAACAGTGTGTTATGACTCCTCTTTACATGGTGTCAGCATCGTACCTTTGCGCCTCCAGTTTACCGGGTTTTCTTTCCTTTGACCCGTTTCCCCATTGTGTTTTTTAATCTCCCGTGCCATGGCTGCTTCTTGCCGTAAACCCGATATGCTAGTCATCGACTCGGACATTGCCCATTGTTGGGGTGTCTTTAGACGTGACTTCCAACACTACGTCATGATCGCCCATCCTGCTGTCACCCTGCTACACGGGCTTCTCTGCTTCTCAACCTGGCTGGTCCCGATGCCCTGGAACGGGCTGAGTCGTTTGTCTATGGTGCAGGTGAAGATGCTCGGGACCCGGTATGTCTTATGGCTAAGTTTACCGCAATGTGCGACATCCCCACTAACTGCATTCTAGAGCGTTTTAAAATGTTCACCCGGCGTCAGATCTCTGGAGAGTCAATCGATAACTATATCGCCGCGTTGCGTCACCTGGCCAGGCGTTGCAGCCTGGACACGCTGACCCCCGATCAACTGATCCGGGACATTTTAGTGTATGGTCTTCAAGATGAAAAACTAAGGGCTGAACTTCTGCGGAAGTACGACCTGTCTTTAGCCGATGCTCTGCACGCCTCCCGCATGGCTGAGGCTGTCGCCTCGGCGGTGTCGTCTGCTGATCATGACATTAACTTTGCCAGTGTTGCTGGCCGCCGGCGGAACGCTGGCCCGCAATGGCAACGGGGGTCCCCTGCACCCGGGGGTAGCAGCCCACAGCGGTGCCCCAACTGCACCTTTACCTCCCATCAGTCTAATGTGTGCGCTGCACTGGGAAAAACGTGCCACTTTTGCAGGAAATTGAACCATTTCTCTGCCGCCTGTCGCTCCCGTGGGAAGCCAATTCCTGCTCCTCGCCGAATGTTAAACAACCTTGCTCAAGCTGATAGCGCGCTTGGTTCACAGTTCCAGCCTGATGAACTCCCTTTGTCTGATACAAGTTCCTCCCAGGGGGAGACCAGCATATTTTCGGTGTTGGATGCACCTGCACTGATAACGGACCCTTCGGTTCGCGTTACTGTCAACGGCTCGACCTTCACCGCCAAACTCGACACGGGGGCCGTGACCAATGTAATGTCAATAAGCCTCTTCAAGAAGATAAGGACTGATGAGAAAGTTACTCCCGATAACTCCCTGTTGCATGCCTACGGGGAAGCATGCTCGTTCCGGTGGGGAGGGCTACCCTGCACTGCAAGGTACTGCGTGCCTCTCGGCCCCTCACTTTTTATCTCCTGGATACTAACAACATCACCCTGTTGGGTGCCCGGGCGTGCTAGAACCTCGGCTTGGTCTCTTTCCACCGTGATATCCACCAGGTGCGGACCCTTATGGACCCCCTGCGCGAATATCCTGACCGTTTTGATGACAAGCTGGGCAAGCTGCCCTGCAGCTACAAGATCGTTGTCGACCTCGGTGTTGAACCTATGATCCGTCCACCACACCGCGTCTCCTTCGCCATGAAAGACAAGGTGGAGTTAACGCTGCTCAACATGGTTACCATGGGCATCCTGAAGGAGGTGAGCGAACCCACCCGGTGGGTCTCAACCATGGTTGTTGCTGCGAAAAAGGACAAAAGTGAAATTCGCATTTGCATCAACCCCAAAGACCTGAACCTTGCCATCAGACGCCCTCATTACCCCATGCGAACAGTGGAGGACGTCGCTGCACTGGTTGGCCCGGCCACTGTCTTCTCGGTTCTCGATGCCAAGAGCTCCTTCTGGCAGATACCGCTGGACGAGTGGTCCTCCTACCTGACTACCTTCAGCACGCCCTTCGGCAGGTTCCGATTCCTCCGCATGCCATTCGGGATCAACTCTGCCAGCGAGGTCTTCCAGCGGACGATGGAGCAGCTGTTCGCCGGTCTGCCGTGTGCCATCATCGTTGACGACATCCTGGTCTACGGTAAGGACGTTGCTGAGCACGATCTCCACCTCCGTCAAGTCCTGGACCAGGCCCGTGAAATCAACCTCAAACTAAACCCAAAGAAGTGCCGTTTCCGCGTCCCGGAGGTCACCTATGTGGGCCACGTCTTTACCGCATCGGGGCTGAAGCCTGATCCGCAGAAGACGGCTGCGGTCTCCGGGATGTCTTCGCCCACCGACGTCCCCAGCCTGCAGCGTTTCCTGGGCATGGTTAATTACTTGGGGAAGTTCATCCCCGACCTCAGCGAGCTGAGCGCGCCCCTAAGGGAGTTGATCAAGAAGGATACTGCCTGGGCCTGGCTCCCGCATCACCAGAAAGCTTTTGACGTTCTGAAGTCCAGGCTGGCCAGTACCCCCACTCTCCAATTCTTCGATCTGCTGCGTCCCATTGTTCTTACCTGCGACGCCTCCAAGTTCGGTCTTGGTGCTGCTTGCCTGCAGCTCCACGATGGCCTGCAGCTGCCTGTTTCCTACTCGTCCCGCACTATGACCCCTGCCAAGCAGCGCTATGCTCAGATAGAGAAGGAGCTGCTTGCTGTGGTGTTTGCCTGCTCCAAGTTAAAGGACTATATTCTGGGCAACAGCTTCACGATCGAGACCGACCATCAGCCGCTGGTCTCTATCCTCAACAAGCCGATCCACGTTGCCTCGTCCCGTTTGCAGCGCATGATGCTGCAGCTCCAGCGTTTTACGTTCAAAATTGTATATCGCAAGGGCAAGGACATGTTCGTGGCCGATACGCTGTCCCGCGCACCGCTAACGTCCACCGATCGCCATCCATATGAATCGTCTGACCTGATGGTGCTTAACGTCAACATTGTGCCTTCCCAGCAGATGCAGTCCCTGGTCAGCAACACTGCCAAGGATCCTGCCCTGCAGCAGCTTGCCGACGTCATCAGGCAGGGCTGGCCAGACCGTTGTTCATCCTTGCCGCCTGGAGTCGTGCCCTACTTCCTGGTCCGTGACGAGCTCGTGCTGCACGACGGCGTGGTCGTGAAGGGACACAAGGTCGTTGTGCCTGCTGCCCTGCGGGACCAATACTTTCAGACCGCCCACCGCGATCATCCTGGGGCCGAGGCCACCCTGTCTCAGGCCCAGAGTTTGTTCTACTGGCCCAGCATGGTCCAAGACATCCGGGAGAGGGTCTCCGCTTGCTCTGTCTGCAATAGCCTTGCTCCCCATCAGCAACGGCAGCCGCTTCTGCAACAGCCTGCCCCCGAGCTGCCCTGGATGACCATCGCCGCTGACATTTTTGAGTGGCGTGGCAAGCATTTCCTGGTTCTTGTGGACTCATACTCCAGCTGGTTCGAGGTTGACCAGCTGCACTCCCTCACCTCTTCGGCCATTATCGGAAAGCTGCGCCGCCACTTCGGAACCTTTGCCACCACGGCAAGTCCAATCGGACAACGGCAGCCAGTTCTCGAGTGCCGAATTTCGGAGTTTCGCTGCCAGATGGAACTTCCGACACTATACCAGTACCCTCAAAGCAACGGCATGGCAGAGCGTGCTGTCCGCAGTGCTAAGGACTTGCTGGAACATTGTAGACTGTCCCATTCTGACTTTTACCTGGCCCTCCTCAACCTTCGAAACATTTGCCGCGACACTGCCTTGGGCTCCCCAGCACAACGGCTGATGTCTCGCACTACGAGACCTCCGATCCCGGTGACCCAGCGGTCCCTCGATCCCTCTGTTCTCCAGCCCGCTGCTGTCCAGGAGCGCATTGCCCTCAAACAAGAAATCCAAAAGCGCTCCCACGACAAGTCCTGCCGTCCCCTGCCGTCCCCTCCCGCCTCTGTTCCCTGGCCAAGTCGTCCGGATGCAGTCCCCCTCCGGTCACCCCAGGCTTGCCATCGTCGTCGGTACTGCTAGTTCGCCGCGGTCCTATCTAGTCGACCATGACGGTACTATTTACCGCCGGTCCCGCCAACATCTGCGGCTTGTTAACGAGCCCCCACCGCCGCCTGCAGACCCCTTTTCCCCCCCACTGTCTGCCACGTTGCCTGCCCCTCTAGCCAGTCCTCCCTCGCCTGCCCGTCTTCCCGCTACTGCTCCTGCTTCCCCTGCTCCGTCTCCGTTTTCTCTTTCTCCTCCCGATTCCCCGGTTCTCTCACCCACGCCTGCTCCTACTCATGTTCCTCCTGCAGAGGGGGGACATGGCGAGCTGCGTACCCGGTCCGGGCGGGTGGTCAGGCCGCCTGTCCGTTATGGTGATTTTGCTTAACTGTTTGCTCACCTGCTCGCAGCGTATGAGACGTGGTCGCCCTGTCACTACGGTATTGCTTTTTATTTCCAAGGGGAAGGATGTAGATGCCATGTGCATGTACCTTTAACATAGTGACCTCACCAATACTAACCACTCCCCACATCACTAGTATAATTACAACCTTCCCACCCAGTGCTCTCTCTCTGGTTCCGGTGACAGACCACGAACAGCTAGGGCAGTAAAGTATGTGTATCATGAATAAACAGTAGTAAAGAAACAGTGTGTTATGACCTCTTTACAGCGGGGTGAGCAGAGTGCGAGCTGTGTCTGCGACACCACCCACCCTCCCCTTCCCACACACCCCCCTCCCGCCACACCATGCTCTCCCCCCACCTCCACCCCCCTGCCCACACACACCCCTGCTCTCCTCCCACCACACACCCTCTTCCCCTCCCACACATGAAGAGGAAGGGGGGGGAGTGCTGGGGTTTGAGGGGAAATGAGCCGCGCCTGCGCAGTTAGGGGCTATGGGTGAGTGGTGGAATATTGCTTTGGGGAAACGGGTTGTGTTGGGGGAACAGGTGAGTGGTGGAATATTGCATTGGGGGACTAGTCCTCCCATGTGACTGGGACCCAACGTGTCCCACTTAGTCAAGTTATTATCTTAGAGTTTGCTCCTGAGATACAGGAAGTGATTGCACAATAGACTTCTTTTGCTCTTCTTTCCCAAGAAATAATGCCCAACAGACTCGATCTTCTCCTTCAATTCTGGTAATACACATGTGCATCTTTTCTCCACATACTTCAGGGTTTTTATATCGTGGATGCCAGAAAAGCACATATGTTTCTTGTTGCTTCTAAACCGTGGCAAAATAGTCCAGATTATGAGCTCTACTCTCCAGCTTGGTTTCGTCTGCAGATTTCAACACTGTACCTCAAATTTTTGAATCCAAATTATTCTTGTCTATAATGACCAATAGTCATTCCAGAAGGTGGGACATAGGTAAAAAAAGCTACAGTGGTTTAACATCGAAGGACACCTACCACCATGTTCAGACAGCTTCTTTCCCACTGTTATCAGTCTCTTGAACGGACATCTCATACCGGGGATGAATCTGCAATCTTCCAATCTACCTTGCAATTTTTCTCTTACCTGCACTTTCTCTGCAGCTTTAACACTACATTCTGCACTCTGCTTAATTTCTCTTGTGCACTACCTGGTGTAATCATGTGCAGTATGATTTGCCTGGATAGCAGTCAAACAACGTCTTTCACTTTATCTCAAAACACGTGACAATAATAAATCAATACCAATAACTAATGGGTTTATAATACACCAATTAAACCGTTCAAATAAACACGTATGTTTGGTTGTATGCACCAAACACATCATTAGGTAATGTGTGAGTTCCATTCAATGGAACTTTGGAAGTGAAGTATGAGCATTAGAACACGCCAAGGAGGGCAATTTTTTTTTTTTTAATGCACCCATGATATTTCTATACAGTTGTTCTCAGGAGTATCCAGGAGATTAAGGCCTAAACATGTGTTTGCTCAGCTCCAAAAGAAAAAGTGCAGTGCAGTTAAAAATCAACTTAGGTACACAAAAATGCTGGAGAAACTCAGCGGGTGCAGCAGCATCTATGGAGCAAAGGAAATAGGCAACGTTTCGGGCAGAAACCCTTCTTCAGACTGATAGGGGGTGGGGAGAAGAAAGGAATAAAGGAAAAAAGGCGGAGGAGGAGCCCGAGGGCTGGGGGATGGGAGGAGACAACCAGAGGGATGATGAAGGGGAGGGGACAGCAAGGGCTAGCAGAGTTGGGAGAATTCAATGTTCATGCCCCCAGGGTGTAGACTGCCCAAGCGGAATATGAGGTGCATTTCCTCCAATTTCCGGTGTTGCTCGCTGTGGCCATGGAGGAGACCCAGGACAGAGAGGTCAAATACGGAATGCGAGGGGGAGTTGAAGTGCTGAGCCACCGGGAGGTCAGGTAGGTTATTGCGGACCGACCGGAGGTGTTCTTAACTTAACTTAACTTAAGTCTGAGTAGAGCAGCCATCAGCACCTGTTGGGAAATTCAGATTTTTTTGGGTGTTACTTTTATTTGCGGTGTCACTTTTATTCCAGCATTAAATCGTTCCAAATAATATCAGCATTAATCTAAGATGCAACATTCACCTGTAGTGAGATCACCAACCTCTCTGGCATGCTGTGTGGTATGTCCCTTCAAAGGCTGGATTCAGAGATCACACCCTCTGGGCTGACAGCGATGAGAGTACACAAAACCTTGATAACTAAATACCACAGTGCTAATGTGTGTAACAACACAGTATTGTACAGGGTGGTATGACAACTCTGTCATGTGATGTTTACAGTTGAAGATCTTAACCTTTCCGTGACTTTCACCAGTAGCATAAAGGTGACACACACTGTTTTAAACCCATTAAAGGGTAGTAACAATTTCTAAGAGTAAATATTTAATTAATGGAAATTCCTGGACCATTCTGGAGAATTGGCAAGCCCGTCTGAAGGTGATGGCCCTGGGAGAGAGATCGAAAATCAGAAGACTGGAAATAGAACATAAAACAGAACAGTACAACACAGGAATGGACCCTTCAGCCCACAATGTTTGTGCCGGACATGATGCCAAGCTAAACTGCCTGTACATTATTCATATCTCTATTCCTTACACTTCTGTAAATATGCTTTTCTCAAGCTTATCCTCCAGTCTAGTTCAGTCAAAAACCACTGAGTCAAGCACTGGAACAACTAATCTTTATTTTTAGATTGAACAGCAAATTCCCCTCTACGATACCTAAACCACCGCGGGTTCGATCCTTGTCTCTGCCTGGCCAAGCCCTTCAGCTTGTGCAAGCAGAAACACTCCAAAAGGTCACACAGTCCCATGCGCACTTCCAGAAGATCGACACCGATCTAAGATGGAGACACCTTTTATAGGTCCACGAACTTTGAGGGGCCGAACTACATAGGGGTGGTTTCTTTACAATCCAATCAAACATATTAATTACAGCAATACATTATTGACAGTTCCCCAAACCAATAACAGAATCTCCCATGCATTGTTTCAGGAGACGCTTCTGGAAGAAGCAAACTTAACTTGAATAATGCAACATTTACCCTGGAACTCAAACAAACCTGCCAGGGCTTAACACTTTGGCCAATCAACAAACAGCAGGGTAACTGTCTAGCAACATTATTTACAATATTTACAATGCTGTTGCAGTAATCCAATCAACTTCATGCATTTCACACTTTGGAGGCCCTCTGCAGAAATCTCATTCATTCTGTCATTTGAAGAGATACTCATACATTTCTTATCTGCAACATTGATCTGGGACCTAGACTTACTGGCACCATTCAGCAGCTTGTCTTATATCTGCAGAAACACAGACTTGACCAAAATGGCCTAGCAATGCATGAATCCTTTACTAAATTTTGGTGCTATTCCTGCTCTGTTTTGGCCAGGATTTACACTTCCACTTGCCCATCTAACAGCCTCTTAAACACCACTATTCTATCTGCCTCCACCACCATTCCTGGAAGTTTATTCCAGGCCCCTATAACGCTCTGTGTAAAAAGACTTGCCCCGCACATTTGCTTAAAACTCAATTCCTCTCACATAAAAGCTATGCCCTCCAGCATTGGACATTTCCACCCTGGTTAAAAAAGGTTCTATCTACTCTATTGATGCCTCTCATAATTTTATGTACTTCTATCAAGTCTCCCCTCAACCTCCGACATTCCAAAGAAAACAATTCAAATGTATCCAACCTCGTCTGGTAGCTGTAGCCCTCTAATCCACACAGCATTCTGGTAAACCTCTGCACCCTCTACAAAGCCTCCACATCCTTCTGTAATGGGGCAACCGGAACTGCACGCAATACTCTAAATGCAGCCTGACCCAGAGTCTTATTGAGCTGCATCTGAAAGAAAGCTGATAGAAAATCTGCAAAATGTTGGAAACACTCGTCAGGCAACATCATCAAAGCCCTTTGTCAGAACAGGAAACAAGAGAAAACAGGTTAGTTTTAATTTGTAGGTGGGAATTGCAGATGCTGGTTTAAACCGAAGATAGAACAAAAAGCTGGAGTAACTCAGCGGGTCAGACAGCATCCTGTAGAAAGGAATAGGTGATGTTTCGGGTCGAGACCCTTCTTCTGAAGAAGGGACTTGACCCGAAACATCATCTATTCCTTTACTCCTGAGATGCTGTCTGACCCGCTGAGTTACTCCAGCTTTTTGTTCTATCTTCACATTAATTTGAAGTAGTGGTGAGGGATAGATAGGACAAGGGCAATATTTCAGAAAGATTCAGGCTGGATTTGCCATGGGGGATAAATGGCAGAGGTTTAGGGGGACGATTAGATAAAAAAAGAAAATAAACAAAAGCAATGAAATTTAGAGAGTGAGAATACAAAGGATTGCTGGGCATGCCAAGCAGGTCAGGCTGTGCTAACGGGGAGAGAACGGTGAGTCAATATCTCTAATGGATGGCATATTGCTGAAATGGCAAGTTTTGCAAAGGACAGAGAAACCAAGTTACTAAAGTTGGAGAAGTTGATACTAAATTGGAAGGCTGCAACATGCCCAGACTGAAGATTCCTCAAAAAGATAGTTGTAGCTGGGGTCCATGTGAGTTCCCGTAGCTACACCTTGGATATAGTGAAAGTGATGAGAATGGAAGGAGAAGTTAGTTCAAGGTGAGAACAAGGCTTAACAGCACCTGATCTTGAGACGGGGTGGTTTGCAGCCTTCTAAACTCAATGTCAAATTCTACATTTTCAGCCGAATGTTTATGTTTGGCCTAACTCGTCCATGCTAACCAAGATGCTATCTAAGCTAATCCCATCTGCTTGTGTTTGACCCATATCCATTTTTATTGCCCTTGTGCCTGTCCAACACATCTTTAAACATTGTAATTGTACCCACCTCTGCAGCTTCCCCAGGTAACTCATTCCACATACCCATCAAACTCTGTGAAAAAGATGCCCATTTGGGTCAACTCTTTCCCCTCTCATCTTCATTCCATGTCCTCTAGTTGTAGATGACACCATCTTAGGAAAAAGTCTATGAACATCCAGCTTATCAATATCTCTCATGATTTTATATACCTCTATATGGTCATCCCACAACCTCCTATTCTCCAGGGAAAAATATTCCAGCCTGTCCATCCATACTGTATAACTCAGGTCCTTCAGTCCTAGTAACAACCTACTGATTCTTTTCTGTCCTCTTACCAGGTTAAAAACATCTGTCCTACAGCGGGGCAGCAACTCTACCGGTGCGCCACCGTGCCACCCCCACTTGCCTCCTCCCACTGTGGATAACCTCACATTTTTCCACTTTCAGTTGAGGTCCATAATCTAAGTGAACATTAAGTTTCAACTAGGATGAGTTCTGAGTCTCATGGACTCAGGCCATGGGTACAGGCCAATAGTTGAAACTAGAAAATGTTGCCAAGTGGGAGCTTGCTCTGTTTTGGAGCATGGGGAAAATAATACAACTGAGCCGTTTAACAGGGAAAATTAGCAATATTGTGAAAAAAAGCCTTTACTGGACTTTATCAATATATTTGAGGCAAAAAGAGTTCTAGTATTTATGATCATAATATTTATGATGCATAATTTGAAAGAGATGTGTGTTTTTTAACGCAGACAATCTTCTGCAGCTTCATGCTCTTCATCTTGCAGAGTCCAGCTGTTTAGTTTTATTACCAAAGGTGCATCAAACACTTCTTATGGCTAAAACCTGTCACTCTAATTTCCAGAGTCAACAGCAAGTCAGGTACACTTAATTAGAAAAGCTACTATTAGCAACTTCACTGAAGTAAAATTAGAGAAAGAATTAGGTATTAGAGTGAAAATAAATAATTAATGGTTACTGGGCAGTGTGATAATAATTCTACAACCTGACAGCAGTGGTTCATTAAACAGTGTAAAAGAGCATTTAGTTTTATCTGCATAATTGATAACAACTTGAAATGAGAACAATAATGAAACAATAATAGTCAAATAGTTTAATCCCCAGAGCACCAGGGCCATGGGATAACACAATGTTTAACCTGAAATGACACTTTAATAACTTTGCCGCAGCCTAGGTTAATTAACCTAGTCAGAAGATTTGCATTCATCTAGCTCCATTCACGTATTTTTCAAGATCTACTAGAGGAGTTAAAGCCCTGTCCCACGGTACAAGTTCATTCCAAGAGCTCTCCCGAGTTTAAAAAAAAATCAAACTCGTGGTAAGCACAGAGAATGAACGTAGCGGGTACGTCGGAGCTCGGGGACGTCTCTTAGCGGCTCATTACGCTAACGGCAGGTACTCGGGAAGATTCGTTAATGGCAGGTAAGCACGGGAAGACTCGTGAAGATTTTTCAACTTGTTGAAAAATGTCCACGAGAGCCCCGAGTGCCGACGAGTGGCCATTACCGTAAATCTCCGAGTTTGAATCAGGGCAAACTCGGGAGAGCTCTTGGAATGAACTCGTACCGTGGGACAGGGCTTTAAGTCAGTTTTGTTTTAGGTATGATCACCAGAATGTGGGAAAGACAAACAGCAATGGGTGGCACGGTGGCATAGTGGTAGAGCTACTGCCTTACAGCGCCAGAGACCCGGGTTCGATCCTGACTACTAGTACTTGTCTGTACGGAGTTTGTACGTTCTCTCTGTGACCTAGGCGGGTTTTCCCCAAGATCTTTGGTTTCCTCATCACATTAAGACCTACAGGATTGCAGGTTAATTGGCTTGGTATAAATGTAAGATTGTCCGTAGTGTGTGTAGGGCAATGTTAATGTGCGGGGATTGTTGATCGGTGTGGACCCGGTGGGCCGAAGGACCTGTTTGCACTCTGTATCTCTAAACTAAACTGAACTGTGAGATTAATAGACAATTTGTTCAGTGATGTCGAGTGTGGATCAATATTTGGTCTTGTTGTTGTTTGAAATAATGCCTTAGCATTTATAAATGAGAGAGCAGATGGACCTTGATTTAACTTTTCTAGCAAGGACACATCCAACAGAGCGGTGCTCCCACAGTACTGCAGTGGAACATTAGCCCAGATTTTTGCATTTGAGATACCTAATTAACTCAAAGATCACCATTCAATAACCTGACAATGACAGCTCAGCGGTAAAAATCAATCCCCTTAATTGTTGAGATGAAGCCAAATTAGATGCTGATGAGTCATTTGTTGGCTTAGACCGCAGCATGTACCCGTTCAACAGAACACTGACAGAATGGAATTCACTTTAAGTTTTTGATTTGGTCTGGTAACAATGGCAGGTATTTCTCTAATAGATGTTAAAAACATATGATAATTCTAAATGTAAACACAAGGAACTGCAGATGCTGGTTTACAAAAAATACACAAAGTGCTGGAGTAACTGAATGGGTCAGGCAGTATCTCTGCACAACATGGATAGGTGATGTTTCGAGTTGGGATCCTTACTGAAACATTGCCTATCCATGTTCTCCAGAGATGCAGCCCGACCTGCTGAGTTACTCCAGCATTGTGTCTTTTTGTGGTAATTCTAAATGTCCTATTTTCATTGTTTTAGTTTTTTAGTTTCAGTGTTTTACTTTAGAGTCTTAGAGATACAGTGTAGCGGCGCCTGCTTGCGCACGCAGATATCGAACCCGGTATTCGGAAGCCGCGGTCACGTGACTCGGGAGGGGCTGTTGTTTTCGCGCGTTTATTCCCTTACGCGCGTTAGTTCCGCGCTGACCACCGATGTGGGCAGACGTGTCTGATAAACCTGTATGCTGCAACTTGAGCTTTCGAATAAAGTTTTGTTGAAAACTCCAGTAGTCGTTTCTCAGACCGTTAAATTGGTGACTCCGACCTGTCTAGCCGTCGTTAGACAACAGAATTATGCAGGAAGAGAGTGGCGGCGCTGTCGAACAAGTGGCGGCACTGTCGAACAAGTGGCGGCGCTGTCGAACAAGTGGCGGCGCTGTCGAACAAGTGGCGGCGCTGTCGAACAAGTGGCGGCACTGTCGAACAAGTGGCGGCGCTGTCGAACAAGTGGCGGCGCTGTCGAACAAGTGGCGGCGCTGTCGAACAGCAGCGGCTCGCCTGCAGTCCGTCTGTTTTTACTTTTGTTGTTGTTTTCTTTTGTCCTGTTTTAGTTACATTTTAGTTTATTGGGTTGTGTCTGTGTGTGTGTGTGGGGGGGTGAAACATGATTTTTGTCTCATCCTTCGGGGGAATGCGACTTTTTCTTGTCGTATCCCCCTTCTCTGCCTCTGTCTGCGCTGAGGCCTAATGGCGGAGCTGACGGCCTCCAACTGCGACCGACCGACCTCGAGGCTCTGGAGGCAGAGCCAGGACTTACCAACGCGGGGCTGGCCAACTTCGGGGCTGCGGTGGCATTCCGACGTTCCGGCGGTGGCGACCAAAGACACTGGTGGTGACCTGAATCCGGAGGCTCGGCCGCGGGCCCAGTGGACGACATCGTCGGGAGCTCGCAGGTCACAGGTGGGTGACCTGTTTTTCTGGAGCTCCCGCAACTACAGCTGCGTCCGCTGGACTGGAGGGCGGCAGCTTCGGCAGCTTCGACCACCTCGGGCCGCGGAGTTTGAACCGGCCCGTTGCGGAGCATGGATTCAGCCGCGGGACTGACTTACCATCACCCGACGGGGTCACAACATCAGAAGCCTGGATCGCCTCAGCGCAGAGGGAAGAACAAAGAGGGAAGAGACAGAGACTTTAAGACTTTTGCCTCCATCACAGTGAGGAGGTGCCTGGTGAACTCACTGTGGTGGATGTTAATTTGTGTTTATTGTGTGTTTTGTTATTTATTATTATATGTATGACTGCAGGCAACGAAATTTTCGTTCAGACCGAAAGGTCTGAATGACAAATAAAGGAATCTCTCTAATCTCTGTTCCCGCAGAATCGGCCAGCACGAGGCAGGGCTCACCGGCCTTCAAACTGCCAGCCTTTTGGCCTGATCAACCTCAGGTGTGGTTCGCCCATGTGGAGGCACAGTTTCATCCACATCGCATCGACCACGACGACACCATGTATTTTCATGTGGTAGGAGCATTACCACAGGACTGTACATCGAGGCTGTTGCCCTTTATCAGAGACCCTCCGTCCAGCACCAAGTACGAAGGGTTGAAAGCCCTGTTATTTCACGCCTACGGTCTTTCCCGTAGAGACAGGGCGGCAAAACTGCTACATATGCACTGCATCGGCGACCGAAGGCCATCGACGATCATGGCAAGGATGTTGGCCCTGATGGACGGGCCCGGGCCCCTGCTTGCTTTTCGAACAGGCGTTCTTAGAGCAGATGCCCGATGAAGTGCAGCTGATGCTAGCGGGAGCCGATTTTAGCGACCCGCAGCAGCTCGCGGAAAGAGCCGACAAGCTGTGGGCGCTCAGACGGCGGTACGTACACGCCGTCGCCCGCCCCATGGTCACACAACGGGTACAGCCGAACCGACATCGGGAAGAAGAAGAGACCCAGCCCAGCGTCGAAGACGAATCGCCGTGGCCAGTGGTCTACAGCCAACGCAGATGGTGCTACTACCACCAACGCTACGGAACAGGAGCCCGAAGATGTCGGAGCCCTTGTTCGTTTCCAGGAAACGCCCAGGCCGATCGTCCATTTGGTCGAACGCGATCGGCCCCAACGTACGCCTCTTTGTCCGTGATCGCCATTCCGGCCACCGTTTCCTGGTGGACTCCGGTGCCCATGCCAGTATCCTGCCTCCAAGCACCCAAGACGTTCGTGCTGGTAAGGTGGGACCTGTCCTCTCGGCCGTTAACGGGAGCGATATATTCGCACCTACGGCACGCGGACCGCGAAATTAAATTTCGACTCCCGCCAGTACAGGTGGAAGTTTATCGTTGCTGACGTCGCCCAACCGATCTTGGGGGCCGATTTCTTGCGCGCGTTCTCCCTGTTAATCGATGTACGGGGTGGTCGCATGATCCCTGTGTCGGGCCCGCGCCCTACCAAGCCGAGCAAACCGTCAACGCCCCTGCAGCAACTCGTCGAGGTAGCTGAAATCCAGCAACCTTTCGCAGCCCTGCTCGCCGACTTTCCGGGGTTGCTCACGCCCCGGTTTGACGGGGCCATGCCCCGTCATGGCATGGTCTACCACATTCCCACCGAGGGTCCGCCGGTACACGCCCGCACACGCCGTCTCCCGCCCGATAAACTGCGCATCGCACGAGACGAGTTCCAACTTATGGAGGACATGGGGATTGTCCGGCGGTCGGATAGCCCTTGGGCTTCCCCGTTACACATGGTGCCCAAAGCGTCCGGGGGCTGGAGACCTTGCGGTGATTAGAGGCATTTGAACGCAGTAACTGCAGCCGACAGGTATCCAGTCCCGAACATCCAGGATTTCTCGGCCCATCTAGAAGGTGCGTCCATCTTCTCGAAGGTCGACCTTATCCGCGGGTATAATCAAATCCCGATCCACCCCGACGACGTCCCTAAAACGGCCACCATTACGCCTTTCAGCCTTTTCGAGTGGCTCAGAATGCCTTTTGGCTTGAAGAACGCAGCTCAGGCGTTCCAGAGGCTAATGGATCAGGTCGGCCGGGGTTTTCCGTTTATTTTAATCTACCTAGATGACATCCTGGGAGCCAGCCGCTCGCAGGCAGAGCATACCAAGCACCTCCGCCTACTTTTCGAACGGCTGCACAAACACGGGTTGGTGATCAACCCCGAGAAGTGCCAGTTCGGTCTGCACTCCATCTCGTTCTTAGGACATAGCATCACCTCTCAGGGAGCACAACCACTGCCCGAGAAATTCGACGCTATCCGTCATTTCCCCAGGCCATTATCGGTCAAGGGTCTGCAGTTTATCGGGATGGTTAACTTTTATCATCGATTCATCCCGTCTGCAGCCGCCATCATGCGGCCGCTGTTCCAATGCCTGGCCGGTAAGCCCAAGGACCTGGTCTGGTCTGAGGAGGCACAGAAGGCGTTCGAGGGGGCTAAGACCGCATTGGCCAATGCCACTATGCTGGTACACCCTAGTGCTTCAGCCCAAACGGCCCTCACCGTGGACGCCTCTGACGTCGCGGTAGGCGCCGTCCTCGAGCAGCGGGCAGGTAATCGCTCGGTGCCGCTGGCATTTTTCAGCAGGCAACTGCGAGCCCCTGAAGTTAAATACAGCGCTTTCGACAGGGAGCTCCTTGCGCTTTACCTAGTAATCCGCCATTTTCATTATTTTGCTGGTGGGGCGCGCTTTCACTGCGTTCACCGACCACAAGCCGTTAACTTTCGCCTTGTCCAAGGTTTCTGACCCTTGGTCTGCCAGACAGCAACGGCACCTCGCCTACATTTCCGAATTCACATCTGACATTCGGCATGTGGCAGGCAAGCTGAATGTTGTGGCCGACGCATTGTCCCGTCCAGCGCTGCCCGAAGTTTCAGCGCTTAGTCTCGGCGTTGATTGCGAGGAACTGGCAGCCGCCCAACGAGCAGTATGGAGATTTATCGCAATGCTGAATCAGGACTGAAGCTGGTCAAAGTGCCATGTGGCAACTCCGGCGTGCAAGTCCTTTGTGATATTTCCACCGGTAGAGCCCGTCCGATTGTCCCGGTCGCTTGGCGACGTCGGATTTTCGACACCATCCACAGCCTACCGCACCGGTCCATTCGCGCCACCTCTGCCTTGGTCGCGTGCACCCGCCGGTCCAGGATTTCGCCGTCCTGGACGGCAGGTTCCTGCACATCCGTGTAGCCCTGGTAGGTCCCTTTCCTTGCTCGTGTGGGGCTACCCACTTACTGACTATCGTGGACAGGTTTACCAGGTGGGCGCAGGCAATCCCGTTGACGGATACCTCTGCTGATGCATGCGCGAGGGCCATTGTATCCCATTGGATCGCTCGTTTTGGGTCCCCTCACGTATTACCACCGATAGGGGGGCCCAGTTCACGTCTTCATTGTGGTGTGGTATGGCGCAGCTGTACGGAGCAAAGCTGCACCAGACTACCGCTTATACATAGATACATAGATACATAGAAAATAGGTGCAGGAGTAGGCCATTCGGCCCTTCGAGCCTGCACCGCCATTCAATATGATCATGGCTGATCATCCAACTCAGTATCCCGTACCTGCCTTCTCTCCATACCCCCTGATCCCTTTAGCCACAAGGGCCACATCAAACTCCCTCTTAAATATAGCCAATGAACTGGCCTCAAATACCCTCTGTGGCAGAGAGTTCCAGAGATTCACCACTCTCTGTGTGAAAAAGTTTTTCCTCATCTCGGTCTTAAAGGATTTCCCCTTTATCCTTAAGCTGTGACCCCTTGTCCTGGACTTCCCCAACATCGGGAACAATCTTCCTGCATCTAGCCTGTCCAACCCCATAAGAATTTTGTACGTTTCTATAAGATCCCCTCTCAATCTCCTAAATTCTAGCGAGTATAAGCCAAGTCTATCCAGTCTTTCTTCATATGAAAGTCCTGACATCCCAGGAATCAGTCTGGTGAACCTTATCTGCACTCCCTCTATGGCTATAATGTCCTTCCTCAGATTTGGAGACCAAAACTGTATGCAATACTCCAGGTGTGGTCTCACCAAGACCCTGTACAACTGCAGTAGAACCTCCCTGCTCCTATACTCAAATCCTTTTGCTATGAAAGCTAACATACCATTCGCTTTCTTCACTGCCTGCTGCACCTGCATGCCTACTTTCAATGACTGGAATACCATGACACCCAGGTCTCGCTGCATCTCCCCTTTTCCTAATCGGCCACCATTTAGATAATAGTCTGCTTTCCTGTTTTTGCCACCAAAGTGGATAACCTCACATTTATCCACATTATACTGCATCTGCCAAACATTTGCCCACTCACCCAGCCTATCCAAGTCACCTTGCAGTCTCCTAGCATCCTCCCCCCAGCTTAGTGTCATCCGCAAACTTGGAGATGTTGCCTTCAATTCTCTCATCCATGTCATTAATATAAATTGTAAATAGCTGGGGTCCTAGCACTGAGCCTTGCGGTACCCCACTAGTCACTGCCTGCCATTGTGAAAAGGTTCTGTTTACTCCTACTCTTTGCTTCCTGTTTGCCAGCCAGTTCTCTATCCACATCAATACTGAACCCCCAATACCGTGTGCTTTAAGTTTGTATACTAATCTCTTATGTGGGACCTTGTCGAAAGCCTTCTGAAAGTCCAGATACAACACATCCACTGGTTCTCCCCTATCCACTCTACTAGTTACATCCTCGAAAAATTCTATAAGATTCGTCAGACATGATTTACCTTTCGTAAATCCATGCTGACTTTGTCCAATGATTTCACCACTTTCCAAATGTGCTGCTATCCCATCTTTAATAACTGACGCTAGCAGTTTCCCCACTATCGATGTTAGACTAACTGGTCTGTAATTCCCTGTTTTCTCTCTCCGTCCCTTCTTAAAAAGTGGGGTTACGTTTGCTACCCTCCAATCCTCAGGAACTACTCCAGAATCTAAAGAGTTTTGAAAAATTATCACTAATGCATCCACTATTTCTGGAGCTACTTCCTTAAGTATTCTGGGATGCAGCCTATCTGGCCCTGGTGATTTATCGGCCTTTAATCCATTCAATTTACCCAACACCACTTCCCGACTAACCTGGATTTCACTCAGTTCCTCCATCTCCTTTGACCCGCGGTCCCTTGCTATTTCCGGCAGATTATTTATGTCTTCCTTAGTGAAGACGGAACCAAAGTAGTTATTCAATTGGTCCGCCATATCCTTGTTCCCCATGATCAATTCACCTGTTTCTGACTGCAAGGGACCTACATTTGTTTTAACTAATCTCTTTCTCTTCACATATCTATAAAAACTTTTGCAGTCAGTTTTTATGTTCCTTGCCAGTTTTCTTTCATAATCTATTTTCCCTTTCCTAATTAAGCCCTTTGTCCTCCTCTGCTGATCTCTGAATTTCTCCCAGTCCTCTGGTATGCTGCTTTTTCTGGCTAATTTGTATGCATCATCTTTTGCTTTGATATTATCCCTGATTTCCCTTGTTATCCAGGGATGCACTACCTTCCCTGATTTATTCTTTTGCCAAACTGGGATGAACAATTTTTGTAGTTCATCCATGCAGTCTTTAAATGCCTTCCATTGCATATCCACTGTCAACCCTTTTAGAACTAATTGCCAGTCAATCTTGGGCAATTCACGTCTCATACCGTCAAAGTTACCTTTCTTTAAGTTCAGAACCGTTGTTTCTGAATTAACAATGTCACTCTCCATCCTAATGAAGAACAATCATATTATGATCACTCTTGCCCAAGGGGGCACGCACAACAAGACTGCTAACTAACCCTTCCTCATTACTCAATACCCAGTCTAGAATAGCCTGCTCTCTCGTTGGTTCCTCTACATGTTGGTTTAGATAACTATCCCACATACATTCGAAGAAATCCTCTTCCTCAGCACCCCTGCCAATTTGATTCACCCAATCTATATATAGATTGAAGTCACCCATTATAACTGTTTTGCCTTTGTTGCATGCATTTCTAATTTCCTGTTTGATGCCATCCCCAACTTCACTACTACTGCTAGGTGACCTGTACACAACACCCACCAGCGTTTTCTGCCCCTTAGTGTTTCGCAGCTCTACCCATACCGATTCCGCATCCTCCAAGCTAATGTCCTTCCTTTCCACTGCGTTAATCTCCTCTCTAACCAGCAACGCTACCCCACCTCCTTTTCCTTTCTGTCTATCCCTGAATATTGAATATCCCTGGATGTTCAGCTCCCAGCCTTGGTCACCCTGGAGCCATGTCTCCGTGATCCCAACTATATCATAATCATTAATAGCTATCTGCACGTTCAACTCATCCTTGCATTGAGACACAAAGCCTTCAGGCTTGTTTTTACAACGCTCTTACCCCTTATACAATTATGTTGAAAAGTGGCCCTTTTTGATTTTTGCCCTGGATTTGTCTGCCTGCCACTTTTACTTTTCACCTTGCTACCTATTGCTTCCGCCCGCATTTTACACCCCTCTGTTTCTCTGCTCACCCATTTAAGAACCCCACCACCTCTTATTCTCTGTTTATTATTGTTTTCTTCTTTCCCCCCTACATGTTGGGTCTGAGTACTTTCCTTCTCTGCCTCCTGCCTCACACACTGTCTAATAGCTTTCTCTATTTGAGTCCCTCCCCCCCACCATTCTAGTTATCACCCGGAGTCTAACGGGTTGGTTGAGCGGTTCCACCGGCACCTTAAGTCGGCGTTAAAAGCCAGACTCACCGGCCCTGATTGGGTCGACCAGTTACCTTGGGTCCTCCTTGGCATCAGAACAACACCTAAGGAGGACCTCAAAGCCTCCTCGGCCGAGTTGGTTTATGGCTCGGTTTTGCAGGTTCCAGGGGATTTCTTGTCTGTCCCTCCGGACCAGGAGGTTCCAACCTCACAGTTGTTGGCGGACCTACGCGAGCGGGCGCGCGCTTTGGTCCCGGTTCCCACTTCCCGGCATGGTTCGTCTTCGGTGCATGTGCCTGCTATGTTACGGAATTGTGCTTATGTTTTTCTCCGTAGAGACGCTCATCGCTCGCCGTTACAGCGGGTGTACGAGGGTCCGTACAGGGTGCTCAGTACTGGTGTTTCGACGTTCACGTTGGACATGGGTGGCAGAGAGGAGTTTGTCTCTGTGAGCCGCCTTAAGCCTGCACACGTTGACGAGGATAGCCCAGTAACAGTGGCTACTCCACGGCGTAGAGGACGTCCACCTGTTTCCTCCGGTCGCGTTTCTTCGGTTCCCTTTGTTACGCCCGTCCCTCGTCCCTCCGGTCCTGTTGTACCGGTCCCAAATGTTACGCTCGCCCCGCGACCTCGGACTACGCGTTCCGGTCGTACCGTCCGTTTACCTGCGCGTTTCCGTACCGCGGATTCTGGGGGGGGCCATGTAGCGCCGCCTGCTAGCGCACGCAGATATCGAACCCGGCGTTCGGAAGCCGCGGTCACGTGACTCGGGAGGGACTGTTGTTTTCGCGCGTTTTTTCCCTTACGCGCGTTAGTTCAGCGCTGACCACCGATGTGGGCAGACGTGTCTGATAAACCTGTATGCTGCAACTTGAGCTTTCGAATAAACTTTTGTTGAAAACTCCAGTAGTCGTTTCTCAGACTGCTAAAACAGCATGGAAACAGGCCCTTTGGCTCACTACCCATACTGACCTGTTCCAATAGTTCTACGTTAACCCACTTTTACATCCACTCTCTACACATTAGGGGCAATTTTATAAATTAACATACAAACCCACACATCTTTGTGAGAATGCTTGAGAGAAAGCAGCCTTTGGCGCTCCCTGAGCTGAGAATAGTCACTAGGGTACAAACCTGGCCCTTTTCGGTTGAGTGGTAACCATTAAGAATGAAACATAACAAGTAGAAACAGGAGATTGACACTAAAAGCTGGAGTAACTCAGCGGATCAGACAGCATCTCTGGAGAAATGGAATAGGTGACATTTTGGGTCGAGACCCTCTTTCAGAACCCAAACCGTCACCTATTCCTTTTCTCCAGAGATGCTGTTGGACCCACAATCACGTCTTCATTGTGGTGTGGTATGGCGCAGCTGTACGGGGCGTTACTAGTTTTTTGTGTCTATCTTCAGTTTAAACCAGCATCTGCAGTTCCTTCCTACACAAGTAGAAGCAGAAGTTGATTATGCAGGCTGTCAACCTGCTCCATCATCACTCATGCTTAATCCAAAACCCTGGTGCATATTCCATGATTTTCTTAGTATCTAAAAACCTAGCAATTTTAGCCGGGAGCAACAAGCACCTGCAGCCTTCCTAGGTAAAGAATTCTAACCTTCTTGCCTGAGAATTTTATCCACAACACAGCACAGAGTAGCAACAGTGCCACAGGTGGTAGAGCTGCTGCCTCACAGCGCCAGAGGCGTGGATTTGACCCTAACCATGGGTGATGTCTGTGTGGAGTTTGCATGGTTTTCCTGCAACTACTTTGGTTTCCTCCGGGTGCTCCTGTTTTCTCACACATCCCAAAGATGTGCGGGTTTGCAGATTAATTGGCCTCTGTAAATTGTCCCTAATGTGCTGGGAGTGTATGCGAAAGTACAATAACATAGAACTATCGTGAATGGGTGATTGATGGCCTGTTTCCATGATGTATCTTTCAATCAATCAAAGCATGCTGCTGCTTGATTTTACCCAGGGGCGGAAAACCCGTGGGGCCAGAGGGGACACGTCCCCTCCATGTTTTGAGAGGGGGGGACAACCCCCCCCCCCCCCCCCCCGTTTTTGTGATCCGGATTTTAAAATCTCCGCTTTCCGCGAGACAGTGGGGGTGGGACTGATGATCGAGGGCGCTGATTGGACGAGACGTCGGTCAGCAGCCAATGGGGGCGGGACATGATTCAGCGCGGTGATTGGAGGAGGGAGACGTGGCACAGACATGCGCTTCATCCGCAGCCTGGACAGGATCGATCCCGGCCGGGTCTCCGGCGCTGTCCCGAGTGCCCCCCCCCTCCCCCCCTCCCTCCCTCCCTCCCTCCCTCCCTCCCTCCCTCCCTCCCTCCCTCCCTCCCTCCTCCCTCCCTCGCTCCCTCCTCCCACGGGTGGCCGGAGGTCGGCAGCAAAGATCCTCCGCTATAGGATCTTTGGTCGGCAGTCAGACGGGCCAGCGCAGAGAAGCAGCGCTAAACCCAGCTAACTCTGCCTGTCCCGCCAGGTGAGCTTACAACCCTGCCTGGACTTGCGGGAAATATGACCAGCGCGGAGAAGCAGCGCTGGTATCCCGTCAGTCCAGACAGGGCTGTAGTTAACCCGATGACACAGGCATTTAGCGCTGGATTGAGCCTCCGAAGCCTCGCGCGTGTGTGCGCCTGGGCGCCAAAAAATGTCCGTCCCCTCCATGTTTTGATAGCGAGATCCGCTCTTGATTTCACCTCAAAACCACCATAAATAAGCATCTTCTCTCAGCACAGTGTCTGTCTGCTGGAATCATTCATTTGACCTTTATGCACATGGAGAAACAGCAAGCAGCAACTCCTCTCATAATGCACCATAACAAACCCTTCAGTGTTTCAATGCTATTTTTCATCAAATTGCTCAATTTTACTTCCATATTAATTTTACCTGTGATCCTTAGAAAAAAAGGCAAAAAGAAAATTCATTTATTTTTCTTTCTCTATAAACACGAGGGAAAAGCAGACCAATTATTTTCCAGAACTTTGATTCCAGGCTGCTATGAAGGCAGGCTGGATTACAAATTTTAATTAACTCTCAAGTTATACATTCTGATAACTTCCATGTGCTAAGAATGTCTCTACTGGGGATAATGGGAAATAATAAAGAGCTACTTTAGATTACTGCATTAATTACCTATTAAGCAGCACAAGAAATAAAAATTAGATATCTGTAATCTGTATTAAACAGACATAGGTTCCCTAAAGATTAATTTTTTGGCTAATCATACTATGTGAATGGTCCCAAGGAAGCTCATATGCTTTGCCCTTGGGTCTTGACAAAGATTAATTTTCTTCACTTCCTCACCTCACACACCATGATCCTCGCTGTTGCAAGCGAGGATTAAAAATGAAAAGGGAAAACCATCAAAGAACAAAGTAAAACAGAACTAGAATCGCAAGTGAAAAGTGAAGTAGAGACAAAGTAGCCGTATGATAGCCTTGAGGGATGGAGAAAGAACAATTCTGCCAATACTTCTGAGCATCTTCACACTTGTCACGAATCTCATAGGAGTTGATTCCCGGATTTGTGTGCACGATTGTTTTGTCCTGGTTTCCGCCAATTTCTGACTGCATGGCATCTTAAGTTTGGAGATGTGCAAATTAATGTTGACAACACAGAATACCTGCTCTGTGTGTGTGTGTGTGTGTGCGTGCGTGCGTGCGTGCGTGCGTGCGTGCGTGCGTGTATGTATGTGTCTGTGTGTCTGTGCGTGTATGTGTATTTAGTTGGGGGTGGGTCCCCAAGGGAGCATTTGCATGGAGAGGATGCCTCCTGCAGACTCTATTCATCACCATCTTATACAAATCACAGACATTGAGAGTGCCACCCCATTCATGTCCATTCACTGCAACATCCATATATTCTGTTGTCACGCTCCTTGGCAGCTTAAAAAATGTAGCTTTGACTGAGATGCATTCCCTTAGGAGCCGGTTTCAGAGATGGAACCTGTTGCACTTAAGCTGGCAGCTGCAAGGACTTGCAGTACATCAGCTTGAAGACCTTGAGCTGAAACCGACATCCTACAAATCTTGTAATTGAAGATCTCAATCTTTATGTGACCTTTAGAATGATTCTCAACACCCTTTTAACCCAATTGAAAGGTAGCAATGCAATTTCCAAACTTCATATCTCGGCCTGCCGTAGAATGATTTACTGGTTATTGGACTATCTGCCCATTCTTGTAATGAGAAGATTGCCAATTGTGCTGGCTCATTCTAGGTTGACATGCAAGCACATTGTTATTCAGCCAGGTAGACAAATGTCTTTCCAATAATTACCCAAATTATAGAAATGTTTAAAATCAGTTAGCGGTTAAATAATACTCAAAGTATAAGTGAAGGAAATCTCACCGTGCTTTAGCAACTCATTGAGATAGCACGCTTTGCTATTTACCAGAAATACTGCTCATTTCCATCTATGTAGCAGGGTTATAATTTAATTTTGTTGTGCTTACTGTACATTTATTGAAGTTACACAGAAATTCTCCCCCTTGTATATGGATTTCTGTTTATTGTGGTGGGGAGAGAGTGATGTGTCCCTGGGAGTCGCGGCCTGGAGACTGAGGAACGGCTGGTGGGCCCGTCTCACCCACAGAGACCGGGGACCCGCCCGGTGGGCCAGAGCCGTCCGCTGTGGAAGAAGGACCAGTGTCATAGACCGGGAACCCGCCCAGAGCCCGCTGCAGTCTGTGGACTCGCCCGACTATCATGGAGGACCCACCTGGAACCCTCTTGCCCGCCCAGAGTGGAAGTAGCCGAATGGAGGTCAGATAAGCAGGACCGACTGCAGGGAGGCAATGCAGTGTCTCAACGGTGGAGTAGGCCGCTGGAGGCCCTGCAGCAGTCTGGGGCTCGGCTGGACGGGGGTGCCCGCTCCAAGAGGTTATAAGCGTGGACCAGACTCGGCCTAAATGTGGGGAGCAACGGCGGAGAACACCAAGGCTACGCATTGGCCAGGCTGAGACTGTGAACTTAATGAAATGGCGGCAAACATGGCGGCGCTGGCATTATATGCAAAATTAATTTCACTGTGTAAAGTTAATTGCATATTTGACAATAAAAATCCATTGAATTGAACCATTGGATTTAGAAGATTAGAATATAGGAAAATTAGCCCTCTACTTAATTCTAGAAAGTGAAGGGACCAGTTTACTGATACATTTTGAATAAACATTGAGTTCACTTTGACTTTTCACCACTGTGCGTCAAGAAATGCAATTTACAACTTTCCTGAATTAGTTCTACTTCTCGATCTCTTAGTTCAAACACTCAAACTGTCACTGGACAGAAAAAAAAATTATGGTTTCAAATGATCAATTTGGCACTTGGCTTAAACATTCTGGCCTAATTCAGGATATCCTGTGTCACTGGCAGTTATTGATTGATTAGGTAGTCATAACTACAGGCACTTCCTTCTTCCTGTGATTCAGATATTTTGTGTTAATTAATGAAAGATAGAAAGGATGTGTTCATTTTGTCAAGGTGTAGTTTCCTAGTATAGAACTGTTTTATTTAGTGAAACTTATTCACATTATTTAAAATTAAAAGTTGGGTGTGATCTTAAATAATATTACTAAATTGATATTTATGAGCCCTTTTTCTGGTTATAGTTTAAAATGTCTTTGTTTTAGTTTCATGCTTTTCCTCTCTAATTTTTATTTGCTTTTTTTTAGATCCTTCTCATTCCTTTCCTCTCATGTTTTCTGCGACCAAAGAAAGAGCAGGCAAATGAAGTCTGAACCATTATTACCCTTTTACGAGCAATTAGGAGGAATTTCTTCTTCCCCTCCCCCAATAATTCTGACAACCCAGTTGTGATTTAGAACTCACCATATGTTAGCAGAATATCCACATATCAAAACTGACCTTTTTTTAAAATCTTCTTTTGAATTCGTGCAGCAAATGTTTTTGCTTCAATTGCAATCCAATCTTGGTAAGATGGAACCGTGCTTGAGGTCAATGTACGAAACGAAACATTTAGAGGAAATGTTTGGGATTCTCTCTTATTTAACTATTAGTGAGCTGGAATATACAAAAGTCCGTTTTAAAGCATCTGCATCCAGTATATCATCCACTAATTGCCTAGAGCTTCTAACATTGAGTTTCGATCTGACTCCCTAAAGTATTCTGACCATGCTTAGTTGATAAGAATCAGAATAAAATAGGCATGAAACTCAGATGCGTACACATTTGTGTAATAATTAATTTTTAAAAATCCTTTTTCTGAAAACAGGCAATGAAAAATCTAATGGCCATTTGAGTTGCTTTATTTAACATTGACTATGATATCATGGTAGTGTCATCAGTAATATTGACTGAACAGTTAACTCGAAAGATGCATTGTATTGGAAATCATTAATGTGACATTGAGTACAAATCAGAATATTACTAACAGGACATATTCCTTGGGAAAATACATATTCCATGCAGCAATGTGCCTGTGGACAATGCTCAATTGTCATATCTAATAAATAAAGAGTGCTATAGATTTATACACGGTAATTCAAAAGCCAGCATGAGCATTTGTCCTAATTACATTTGATACATCACAAATTTACTGGCACCAATTACAGCTGCAAGCATATGGAGGAGGGGGAATGGTGCTTCCCTTCAGCCACATGACACCATTAATTCCCTTCTCAAATTTCAATGATGTGACTATCTGGTGAAACCTCAAGTTTAGATTGTTGCAGACAAAGTGAGGATCAGAGCATTTAAACTAGACTTTAGGGGTACAGCACAGAAACAGCCCTTTGGCCATTCGAATCCGTGTTGACCAGCGACCACACTGTGCACTAACCTACACACAATAGGGACAATTTACAATTTTACCAAAGCCAATTAATCTACAAACCTGTACGTCTTTGGAGTGTGGGAAGAAACCGGAGCACCTGGAGAAAACCCACGCGTTCACAGTGAGAATGTACAAACTCCATATAGTCAGCACCCGTAGTCAGGATTGAACCCAGGTCTCTGGTGCTGTAAGGCAGCAACTCTATCGCTGCGCCACCGTGCTACCACAAGTTATGATTTTGTTTGATTGGATGTATTGGATGGGATAATTCATATATTTCATATATAGCACCACTGCATTTTACAAAATAATAAACCTTTGTTATTAGGGACCACTTTATAACAGATTGTGGTTCTAGCAGACGGAGTGTCCCCACAGTCATCCACTGTCTCTTTACGAACACAGGATGCCACTTACATTGTGCGAGGCCATGGAAATTGACAAGCAATAGCTCCCATCGACACTTGTACCATGATGAAGGACTCAAAGTGCTAGAATAACTCAGCAGGTCAGGCAGCCTCTCTGGAGAAAATGGATAAATGAAGTTTTGGGTCGAGACCCATCACTGGATCACGCTGCAGCACCCGATTGCCACAAGGCTGAGACCTACAGCGGTCCTGGGAGACGCAGTGTCAATGTTCACCATCTCCCCGGTCTCTCTGAGGCCTGGACCACTGAAGCTGCCACTGACCCTCACCACCACCCCAGCTGCCTCCAGGTCAGACTACCGACCTTCACTGCCAAGCCATGCTGACAACGCCAACCCTGGCTCACACCGCCTCCCTGCCCTCTTCCAGGCTTGGCTGCTAATTCCCCCTCCTCCCCCCCCCCTGCCCACCCAGCCCGCACTGCCACTCTGGCCACTTCCAGACCAGGCTGCTGACCTTCATCACCATGACACCACCACAACCCTGGCTCACACCACCTCCCCGGCTGTTTCCAGGCTGGACCTACAGGCTTTCACCGCGAGGTCGGGCTGCCGGCGCAACCCCTGCCCACACTGTCTTCTTGCTGCTTCCAGGCCAGGCCTACAGCAGCCATCGCCAGCCCACACAGCTTTCTCCGCCTTTCCCAGGCAGCACCTGCCACTGCCACCATCGCTGCCGACCCTTACTCGTACGCCGTGACCAGTGACTCCACCGATCCTCGCCTCTCCCCCGGCCACCAGCAGTCAACTCTCCTGGATTCCAGCCCCAGTTCCAGACCGAGAGTCCGAAGAAGGGTCCCGACTCAAACGTCACCAATCCATGTTCTCCAGAGATGCTGCCTGACTTGCTGAATTACAAGATGACCAGCTGTATCCTTTTGTGTATTAACCAGCATCTGCAGTTCTTAGTTTCTATTACTTATACAATGAGTAATCAGTCATCTTTTATTTAGTTATTGCAGACAATCGGTAATAATGGACACCAATCCCCACCCCCCCCTCCCCGGACCCTGCTATGGTCAGTTATAACAAGGTTTTACTGTACTCAGATTTGTGTTCCTAAGACATTGTAAAGAGAAACAAAAGCCCCAGTCTGATTATTGCTAATTGTATTCCATTGCAAAATGCAGCTGTTAATAAAATCAATAGCTGACTAATTTCTTGATTCTTAAGGTGCATAAAATGTTATTTCAGTCTTCACTCCTGGCTGAACATCTACAACTCTCTGGCATTGAAAATTCCAAAGAATCTCAATCCTCAAAGAAATTCCTCCTCATCTCACTTAACTGGACTCTCCCTGGACTCTCCAGAAAGGAAAATGAGTCTCTTTTAAATTTTTTAAGAGTTAAAAATTTAACGTTTTTACACCCTCTTAAAAAATAGGCTACGCTTCAATATGATCAACTATCATTCTTAAAATGTTATAGTGACTCCACAAGAGGCATTCAGTCAAATTGCAATCTCCTGATTGCCAAATCCCACTGAATGAGTTCAGGAGAGGAATTGATTTTAGCATTGTTTCTGTATGATTTAAGACTACATCAGCTAATTCTGTTTCCTGCTTAACCATTTGGGGGAGTTGCATACATCTCTTCAATTAATCGTGTTCTTCTCCTATTTAATAATGCACATGCCCATTATATAGTAGGCTAGATTACACTGATCTTGGCTCACCGCTCTTCTTCTTCTTCTGTCGTGTGTCTTTTAGACCTGCAGCTCCGTTGAGGCGAGCCAGGCCAACGTGTCATCGTCCAGTTCACCATTCGGTGGCCAGTGTTTGGGGCAACTGGTGACTATGTGCTCCACTGTCTGTGTTGGGTCCCCACACTTGCAGGAGGCGCTGTCCACGAGGCCCCATCTCTTCATCGCTACTCCATAGCGTCCGATGCCTGTCCTCAAGTGGTTTAGGATTGTCCATTGCCTTCGGGGCAGGTCCTGGCCAGGGACGTCCATGGGGTCATCGATGTAATGGTGTATCCTAGATGGTTCCGCTGACTTCCACTGGCCTCTCCATCTCATCTTGACCCAGACGGCCTTAGAAGCGTCAGCCGGTGTTGTGCAGAGCAGCTCTTGGGCTTGCGTGGCAAAGGGGTGCCGTGACTTGAGGTGCACTCGTCGTGGTGTCTCTGTGACGATCTGATGGAGGAGGTGGGATACACTGGTCTGTGCCTTTCGAGAGGGGGCCAGCGTGACTGCTTCTCGTCTGATGTTGGCTGGGGCGATGCCAGCGAGGACGGGCAGTTGGTTTACTGGGGTGGCTCGTAGGCATCTGGAGACAGTCGACAAGGCGCTGTTGAGGGCAGCATCCAGCTTCTTGGCGTGAGGGCTACGGCACCAGACCAGGGCGCAGTACTCTGCGGCTGAGAACACCAGGGCCACTGTGGACATGCGCAGTGTCTTCGTCATGGCTCCCCATGTGGTACCGGCTAGGCGGCGAATCAGTGCGACACGGGCGCTTGTCTTTGCCTTGGCACCTTCCAGGTGTTGTTTGAATGAGAACGTTCTGTCGAGCTTCACACCGAGGTACGTGGGGACAGGCTGGGACCGTAACCGGGCGTTATCCACCGTGACGTTCATCTCGCGGGTCGCTTCCCTGTTGTTGAGGTGGAACATTGAAGATGTTGTCTTACCCATGCTGAGCTTGAGGCGCCAGTTCCTCAGGTATGAAGACAGGATGTTCATTTCTTCAGAGAGGCCCTCTTCTGCTGCTTCCCAGGATGGCTTACTGAGTAGGATGGCCAGGTCATCAGCATAGCCATACTTCTTTGACTGGGTTGCAGGCAGCTGAACAGCATTGGTGCCAGCACTGAGCCCTGTGGGACGCCGTTCTTAAGTTTCCTCACCCTGCTGCATTTCCCGTTGCTGGTGTGTAGCCTGAAGCTGCGGTTGCTCAGCATCTCCATGATGAAGCTCACCATGTGCTTGTCTGGGATGGTTTCCAGAAGCTTCATGTGTAGTCCACGCAACCAGACAGTATCATATGCAACTGTGAGGTCCAAGAAGACAGCGCCTGCCTTCTCCCCTGCCTGGAAGCTGTCCTCTATGTCTTGGCACAGGAGGGTCACCTGGTCCGCCGTTGACCTACCGCTTCGGACGCCAGCTTGTTCTTTGGGCAGCTGGGGGTCGATCACTGGATTGAGACGTGTGTGGAGGAGACGTTCCAGGAGCTTGTACGGAACACACAGCAGTGAAATGGGTCGGTATCCCTTGGGGTCATCGCTAGGCTTGTTTGGCTTCGGCAGAGCGATCACCTTGGCACGGCGCCAGATCTTTGGCTGCTTCAGGCAGCGGAAACACGTGGAGAGGAAGGAGCACAACCAGTCATTTGCCTTCTTGCCTTGGTGTTTTATGCCCTGGTGCCTTGCCGGTTTTCAGCCGTCGGATGGCCTGCTCGATTTCTTGTGTTGTGAAATCGTGGGATAGGTTGGAGTCGCAGCTCGGGGCCCTGTGCAGTTCGTGGACTCTCGTCAATGTTGTTCTGGTGAAGTCCTTGTCTGCGTTGGGGAAGCAGCCATTGCTCAGCAGTAGCGACGCGATGGAATTTGCAGTGATGGGACACTGTGCTGGGGTTGTCGACCTGCCCATCAGCTTGAAGGGTTGTGACTGGTGTTAATCCCGTGGCCACAATGAAGTTACGTAGTCATGTGGCTTCCAATTCAATGCTGCTATCTCTGATGTGGTCCTTCCATGAAGCATGGTAGATCAACTGCGATTTTTGGAAGCACTTGAAAAAACAATGTATTTAACAAAAATAATTGATTTATTTACAAATGAACCTGCTGCCAATTAAAAATCCCATAGTCTCCCAACACTGGCAAACCCTGAGCTTCCAAATGAGTTACTTTAATTCTCCATTCAACTTCCACTCTGATTGTGGCCTCCTGCCCCTTTCCCAAAGAGGCCCAACAAAGGATTGAGGCACAGCATCTCATCCTCCAGTTGGGCAGCCTTCAGGAGTCGATAGCAAACTCAACAATCTCAAATAACTTACTGTACTTTTTTTGTATCGGAACTAGCCAGATCAGCTGTCAAATTTCTATCTGTAAAATTAACTCCGTTTTTCGCCCTGTCTGGACAAAGGTTGATCAGCTGGACATTTCTGAGTTTCTTTTTGATTTTAGTTCTCAGCAATAGCACTGATTTGAATTTCACAGTTTTTATATGCCTCTTTGTTTGTTCTCTCTCTCTCTGTAACTTATTCATTAATTTATCTACCAGACAGTTATCATAAACAGTTTATTATCCTGGCTATCCTGGTCACATCTTAACATGGATATTTCTCATTCGTTTCCCTTTCCCCTGACTCTCTTTTTGAAGAAGAGTCTCGACCCAAAACGCCACCAATTCCTTTTCTCCAGAGATGCTGTCTGACCCGCTGTTTTACACCGGATTTTTGTGTCTATCTTTCTTATTGTCCATGTTTCCCTCACCTCCATGCAATGTAAAACTAACTCGTTTTCTCATTTTATCATTTTTTAAATCTTATTTGTTCAAGTCAAGTCGTCAAGTCAGCTTTATTTGTCACATACACATACAAGTTGTGCAGTGAAATGAAAGTGGCAATGCCTACGGATTGTGCAAAAACAATAGAACAGAATAGAATGGAACCAGTATTTATATTTTAGAAGAAAAAAAAGACACAACACAACAGTAAATTAGTCCCTGGTGAGATAAGAGTTTACAGTCCTGACGGCCTGTGGGAAGAAACTCCGTCTCATCCTCTCTGTTTTCACAGCGTGACAGCGGAGGCGCTTGCCTGACCGTAGAAACTGGAACAGTCCGTTGCTAGGGTGGTAGGGGTCCTTCATTATGTTGCTGGCTCTGGATCTGCACCTCCTGGTGTATAGGTGCTGCAGGGGGGTGAGGGTAGTTCCCATAGTGCGTTCGGCCGAACGCACTACTCTCTGCAGAGCCTTCCTGTCCTGGGCAGAGCTGTTCCCAAACCAGATTGAGATGTTACCGGACAAGATGCTTTCTACAGCCCCAGAGTAAAAGCATTGAAGGATCCTCAGAGAGACTCTGAATTTCCTCAGCTGTCTGAGGCGGTAAAGATGGTGCCTTACTCACCAGTGCAGCAGTGTGTGTTGTCCATGTCAGATCCTCTGTGATGTGGACTCCCAGGTATTTAAAGCTGCTCCACAGTAGTCCCATTTATCCCCAGTTGTGTGTACGTCCTCGGATGTTGTGCCCTTCTAAAGTCCACAATCAGCTCCTTAGTTTTTGTGACATTCAAGAGGAGGCTGTTGTCCTGACACCAGAGTGCCAGATCAGCCACCTCCTCCCGGTAGAACTTCTCATCGTTATCGGAGTTGGAGCTGATGGAGTTGGAGCTGAACCTGGCCACAGTCATGTTGTGTACAGGAGTACAGTAGTGGGCTAAGGACGCAACCCTGGGGGGGGGATCCTGTGTTCAGGGTGAGGGGGGTTGGAGGTATGTCTCCCCATCTTGACCACCTGGGGCCTGGTGGTGAGAATGTCCAGGACCCAGGCACACAGGGGAGTGTTCAGCCATAGTTCCTGCAGTTTCTCAGCAAGTCTGGTGGGGACTATGGTGTTGAAAGCTGAACTGAAATCAATGAACAGCATCCTCACATAGCCCCCTTCTGGCTGTCAAGGTGAGAGAGGGTGGTGTGCAGAACCTGGGAGACCGCATCATCCGTGGATCTGTTCGGACGGTATGCGAACTGCAGCGGGTTCATGGTGCGAGGGAGGAAGGCGCAGATGTGGTTCTTGATCAGCCTCTCGAAGCATTTCATGACTACTGGGGTGAGGGCCACCGGTCGGTAGTCATTCAAGCAAGCTGGAGAGGCATTCTTTGGCACTGGTACAATGGTGCATCTTTTGAAGCAGGCAGGGACCACGGACTTGGCCAGGGAGAGGTTGAATATTGTGGTGAGCATTGGAGCAAGCTGATTAGCATAAGACTTTAGTACTTGCCCAGATATACCATCTGGGCCTACAGCTTTCCTCGTGTTCACACGCGTCAGAGCCCTCCTCACGTTGTGCTCAGTCACCAAGAATGTCTGCACATCCCCAGCGGTGGACCTCCCTCCAGCCTCGCTAGCCAGCACGCTGGCGGTGTTGTTGTTAGCCGGTGAGCTTGGGGTGATGTTGCCCATCTCGAATCGTGCGTAAAAAGAGTTCAGGTCATCAGCTAGGGAGGTGCCGTCACTCCCGGTTGAGGGGAGGCTGCTCTGGTAGTTAGTAATAGTCCGTAGCCCCTGCCAAAGGCGTCTGGTGTCCTGCTGCTCCATCTGCGACTCCATCCTGTCCCTGTACCTCCTTTTTGCATCCTTCACCGCCCTTCGCAGTCTGTAGAACTCTGCCTTGTAGTCATCCATATTGCCGGATGCCAGGCCCGAGTTGTAAGCAGCGGTGCGAGCATTCAAGGCAACGTGAATGGACCTGTCCACCCAGGGTTTTTGATTAGGAAAGATGCTAACCCTTACCGTGGGGACGATGTTATCGGCTATTGTTGCAATGAAGTCCTTGACCACTTCCACAAACTCACTGACGTTTCTTGAACTTGATTGGAACATATTCCAGTCGACATCGCTCAGTGCATCCTCAGCATGGCCTCTGAATGGTCAGACCACCACTTTAGGTCCCTCGTCATGCAGCCTCCCGTACTATCCGTTGTTTATACTCCGGCAGCAGGAAAATGGCAGCGTGGTCAGATTTTCCAAGAGGGAGAGAAACGGCCTTGTAGCCTTTCCTGAACGGCGTGTAGCAGTGGTCCAAAGTTCTTTCCCCCTGGTGACACACGTGATGTGTTGGCAGAAGTTAGGCATGACATTTTTGAGATTTGCCTTATTAAAATCTCCAGCCACCACCATAGCCGCATCCGAGTTCTTGTTTTGGTGCCGACATAACACATCGTGTAGGGCCGATAGTGCCACGTCGGTGTCCGCATGCGGTGGAATGTAGATGGCTGTGATGATCACTGTCTGAGCTGAACTCCCCGGGAACGTAGAATGGACGGCATGAGATAGTCAGATGCTCCAGGTAACGCTGTTTCTCTTTTCACGGATGGGTCCTGACCTGCTGAGTGGTTCCGGCATTTTCTGTTATTAATCTCATGTTTTGGGTTTTCCCAACTTCCGTTCCTCATTCCTTTCCGATGAATATCAAAACTATTTACTCTACTGCTGTAGTAGAAACACAGAGCTTCAAGATTAAAGTATCTTATACAAACCTTGATGTCAAATGGATGAAAAAAAAGTGGGGTTTTTTGTGTTTTGCAGAAGGCTGCAACTCGTTAAAATACAGTTAACAGCTTTAGAATTAAAACAATCAGAGATCAGACAGAGCAAGAGAGAGATTAAGGATGAAGTAGCCTTGGAGTTACAAGGATATACAAATACCTCCTCATTGTTGACTGGCCACATCTTAACACAAGGACAATCTTAACACTACACAATTCTGAAGCAAAATAATGTAAAACAAAGTGCTGCTTCATAAAAAAAGAAAGATTTATTATAAGGCCTTTCTTCATTTTTTTCTTTAGTTTAATTCTGCCGGATGAAAATTCCAGACTATTTTAAAGAAAGTTTTAACATCAGGTTTCCTTTCAGCCACTAGATTGTTGAAATCACAGCAGCTCTAAACCAGCTGGCTTTGACAGACTGTGTCAGACCATCTGTTACAGTAAGTCTTGGGATTAACCCCGAGTATGAAAGTATCTTTTTGGAAAGAGTTTTAATAAGATAAAATATACGCAATGTATATTCTAGACAAAGCTATCTTACAAAGCTGAGCTTTTTTGAAAAATATAACGTGCAAAAATCAGAATAACTGCACTGAAGGTGTTTCAAGATACAGTCAGAAAAAAATCTCATTATACCATATTACATACATTATCAGAAATTATATCAATGCAAAAAAAAAAGACACACATATATTCACTACAATGGTGAGCCTAAAACAACCAAAACTTGCAAATGTTGAGAAGGTTAAGGGTCTAAATGGCCTTTTTAGTGACTGTTTCAGAACGTTTGAATGCATCATTTAATAATACCTGTTGCAAAACACTGGTCAGTTACAATATGCTTCTGTTCCAATCAATGTTCAAGAAAATTGTTCTACTGAGATATTTGGAAGATTTTCCTCAAGATTATCCTCAACCCCATAACCCTCCGAGATCTTCCCATTCCTCCCGTTATGACTTCTTCTGCTACCTCAGTTTTAAACGCATCATCTCTGCCACTGAATCCTGCAATAGAAAGATCCAACCTCTGTCCCTCATTTCTCTTTTAAGTCATTCCGGCATAAATGCAAATTGTTGTTGGGATAAATTCAGATGAATTTGTAATTCATTGATATATCCTTATTTTATTTTAATAATGGAATGCTAATCACTGCAATGATTAACAAATGTTGCCGCTTCACTGTGCGATAAAATCTTTGAACAATTTTGGTGGGCAGCACAGTAGTGCAGAGAGTAGAGCTGCTACCTTGCAGCTACAGCAAATCAAGTCCAAACCTGGTCTTTAGTGGGGTTTGCATGTTCTACTTGTGACCACATGGGTGTCTGCTGGGTGCTTCGGTTTCCTCCCACATTCCAAAGACATGCAGATTGATAGGTTGTCTGAAGAAGGGTTTCGGCCCGAAACGTTGCCTATTTCCTTCGCTCCATAGATGCTGCTGCACCCGCTGAGTTTCTCCAGCATTTTTGTGTACCTTCGATTTTCCAGCATCTGCAGTTCCTTCTTTAACAGATTGATAGGTTAATGGACAACTCTAAATTGCCCTTTTTGTATAAGTGAGTGGTAGGACCTTGGGGAATAAAAATGGGACTAGTTAAGATGCTTGCTCAGTGGTTGTTATAGACTTGGTGGGTTGAAGGGCCTGTTTCAAAGCTGTATGACTGTAAGACTATACTATTTGTTATTCCTTGCAATAGATAAAATGATACATATAATACAACTCAGAATTCAAATCTATTTTTGATGTTCTGCCACCACATGTTTGCAGGTCTGTCATAACAGTTCACCCAGACCTAGATAGCGCACTACACGTTATTAGTAACTCACATCAAGAGTTTCAGTCTAAGTTACATGTGACATAAGCACAAAGCCATGTATGAGAGAACTGCCAGAACACCCTTAATGTTGAGATTAACATTAAATCCAATGTTAAATGTGTTTCCAGATTTTAGGCAAAGGAGAAATAGATCAAAGAGAGAAGCTGTATTTAGATTTTTTTCTTGTCAGACATCCTTAGCACCTGCTTTGAGACAAAACAATGAGAGCATTGGCTTCCACTAATGCCCTTGGGATTATTGCTCTAACTTATTCCCAGACAGTTTCACCCTGGGTAATAACGGTCTATTTCTTTCAGCAAGGAAAGACGCATTGATTTTGTCTCTACATAATGAATTGCTGTTTCCCCTTTATATATCTTTTCCTTTGGCATATGCTATTGTCTTAAGTGAATAATGACCTGATCCCCAACTTGACTATCAGGATACATAGGCTGTTGTGTGGGAATGGAGTGCCCGTGTTCACTTTATTGATTTTCTGATATCTTTCAGAAGGTCACATTTATCACAGTATTTCCTTTCTCTGCACATGACACTGGACGAACCAAGGGTACAATTTCTCACCTTGAGGAATAACCTGCAGGAAGGCAATATCATAGCTTTTCATTCTTTTGCTGCTGCACATATTAGGCCAGATATTACTGACATGGGCTCCCATCAACAACTATCATCCACAGTCACCATGTCCCACCCCAACTCAATTTAAAATATTTTGCATAAATGTAAGTTCAAAATCAATTCTAAACAACTAAGTAATTTAACAAATATAAAATAATTTTAGAAAGAATCTTACCATCGCTTTCTTTTACTCCCCACAGCCCAACAATTCCCATGGACATTGGTGAGGGTTGTATGATAGAGAATCCTAGTGACACAGCAATTGTCACATATCGTTGTTTAAGAAGGAAGAGCAGATGCTGGAAAATCGAAGGCAGACAAAAATGCTGGAGAAGAGGGTGAGGCAGCATCTATGGAGCGAAGGAAATAGGCAACGTTTCGGGTTGAAACCCTTCTTCAGGCTGATGTGAGGGTGGTGGGGGGGGGGGGGGGCGGGAGGAAGAAAGAAAGAGGTGGAGCCAGAGGGCTGAGGGAGAGTGAGAAGGGGAGGAGAAAGTAAGGAATACCTGAAATTAGACAAGACAATGTTCATACCGCTGGGGTGCAAACTGCCCAAGCGAAATATGAGTGCTGCTCCTCCATTTATGGTGGTCCTCGCTCTGGCCATGGATAAATTGTCACATATCATTCACTTTGTTTAGGACTTGGCGTCTGGTTTGCCATGTGGAAGTCTAGGGTATGCTTTTTACTTAAGCAGGTAGGAGCATTCATGTTCTTTGGAACTAGTCAACATTTACTACTTAAAGCAAGTATTATTTAGTCATAAATGGCATTGTTATCATATGCTGAACCTCTGAATCTGTCTAAGTTGATGTTATTAAAGGTTTGAAATTTTTTACTTAACCTTCAAAGAATACACTCATTTTTACAGTTTTTACAGTTAGATTTATAAAATATTTTTTTTAATTCCAACATTGAGTTGGAGGTCTCTGAAGCAGCTTGGGATAATTTTGAGAAATTATATAAATATACTAGACCAAGTGGGACCGGTTGGGTCCTGTCCCCTCAATGCGCGTTGTGGGGGGAGGGGGCGGCCTGCGGTGTCACACACACTTACCAACCCCTCACACACACACACTAAGCACCCCCCCCCCACACACACACATACACTAACCACCCCCATTGATATTATATTAATATTATTCATTCACTCCTTTTACCCCATGTCCACTCATGCATAGCCCCCAACTTGCAGGCGCGGCTAGAGAGGGAGGGGATAGAGAGAGAGGGTCACAGAGGGACAGAGAAGGACACAGAGGGGGACACAGAGGCACAGAGAGGGACACAGAGGCACATAGGGGACACAGAGGCACACAGGGGGACACAGAGGCACACGGAGGGACACAGAAACACAGAGGAGGAGACAGAGGCAGAGGGACAGAGGCACAGAGAGGGACACAGAGGCACAGAGAGGGACACAGAGGCACAGAGAGGCACACAGAGGCACAGAGTGGCACACAGAGGCACAGAGAGGGACACAGAGGCACAGAGAGGGGAGGAGGGGGGAGGGAGGGTTGGGGAGAGAGGGGGGGCAAGAGGGAGCGTGAGGGGGCAGAGAGGGTGCGGGGGGGGGGGAGAGGGAGAGAGGGAGAGGGGTAGAGTTTGAAGGGTTGGGGGGGCGCATCGTCAGAGGTGAGGGCTGGTTCCCGAACGCAATAATCCCTCACTCCCTCACTCCCGGCTGCAAATAGCACCCATCC
>CM075984.1:10954456-11191223 GCA_038087875.1 Malacoraja senta | reverse complement strand
AAGGTCTTGCGAGCAGCGCGGCCCGGCGACATGACTCGCAGCGCGTGAACACAACGTGGGAGGCATTTTGACGTCAACACGTCATCAGGCCAAAGCGGTTTCATGTTCAAAGTTATTTTAAATTTTTTAACATTTTGATTAATAACTCAAGAAATAAAGCTAGACATTTTCAGGTAAGCCAAATTTTTGACTTCACCGGATAAATCTCCACAGTAACATGTAAAAATATTATCGTCAGTGCGTCGTTTTTTCGAGCAGTATGATTATACACACACACACCCACACACATCCAGATCAGAATTTTATAAGTATAGAGATTATAGGCCACATTTTGAATGCAATTTGTGTTTATGGCTACCCAATATAGAAATTACACCAGTGCAAAAACAAAAACCCGACATAGATCTACTACGATGCATAAGCTTAAAATAAACTGAACTTGTAGATGTTAAGAAGGTTAAGGGCCTAAATGACCTTTTTCAGTGACTGTTACAGCAAGTTTAAATGCATCATTTAATAATACCTATTGCAAAAAACTGGTTTGTTACAATGTGGTTCTGATCCAGTCAATGTTCAAGAAAATTGTTCTATTGAGAAATTAATAACAATGGAAAAAGTTTGCCATGTTAAAATAAATATAACTCTCATACCCTTCTGCTGGGGGAAACCCCGTAAGAGTTCTCATTTGCCCTTGACACTATTCACAACCACATTTTAAACAGGAAACTCACACTATTAATCCATGAAACAATGAGATAAATTGTTCCCATATTCCTTCTAGAGTTAGGAACACCTGACAACATTCAATGTCAGAGTATCGTTTCCGTTTAAAGACCATAACACCGCTCAAAGATGAAATTCTCTCAATCAGTCGAAAGTCTCTTTCTCCTGTACAAAAAACAAATAACTTTCTATTTCATAACAAGTACTTCCTATCATTTGATAAAGTCACTATAACAAACTGGCCTTATTTATGTTTGTTTAACACTTGCCCATTACTGCACCAGTGATTTTTGAACAATGTTAATTGCACATGACACGTTTTAATAAATTTAGTAGAACTAAGCAGAATGCATAATATCACCGTTCTAAACTGAAAAGTTATTCTTATCTTCTGCACCACATCATAATAACTCACCCAAAATCTCTGGACATTAATGCATGATGCATTTGTCTGGATTTCTAATCTTCATTTTTATCATAAATGTTCATAGATTCAATTAAAATTCAATTCGAATATCAAATTAAAGGTGTTATATTTTAATGCACGTAGCATATGGAACAAAGTGGATGAGCTTACAGCACAGTTAGAAATTGGTAGGTACGACGCCGTGGGCATTACGGAGACGTGGCTGAGTCAGGGTTTGAGTTGGGAGTTGAATATTCAAGGTTACACGTCCTATCGAATCTTTGGAATGTGGGAGGAAACCGGAGCACCCGGAGGAAACCCACACAGTCACAGGGAGAACGTACAAACTCCTACAGACAGCACGCATAGTCAGGATCAGGCCCCAGAGCAGAAATGTCCACGTCGCGGGGCTGGAAACTGGAAGTATCCTGAGCTAAATCTGCTACCACCATCATCTATTGCGACAAGTGATGGCTTCTACTGATTGTCGCCGGAAGCTTGCGTCCTTTTCAGAACGGACGATGACAACGAGGTCAACATTTGTAACAAGATGGACACGAAAAGAAGGAGTCAGGATCAAACCCAGGTCTGTGGTGCTGTAAGGCAGCAACTCTACCACTGCACTCCATAATTTCCAGCTTTTGATATATTATTTGGTCAATTCATTCCTGAAGTGCGATTTTCGAGATATGATATTAACTCCACTAGCAAAAGGCCACAAGCCTCTACTTTATCAGTTGCTGCCTTTTTTATTGAAACAATTGTTGCTGACCCTGAGGGTAGTGGCAGGCTTCATAGAATCATGCAATCTTGGAATACTTACAGCTTGCAAGGAGACCACTTGCCTCATCAAGTCTCATCTAGATCTACGAAAGGGGTCTATGAAATCCAGCAAGTCCCACATCCGCATTGTTTCCCCAGGCCCTGCAAATTATTTTCTTTCAGAAACTTATCCATCTTCCTTTTGCATGCTGTAATTAAACTTGTTTCCAGTACAGTCTTTGACAGTGTCTTCCAAATCCAATCTGCAAGCTATGCAAAACAAAATCAGGTCACTTTAGCTTTTTATTGTATTTATTTTCTATTTTAGAGATACAGCACAGAAACAAGCCCTTTGGCCCACCGTGTCTCTGCCAACCAGCAATCACCACATACACTAACACTATCCTACACACGAGGGACAATTTACAATTTTTACTGAAGCCAATTAACCTACAAACCTGTACATCTATGGGGTGTGGCAGGAAACTGGAGGACCCAGAGAAAACCCATGCGGTTACAGGGAGAATGTACAAACTCCGTACCAACAGCACCCGTTGTCAGGCTTCAACCAGGGTCTCTGACGCTGTAAGGCAGCAACTCTACTGCTACACCACTGTGCCACCTTGTGTACGCCACTGTGCCAGCTTCTTTACCAACTAACATCATTTCATGCCATCTAGCTCTTGACCCTTCCACCGATGGGAACAGTTTTGCTCTCTGTTTAGTCCACATATTTCATGATATTTCATGATTTTTCAGATCGCTTTGCAATTTCCACAATTTTAAAGATAATCCCTGCTTCTCCTTTCTCTCCACAAAAGTTAAACTCATTATCATTTTGGATTCATTTTGGCCAGTGTCATTTGCAAAAGTCTAAAATGTGACTTCCAGTTGTGACCATAACAATATTTAATAAAGTTTCATCATGACTTCCTTGCCTTTGACCTCTATTATTTATTGTTAAGCAGCCTAGGATCCTCTGTCCATTGTAATCAATTTCTCCATCTGCCCAGCCACTTTCAAAGAACTGTACACATTTACCTTCAGATCTCTTTAATCTTGATTTGTATTCTCATGTTTATATAGCCTCCTCTTATTCTTTCTTCCAAGATAGAGCACTTCCTATTTCTCATGTTATGTTTCATCTGTTGCCCATTCCACCATTCTTAAACTCTGTTATTCAGCTCCTCACAGTTCTTTAATGCTCCAAGTAGTGTGATATCTGCAGCTTTGAAAATTAAATCTAAATTATTAATAAATATGAAGGAAACAGTAATCCCTGTATTAGCTCCATTGCATACTTTCCCCATAACAACAGACAATGTAACATTGCAACTTCCCAGTCCTCAGGTACAACCCTGTTTGAAATGTTATGTTCAGATCCCTGCAATTTGTTTCCTTACATTCTTTTGTAACCGTGTGTGCATCCCATCTGGACCAGATATTTTATCCACTGTAATGCATTTCAACTTTCTAGAACACACTCTACAACAGTTTTGAAAATCTGATTTTAGGCCGTGGGCCGAACATCGAAAATGTGTCTAGAATTTAACTTTCGTGACCCATGTCTGGTATCTAATTGATATTTGCCACAGATTTAGATAAAATATCATTGAGAAGGAATTCATAACTCGTCAGTGCAAAAAGTTGCACAATAATTAATTAAGCTAATTAGAAAAAGTAATAGCGCCCACCTGTGCTCAATAATAGGTAGTTGTATATTACTCTATGGGGAGCTGTGGTAGCGCCGAACGCGAATGGGAACATTGAATACTATTACGCTAGTTACACGGGACAGGTAATTCATCACCACGGGAATATCAGTTTTTTAATCAGTGATCTACGGGGAGAGGACGCTGGTGAATATGAGGTGACTTTTGGAACAAGTTCAGGAGGAGAAACTCAGGCAAGAGTCCGACTGGAGGTGTACGTTGAGTGAGACTGTCGCAGAGGTCCCGGGTTTCACCGGCTCCTGAACCCGCCTAATTAATGGGTGAGGGAAGATCCAGTGCGTTCCCCCAATTTACTGGACCCCACTGCCAGTTACTTTCCTCTGGTAGACACACTTGCTGGAGTAACTCAGCGGGTCAAGCAGCATCTCGGGAGAAAATGGATAGGCGACGTTTCGGGTCCAGACCCTTCTTCAGTTTGAGAGTGAGGGGAGAGAGAAACTAAAGATATCTGTGTCTCTCAGTCTGAAGAAGGGACTCCACCCCAAACGTCACCTATTCTTTTTCTCCAGAGTTGCTGCCTGTCCCGCTGAGTTACTCCAGCGTCGTGCATCTACCAGAGGAAAGTAACTTTGTTTTAGGTACTTTGCACGAACCAGTGTCCAGGATCGCTGGACTTGATCTGGATGAGTAAGTACACTGTTCATTAAGTCTTAGCGGCCTCAATCACCGCCTGACCTCGGGCTGTTTCCCAACCCACCTCGGAGAACGAAGCACGACCCGTGGTACATTTTGGGGTCACGGTGAAGCGTATCCCCTCTCTGTACAGCGAGATCATTCCTCACTGCATTGCTGGGAACCTGTTGATTAAAATCAATCCAACCACCGCGCTCGCTGTCACTGAAATGAACAGGCGGACCTTTCTCATCCCTACGGTAATCGATGAGATGTGTTGTATTCCTCGCTCCCGGTTTATATCAATCCAAACTTGGACACACTAAACAGCAAGAGTAGACTGTATATAATCATTTATTTTCCCAATCTTTTGGTTTAGATTTATTAGGTGGGTATGTCACGTATGGCTAGTTTACAAACAGAAACATTGCATTTTTATTTGTTAATATCAGTGCACGCGATGTACGAAAGAAAACACTACAATCTCACAATAATAATCATGTCTTGGACCAGTCTCCTTTTTGGAGAACATTGTTACTTTAGTACAGTTGGGTATTCAAAGTATTCTTATCCAGAGTCTTCCTCAAAGTTGAACTCTTTCAAACATTGATAATGCATGCACAGTAATCTGGAGTTCACTCTCTTGCAAATACTAGATGGCAACTTGCTGAAAGTTCACAGTAATCATCAATCATACTGTCATGGTTTATTATCGTGTACGATAATCATGTGAGGTTATTTGTATTATTGTTTCGACAGTTAAAACCTCTTGCATTAACCTTCCTCGGAATCTCCCGCCACCATGATTCCAGTGTGCTCCCTGCCTAGCTAGCCTGAAACAAAGCGCATGATTGGTCAATTGGCGTCCGACTCGATGCAAAATGTGCTTTGATTGGACAATTACTACTCGGAAAATTTGAGGTTTTTCCATATTTTAAAAATATGTGCAGGTTTTTTTTCTTGACAAGTTTCAGATATGATTTCTATAATATTTTTACACAATATGTTATAAATACAGGTAGATATGGGATGTGGGGCACAAAATGAAACAAAAAAGCACCTCGGTCTTTTTCTCGGATGCCAATAGTTTCTTCTTCTTTACCAAAAAGTGTCTAAACGTATTCATTTAGTACTTCAATTAAACCCTATGCCTTTTGTAAATGTACATTTCAATTTGCTTCTCAAGAGTCAAAAATGTTTAATTGTCAGATGTACCAAAAATGGAACAATGAAAATCGTACTTGCAGTAGCATAGCAGGTCTGTAAACGCAGTACTCATTGATAACACGATAAACAAACAAACAAAAAAGTTCAATAGATTAAAAAAATAACAATATGAGGGCAATATAAAAGCCCAAAGTCCCTAGTGCTACCAAGACAGTTTGTAATTTAGTTGCTGTTTGTTAGGTAATTTATTTAGTGTTCAATAGCCTGATGGTTGTTGGGAAGAAGCAGTCCCGAATCTGGACATTACAGTTTTCAGGCTCTTATACCTTCTTGCCGATGGCAGGAGTGAAATGAGAATTTGAAACAGTGCCTCCTATAGATCCCTTTGATGGTGGAGAGGTCAGTATCGACAATAGACTGGGCAGTGTCCTCCACTTTTTGGAATCTCCTTCATTCCTGGGCATTAGAGTTGCTGAACCAGACCATAATGTAACTAGTACACCTGTAGAAATTCAAGAGAATGTTTGTCGACATCGAATCTCCTCAGTCTTCTGAGGATGTAGAAGCGTTGATGGAAATTCTTTATGATTGCATCCATGTGCTGGGTCCAAGACAGATCTTCAGTGATATGCACACCCAGTAACTTGAAGTTGTTAACTCTCTTCACCCCTGTCAATGCAGGCAGGTTTGTGGATTTTTGGCCTCCCTCTTCTAAAGCCAACAATCAGCTCCGTGGTCTTGCTTATTTTGAGAGCAAGGTTGTTATCCTGGCATCATTCAATCTGATTAACTTCACCCAGCCTCCTGCAACCTATTCTTGTTTGCATAACAATGTTTTGGTTTGCCTTTTATGATTTGTAGCCCAGATCTTCCAGATCAAGGGATAGTGCCACCTCTCCACCCCTCTCTCTCTATCTATCTATACTTATTTATTTATTTCTACCTCTCTGCAATTCACAGTTCTTATTTTATTTTCCCTCTGAACTTTCTTTAATCAATCTGGATTTCACATATCAATAACATAGCATTTGTCATTTACTCCTGTTGTGCTCTATATTTCCCTCTATCTTTTGAACCATCCATAGAGCTCTAATAAAATGTCCTCACTCTTTCACCTCTAGGGCATATATACAAACAATAGTTGAAGCATCTCCTCATGTTACTCAATTACAATTTAGCTTTCCAAACTTTAGTTCTAATTTATCCAGGTTGGATCTGCTCTCTTCCCATTGAAATTGCTCCTTCTCTAATTAAATGTTTTTGTCTTGAAGAATCCTGGATTATTTTCCATATTTATTCCAAACCTTATCAGTTTATGTGTAGGAAGGAACTATAGATGCTGGTTTAAACTGAAGATAGACACAAAAAGCTAGAGTCAGACATAAAAAGCAGGTCAGGTAGCACCTCTGGAGAAAAGAAATAGGTGGCATTTCGGGTCAAGACCCTTCTTCACTCAGTTTATGATCACTATTTCTTACATTTCCCTGCTGATACTTGCTCATTTCCCAGAACCACGTCTAACAATGCTACTTTATTTAGTTTTAGTTTTAGAGATACAGCGTGGAAATAGGCCCTTCGGCCCACCGAGTCTGCGCCGACCAGCGATCCACGTATATTAACACAAGCCTACACACACTAAGGACAATTTACACTTATACCATGTATACAAACCCAAGCCAATTAACCTACAAACCTGTGCGTCTTTGGAGTGTGGGAGGAAACCAAAGATCTCAGAGAAAACACAAGCAGTCACGGGGAGAACGTACAAATTCCATGCAGACAGTACCCACAGTCGGGATTGAACCTGGGTCTCTGGTGCTGCAAGCGCTGTAAGGCAGCAACTCTACTGCTGCTCCACCGTGCCATCCCTCCTTAATTATCTTCTCATCACCAATTTTTTATTGCAATTCCTGCCGTTACACACATGTATTGTAGCCCTATTACACACATGCCTTGTAACCCGACCTTGGACTATTTTGTCCTCTCTTTTAGTCTGGTCGTATTTGTGGCAATTGAAAAAAAAATCTCATTCCTAATTTTCCTTTTCAAATCCAACATAAAATTCTCACCATGAGACTCTAAACAGGGCAACTTTAATGATAGTACAGTTATGAATCAACCCAGAACAAGGCAACACCTGACTTTTGTTATAGGGTACTCAGAATATGAGTTTAATGGGGAGGATTATAGAAGAATTATGTACAACATAATTTTGTTACTACATTGGGAAGCGTGCCAAAATGTTTGAGTTCAATGTCAACGATAAACAGGGTCTTACACACAGTTTGGAGCCCCACATTCTGGCAAGGAACTTGTGGCCAATTCTATCGGTACATTTCTGAAGTGAAACATGAGGTGGCTTAGGAAGACTGACATTTTAGCTTCCTCTGCAGCAGAGCAAGCAGATACCCTCAGGCTGGCTGGCATAGTGTGTTCAGACTGCTGCCATCATGGTTATGGAATGTAGTGAGCCAAGACTCCTGTCAGGTCTCAGGCAATTAATCTACCAATACGCTACTCAGATTGTTGAGACATCACCAAGAGGACTGCCTGAAGCAAATGGGCACAATTGTTCTCCCACTGCCACTTCTCCATCAGTGCTGTTGCTGTTATGTGTCAGTTTATCCGCCCAGACTGTTTCTGCTGAGGTCCACAGATGGACTTTCTAAGCATCCTTGCGACCATCCTCAAGATGCTCATCAATTGCAGCACTTCAACACTCTAAATGAACACAAGAACAGACAAAATCTTACACAATGAAATAATAATGGTAATTCAATGACATTTATATGCAATTTTGCATGATTTCATTTTAAAATGTAATTTCAATACTTATATTTGTATTCTGGCTGTGATGATCAATGATAGAGGGAGTGAGGAATTGGACATGCATTAACTGATATTAGTCAGATGACTTCTCTATGGACAACTGAGAAGAAAGGGCCTGAGAAGATTATTTCTTTACATCGTGCTATATATATGCGTGCTCTATTGCTGGTTCGCAAGGCTCTCTTCTCATTATCATAAGGGCCGACTGCACACAGCCTAGAAATCTTGATATCATCTTTGCCAAATATTGCAGAGCTTCTCCAGAGCAGTCCAGGTACTTCAGCATGTCAACCTGCATGCAAAATTCATGTGGCAACAAGCTTCATTGTATATAGGTTGTCCACGTGTGTTTGAGTTGCACAACAGAACATCCCTTCATGTTGCCAGCAGATAGGCAATTGGTAGGATAATTTGGTTTGCAATGCTCCTACACATTTGAGACAGTAAACTATCATAGAATGAAGGTATAATATGTGCCACCAGGATGCCAAGCTTGACCTCTATGAATCCCTGCTTGTGTTCACACATGAGCCCGATACTGATAGAATGGAATCCATTTCAGTTCAAGTTTAAGTTGACATGTAGTGCATGTAAACCTCCTGTAGGGTTGCAATTAGTAGATGGCATATCTTAGCAAACATGTTGAAATATGCCATCTATTATTGAAATATAGATGTCCCGCAAATTATTTGTCACTGAGGATCAAGAAGAATTGCTCCTGGAATACCCCTCGTGGATATAGCTTGCTGCTGAGAATCCTTCTGCCCCACCTTCTTGCCATTTGACTGCTTCCTGTAGTTTTTCAACTTTAAGCAACTGTATACTGTATCATCACTTATAGAAATGTAGCAACAGCCAGAAGCAATCAATAACATAGGATTGCATAAGATGTACAACGTGGAAAGAAGCCATTCAGCCTAACAGTGCATGCCAGCTTTTGTACTTATCTCATCCCATCTTTCGCCGATATATCTATCAGGTTAATCGTCTGCGCCTTCCACAAATACTTGCTCCCCTTAATTGCATCTATACTATTCCCTCCGACCACTCCTTGTGATTGAAGTAAAACTGTTACAAGTGAATAATCCCTTTAAATAGCACTGGTGTGGTTTTGTTTTGCTGTTGAGCATGTCTTTAGCCATGTGAAGTCCTGTGTGGGATGTTCTGGAAGGGCTCTTCTCCAAAATGGTACTACTGGTATCAAATTAACAATGCATAATGGTATATACTTATGCTGAATACTTACTATGAACATACAATTACCATCACTAATATATTAACCATCATAATCAGCCCCAAAATTGTGCATGAGCACCACAGGTATTATTTGGAAGGTCATAGGGTAATTGCAAAATATCAATTTCAATCTGGCAGTGCCAGGTTGTGCTATAACATAGTTTTTTGTCTATATTTCAACAGAGGAGAGCCTCCCAAAAGAAAGAAGGGAAAATTAAAAAATGAAGGCAAAGTTAAGCTACTCATGCAAAGTCACAAAAGTCAGCTGTAGAGCAGTGTTGGCAGAAGTCCCAGATTGGCAGCCTGTTCTTCCAGCAGAGAGATGATGGGTGTGGAAATGCCAAGGTAGGCAGGAGAAAGAAAAAAAGTGCGAATGGGAATGGAGAAATTGCTTCTGATATGATAACAAATAATGAATTATATGCACCCATGAAAGTACTGAACTCCTTACACCTCACAACTGCCTGCTGGACTCTAACTTCCTTATCAGTAGCCTTCCACATTCTGTAGATTTTATTTTGTTTCATATAAATCAGGATGGTTTGGGTTTTATTTAATATTCAGTCTGCCTAGTTACCAGCAGTTACTGTCAGTGCCCTTCCACATACATTTTGATAAAGTTTGGCCATATTTTCTGGTAACAGTGTTATCATGCGTGAGATTTGTAATGATTATTAATCCTTCAACAAAGATCATCCAATTTGGAAGCGGCATTAATCATATTGCCAATAGGCATTAACTCTGACATCAACTGCTGCTAACTAGGCAGACAGATCATTAAATAAAGCCATCAGCATCATAATTTATATTAAACAAAATAAAATATCCTAGATATGGTTTTATTGTTGACATGCCCATGTGCACCAAGGGCCATGTGCTTAAGCCAGCATTAGCATAGAGGTTTAAATAGCCTACCTCTGAGATGTACCATTCTGGACAGCACCTCTACAGTTTACAGTACACGCTGTGCCAAATTTCTTCCGTTACCACATTCACCTGCACAAAATTCTCACTATCTCAACTCCATGTTAAGATTCCCTTAAGAATCAATGTGATCATCTATGTGTAGAGCCACAGCTAATGGGTGAGCTCTTAAATGTCCTGTATTTACCATGGAGAAGTTCATGGAAATTAGGGAAGAGAACAGTGATGTCCTGAAATATATCAATATTACCAAAGAAGATGGACCAGGAGAATGCTGGAGAAACTCAGCGGGTGAGGCAGCATCTAAGGAGAGAAGGAATAGGCGACATTTCTGGTCGAGACCAGGGGGTACATAGGTTTAAGCTGACAAGGGAAGCTGAGAAGCAATGTATAGACCAAGAAAAAATAATAAATGAAGGGGCACCAGGAATGATAATGATATGAGTCCTCCCTACCATCTCCTATACCTAATTATTTTCTCTTGTACATCATCTGTTTATCGGGTGATTTTTGGTAACAGATACAGGAAAAGCACTTCTATTGTATGGATGTGATTTAAAATATGCAACTTATTGACAATGACACATTTAGAACACTATACACAGCTCTTGGTAGTTTATATTTGGCATTTTATTCATACAACAGAATGGATATCCTATTTTTATTGCAGCACTCTCTACATACAGACAACAGTACATCACCAATACAGGACTGAAGTCTATGGAACATAATGGAAAATATATCTGTTGTATGGAGTTAGTCCAGACAGAATTCAATGAATTTCAATGTTAGACTGATACCTTCTGGAGATTTCCTTTTTTTTTTCATTGGCACATTTTGATAGTTTTATTAGTGGTGATTCACATCCATCATAACATAAGGTAAATTCAGCATGAAACAGATTAAATATGGCTGATATATTTTATACATCTCGTGGATGCATATATACATATATACATACATATACATATATATACTGTATATATATATATATACACACACACACACACACACACACACACACACACATATATATATATATATATATATACATATATATACATATATATATACACACATATACACATACACACACACACATATTATATATATACACACACACACACACACACACACACATATATATATATATATATATATATAAGTATATACACACACACATTCATAAAAACAGGATCATATTTTATTTCTGGCAAGTATTTCATTTATCCTAGATCTAGGATCTATCATTTATTTCAAGAGGGCCAGAATACAAAAACAGGGATGTATTACCTATAAGGCGCTGGTCAGGCCGCATTTGGAGTCTTGTGAGCAATTTTGGGCACCATATCTGAGGAAGGATGTGCTGGCCCCGGAGATAGTCCAGAGGAGGCTTACAAGAATGATCCCAGGAATGAGTGGGTTAACTTATGATGAGCATTTGATGGCACTGGGCCTGTACTCGCTGGAGTTTAGAAGAATGAGGGGTGATCTCATTGAAACATACCGAATGGTGAAAGGCATGGATAGAGTGGATGAATGAATGAATACATTTATTGGCCAAGTATTCATTTGGAGCCAAGGAATTTGCCTCGGTGATCTGCCCACAAGTGACAACATGACATACAGTGACAATTAAGAATGATACATAAAACATTAATAATAAAACATTATTGATTAAACATGTGAATTTTACTTCGGAGTCACGTGAGTGACTACATGAAGAAGGCCGTCAGCACGCGTGTGCGTCATTACGTCTAGCGCATTGCGCAACACGCTGACTGGCAGGTGCGCTGCGCCTGCCAGCGGTAAGTTTAAGCCTGCAGGTAAGTTTTAAACTTCCCAGGTTATGTTTTCTATTACAGGAATCTCCTCTCACAGAGTTCCTGCTGGATTTCGGGGCGAAGACGGTACGGGCCGCGGGGAAACCTTTATGGACCGCGGAGAAATCCTGGTCACGGACCGTGGGGAATCCCAGTCATGACCTCGGGGAATCCCGGCCACGGACCGCGGGGTATCCTGGCCACGGACCGCGGGGAATCGGCTACGGAGACCGCGGAAGTGCGGGTAGCGGGCGGCGGTCCAAATTCGCCTTCCGAGTCGCTGGCGGTGGAGCCAGCGGCTCAGACTGGTGCCAGTAGCACCTTGGCAAACCCACTTGGAGGGTAAGCCACTAAAGTATATCTCCTTCTCTGAGGAGGGGAGCGTAGGGAAGAGGCCCGTTGACTCAAACGAGTCGGGCCAGGAGGATTCCTAATGGAGAGGATCCCCTCCTTCAACGGGTAGCGTCTTCGGACGTCTAACCCACATAGAGCACCTGATGGAGAGGTGCTCCACAATGGTATGCTCCAAGGAGGGAGTTTTATCACCGCAGGTCTCCTCGGGGCCCGCGGCAGCGGCACCTGTTCACAGGGCTGCACAGAGTCTCCCTCTATGAGGAGGGGAGCAGTCAGGGTCAGTTCTGCCTGACTCGGAGTTCGGTACCACGAGGCACGAAGGGTATGGTCCGTGGAGGGGCCATATCAGCGCAGGTCTCCTCGGGGGCCTGTTTCAGGGCTGCTTACTATCGCCCTCGCTATGGAGAGGAGTGCGAGGGGTCAGTGTGTAACTGATTCCAAACTGGGAAGTATGTCCGTGGAACATACTGGAGTACGTGTGTGAGGTACAGAAATGTCTGTCATGACATACAGGCTTGCGACATCCTCGCAAGCGAAGGAGTGCTGCAGGAAGAGTGGTTCCAGCAGTTGGCAGCAAAAACCTCACGTCACGTCATAACAGGAACAGGTGACGGCTGTGATATACCATGCACCTGTAAATTGTTCCTGAATGTGCCGGCAGTGAACAGTGCTATCAGGGGTGACTTTGGAGGGGCATGGAACCCCAGGAAACCAGCCGCCGAATCTTCTCTTCAGGTAAGCCTATTCAACAGGTGGACCTGCATGAGGGAGCTAAAGCTGTCGAACTACGAGTACAGCCTCATCGTTTCGGCAACAACACACCCCACGCCTCCATCGGCAGTATGCGGTTCACTGAAGCTGGTGGCAGCCAGCAAGCTGGCCAGAGGTCTTTAGGCCAAGGCCCAAGCCGGTCTCAGGAAAAATATGGGATCCACGTACCCTACCAGTCCTACTCTCCAATCAAGGACGGAAATAGAACCCGTATCAAGGGCCTTTGGGCTTACCACAGACCACCGGTAACCATGAAGGTAGGTGGATCTGGTTCTTTCCGAAACAAGGGGTATGTGGACCATTTACAAGTTGGTAATATTTACGCTTATTTTTTTGTACAAATGACAAAGTGAACATGTGATTAGTTGGTACTAGGATTCCAAGCAGGCTTGGAATTGTGGCCAGAGTTGTCTTTCGAAGCAGCCTCAGTATTATGGCCAGGTTTGCCTTTTGAGACAGGCTCGGAAGTATGGGCAGGCACAGAATGATGGCCAGAGTTGTCTTTCAAGGCAGACTCAGTATTATGGCCAGGATTGCCTTTCGACACAGGCTCGGAAATATGACCAGAGTGTTTTTTCAAGGCAGGCTCGGAACTATGGCAGGCATGGCCTGATCATTATGTAAGATGCAGGATGTCGGTTCATCCTTGATTAACTCGCATGTGCGGTATAAACTTTTCAGCATAGCAAACTTCGTTACTGTCTGAACAACTGATTTCCATAGGATCTTTATGGCATGCATTGATCTCAAAGATGCATACTGTTCAGTTCTCATTCACAGGTATCACCGGAGATATTTGAAATTTAGCTGGATGGGGCAATGGTAACAGTTAAAGCGTTGCAAAATATGCTAACTTCAGTTCCCAGGCTATTTACCAAATTACTAAAACCGGTGCTTGGGCTGCTTAGAGCTAAAAAAAAGCACTTGTTATGGACTAACTACATGATATTCTAAACGCTGTATTTTTCTAAAATTAAACTGTTTCGGCCGCACACTATATTTGAGAAATTGGGGTTTCTCATCCATCCAGTTAAGTTTAAGTTGATACCAACTAGAGTTATTGGTTATTGGGATCTATCTTTAAATCTATTAATTTACTGTGACTCTGCCCTGCGGCAAGACATTGGAATTAATAAAAGCCTGTAACAACCTTGTTGTTATGAAGCAGCCTCTATTCATCAAGTGTAATTGGCAATATAGTGGCTGTGTTTTCAGCTGTGCATTTGGACCTTTGCATTATCAGAAATTACAACGTGCAAAGGAGTAACTTCTTCAGTGCCATATAGGTCATTATTAACAGACCTATGCTATTACCAGCTGAAGCTATCAGAGTCACAAGGGTGGACGAACAGTATTCAACATTGCTCCTGTAACTTTTGCTCAGTAACTCTTCAGTTATATTACAAACTGATGCTAGTACTCAAAGATGAAAAATTACGAATACCATCTCTAGTTACGTAGGCAGATGGGCTTTGCATGAGTTACCATTTTTCAGTTATATGGTATCAACTACCTATAAGACACTAGGTGTATTCTATGGGTTGAAAGTTTATTGTGCAAATATGCATAATCTGCATGCTCAACTCCAAGTTGATACACTATGGTGGTGGCATATGTTAATCACAAGGGTGCAGTCAAGTTAAATATTCTGTGATAATTTACCTAACCTAATTTGGCACTGGTATATCATCACGTAAAAATCTATGACAACACAGAATGGATGTTGTATCGCAAAGTATTTAATCACATTGTGGTTCGATGGAACACCGAATATCAATATGTTTACATCCAGGTTCAATCACCATTGTAAAAATATGTGGCACAGTGGCAATAGATGTATTCTCGCTACACTGAGGAGGAATGTTCTTTATGTCTTTTCTCCATTTTGCCTCATCAGTCGGGTCTTGCACAAAATCCAGCAAGATCTCGCCTCAGGCATTTCGTACTGCCTGACTGGCCTATGCAGCCATGGTTCCCGCTAATGTTGGGAATATATAGGACCTTATATGGTTATCCTAAACACTAAAATTTGGTGGTTCAACCCCGTGACTCGGGGAACTATCCTCTGCATGATAAAATCAATTTATACTTGCAGACTATGAGAGACCGTTCCGGCGGCTTGGGTTGCCAGACTGATCTTTGTACGTGCTCACTGCAGAGTGCAGGGATAGCACCGAAAAAGCAGCACATTTTTCCTCATCAGGAGATGGGAAGTGTTTTGTTTTAATGCCTATGTTACATATGATACGGCACGGATAACTAACGTCTCGGAGTTTATTTTCAGATGGGTCTTTGACAATTAATTAAGTTACAGTACCATTAACTATGCCAACATGCTTTCTTATCATAGTTGCTGCAGCGATAGGGACCCACTCTGCCGGGTCTCACCCTCTCATATCCAGATTTCCAAAGGATATCTTGAACGCAAATTCTCTCAGGCACAGGTACTCGGAGATATGGGATGTTAGTAATTGTTCTAACTGCTTCGCCAGTAGGGCCCAGCTACATCTCTATCCCTGGTCAAACCCACTTTCAAAGTGGTTATGCTCATGGCGCCATCTCAGCGCTACGGGTCCAGCCACTACTTAAATTGTGACTGGACAGGATGGTTACATCTGCTAATAATATAATATTTTATGTTTATGATGTAGTTAAGCAGTGCAGACCAGGGGCGCAGGTCCTAAACTATTTTTATGGCATACCCCATGGACCTTTGGTTGTCTATGGTCACACATTTACAACAACACGTCAAGGTCACCAAGAGCCTTAGAGGCTCTGCACTAGCAATGTTTGTTAGTTACTAAAAACCTCATAAAGGTATCTATCCAGACCATCTCCAGGTGGTCAGACGGGGTTTGGCTTATGCAGCAGTAGATACTAATATTTCTATCTCACTCCACTAGGGCTGCTACAATATTAGCAGCTAGGGTTATGTACGTTCCACTGGACCACATCCTAGCGGCTGCAGGATGGTCAAACGAACGAACTTTCCAACATTTTATAATAACCCATTGCCAGACCGGGGTTTTTTGCCAAATTCCATTTATGTTTTGTTTCATAGTTTCCCCCAGGATGGTAGGGGTCACTATTATTTTCCTTTGATGATTAAGCATCAGCATTTTTAACAAACTATGTCATGGCTGAATGCATTAATCTTTTTCACTCATCCATGGTCAATTGATGCAGTGTGTGATGCCTGGACTCGTATCCGGCATGAAATCACAGAGCTTCAAAGTCTTCACGTAGTCACTCACGTGACTCCGAAGTAAAATAGTAAGATTAAATGAGAACTTACCAGTTTGAAGTTTGATCTCTATTTTATGAGGAGTTACGATGAGCGATTACGTGCCCACCGCTCCCAATCCTCATATTATAAAGGTCATCTGGTAGTTGTAGTTCTCTCCAATCTTACTATGCTCAAGTCAACTACTGTTATCTGTGATTTCACACCGCTGCTTTGAAGATTGACGCGCATGCGTGCTGACGGCCTTCTTCACGTAATCGCTCATCGTAACTCCTCATAAAATAAAGATCAAACTTCAAACTGGTAAGTTCTCATTTAATCTTACTATTAAATAAAATACCAGAGCAAAAGGAGGCTACAGATTTTTGGTTATTGAGTAGAGCTACTACTCGTGGAAAAAAGCTGTTTTTATGTCCAGCTGTGGCAGCTTTGACAGTCTGGAGTCGCCTTCCAGAGGGAAGTGATTCAAAGAGTTTGTGGCCAGGGTGAGAGGGGTCAGAGATGATCTTACCCGCTTGCTTCCTGGCCCTTGCAGTGTACAGTTCGTCAATGGAGGGAAGGTTGCAGCCAGTAACCTTCTCAGCTGATCGGGCGACTCGCTGCAGCCTCCGGGTGTCGTGCTTGGTTGCTGAGCCAAACCAGACCATGATGGAGAAGGTGAGGACAAGCTCTACGATGGCCATATCAGGGCTCTCGCTTAACTATTTTTCCCTGTTGCCAGCCGGGCAACCTAGGCAGCTTTTTAGGTTGCCAAATGACAGTTTAGGTGGTCATTTAAGATGGCTTGCATGACGCGTGCGATAATGTGCTTGGACGAAGTGCGTAGTTACCAGTCGGAATTATACTCAATAAAGCATTCACATATTATTTCTGCTTCAAATAAAGTCACAAACTAAACATATTCACCAATCAAGACATGATATATCCCACAATGACATGCAGCAAAATTATAAGACAGTATCTCAACTCTTTTTACACATTGCAATTAATGCAATTTCTATTAGTTCTTTCCACTTCCAAACAAAAATGTGGTTGGATTATTCAGCGTATGATCAACCTGTGTCAAATCCTGGACCATGGTAACATATATTCGTACATATAGTTGTGAATGTTGCTCATTAAATAACTACAGTACTGATACTCCATATTAAGAGCATTGATTTGCCGTTAAAATGAATTCTGTAATAACATGTCAACGGCAGCAGTGACAATCGAACACTGCGGTTTAATGTTTCACGTGTTCACAATTTAATTCATCCATCTTTATGGATTAAAACAAATAATAACATTGGGAATTAAAACACATTTGATTGCATTCCGTTATCAAACATAGTCAATGTTCGCTCTGAAGACATTTCCAGCACAATAGGGTCAGGGAGGGGGGTGTGTGTGAATCAGTGCGGGGTGGATAGATGGCGGGGGTGGGGGATTAGAAGGCAGTCGGTGCAGAATGGATGGATTGAGGCAGGTGAATTAGTACGTGTTGGTTGGAGTAGGTAAAATTGTGAGGGGAGAGCACAGGGGATGTCAGTGGTGTTGAATGGGGGGGTTCAGTACGGGATGGATGGGGGTAGACAAAAGTGCTGGAGAAACTCAGCGGGTGAGGCAGCATCTATGGAGTGAAGGAAATAGGCAACGTTTCGGGTCGAGACCCTTGAATGGGAGGATCAGTACAGGATGGATTGGGGGGGATATCAGCGCAGGATGAATGGGGGGGGGGTCCGTACAGTGTGGATCGGAGGGTGTGCAGGATGAATGGGAGATCACTACAGGATGAATGAGGGGAAGGGCGGAAGGTGCAGGGAAAATGGAGGGTGGGTCAGTACGGGATGAATGCGTGGATTAGTACAGGATGGATGGGGGATCAGTACAGGATGGATGGGGGATCAGTACAGGATGGATGGAGAAGTGCAGGATGGATGGGAAAGGGGTAAGTACAGCGTGAATTGGGGAACCTGTGTAGGATGGATGGATGGGGGGGTGGCAGGAGAATCAATGCGAGGTGGATAGGGTGATCAGCGCAGGATGAATAGATGGGGGGGGTAGATGTGGAGGGGAGCACAGGGGATGTCAGTGAGGACTGAATAGACGCGGGAATGGTGATCTGTGCGGGATGGAGTGGAGGGGTCCCAGGATAAGGGGGTGGAGGGGGCGTACAAGAGAGAGGGAGAGAGAGAGAGAGAGAGAGAGAGAGAGGGGGTCGAGGTGGGGAGGAAGGAAGATCAGCGTCCTCGGACAACATCGCCCCGCTGCCTTGGCCGTTGGGAACTCCTCGCCACCGCCTCCCTCCTCTGCCAGCCAACAGCAAGGTGCGGGGCCGGGCGGTGCAGCTCAGAGATCCTATAGCTACAGTATAAGATCTTTGGTGCAGCTGCTTCAGATGAGTCGACGCGAATGATGGGCTTTGCACAGCGGCAGCAGCGGCCGCGATAGCGGCTCCATCTCCTTCTCCTCCCGCCCGCCCTGATAAGGGCTTCTGCTTGTAAACCCGCTAACGGGCTTTCGAAACAAACCCTCCCGCAAGCCGAGGCCTCCCCCTCCCTCCCTCCTCCCGGCCTCGACGTGCGGGAGAGTTTGTTTCGAAAGCGGTTATCGCCGGTAGCGGATTTACAAGCAGCGGCCCTTATCAGGGCGGGCGGGGGGCGGGAGGAGCAGATGGAGCCGCTGCTGCCGCTGTGCGGGGCCTGTCGTTCGCTCCGACCCTTCCTCACCCCGCACCTAGTATCTTTCCCACGCAATACAGCCGTCACCGCCGACACAACATGTCGCGTTCCTTTTCTCCAGAGATGCTGCCTGACCCGCGGAGTTACTCCAGTTTTTTGTGTCTATCTTCGGTACAAACCAGTATCTGGTTGCCAAGCCGGGCAAAATGACTCGTTGTTTAGGTTGCCCGGCGGCGCTTTGAGTGGTCAGTGGCACCCGGGCAACCTCTAATTTCGAGCCCTGCATATAGAATTGGACCATCATTGCCTGTGGCAGATTGTGCTTCCTCAGCTGCCGCAGGAAGTACATCCTCTGTTGTGCCTTTTTGACTGTGGAGTCGATTGTAGCCCCCCACTTAAGGTCCTTGGAGATAATGGTTCCCAGGAACTTAAAAGACTCCACAGATGTGACTGTGGTGTTGTTGATGGTGAGGGGGATGAGGGGAGGGGGAGCTCTCCTAAAGTCTACAATCAATTCCACTGTCTTAAGAGCATTGAGCTCCAGGTTGTTGCGATGGCACCAGGACGCCAGCTGTGACACTTCTGTCTGTAGACAGATTCCTCCCCATCCTGGATCAATCCAATCAGGGTTATGTCGTCCGCAAACTTGAGAAGCTTGACGGAGGTGTCTGTGGAGGTGCAGTTGTTGGTGTAGAGAGAGTAGAGGAGAGGGGAGAGTACGCAGCCTTGTGGTGCTCCTATGCTGTGGGTTTGTGGGTCCGAGATGTGCTTTCCCAGCCTCGTTAGTTCCCAGTCTAGTTAGGGGGCGCCGTCGAGTATGGCTGCCCTGCCAGGAGCTGTTAGTCCTTTCACCCTTTAAAAAAAATTTTAGTGAGTTAAAAGTGTTTGTTTTGGAGGTCTTCTAGCCTTTTATGTGGTGGGTGGGGGGAGGGGAAGGGGGAAACTTTATTTCCTAGTCCCTACCTGGTCGGAGAGGCGGCTTCCCTCCGAGCTGCTTCTTTGCCCCTTCCTCGCGGCCTACCATCGGACTGGAGCGGCGTTTCTTGTCGAGACCGGCCGGAACCCCAGCTTCGGTGGCAGCACAGCGCTGAAACAGCATCGTGGAGCGGGCGATGCCTTACCCGGGTCGCCGTGCGGTAAGCTCCGGGGCGCTGTGACCGCCGACTCCAACGTCGAGGAGCTGTGGCTGTGAGTGTCCAGCCACGGGCGGCACTGGATTTGAAACACCGCGGAGCCTGGGATCTGAGATAGTCGGAGTCGGAGCTCCAACCAGCGCGGCCTGAGGACTTCGGGTCTCCGGGGAGGAAGCTGCCGCTCCAGAGATTCCAAGCCGCTGAGGAGTGTTCATCCGACGCCGGTGTTCCATCCTCCCGGCAAGAGGGCCTGAAGCATCGGGCTGCCGTAGCGGCAACTGCGGAGGCCACAATAGGCCCGACTATGGGTGAACAGGGGGACGGGACTGGACTTTGCTGCCTTCCCCCACAGTGGGAACCATTGTGGGGGGATGTTTTTATGTTTATTGTTAAATTCTTTAATGTTGTGTCTTAACTTTATTCGTGTGCTGCAATGGCAAGTCAAATTTCACTACACCAATTGGTGTATGTGATAATAAATGTCCTTTGTATCACATGCTGCTTCCTGTCTGTCAGGAAGCTGGTGATCCACCGACAGAGGGGTTCAGGCACAGTCAACTCAGAAAGTTTGGAGTGTAGCACCTCTGACACAATGGTGTTGAATGCAGAGCTGAAATCAACAAACAAAATCCTCGCATAGGTCCCCTTGCGGTCTAGGTGCCGGAGGATGAAGTGCAGGCCCAGGTAAACTGTATCATCCACAGATCTATTGGCCCGATATGCAAACTGCAGAGGGTGATATTTTTCAGCTTGGCCAGCACAAGCCTTTCAAGGGTCTTCATGACTACAGAGGTCAGTGCGACAGGCCTGCAGTCATTAAGACCAGTAATCCTTGCCTTTTTAGGTACAGGGACAATAGTGGAGACTTTGAAGCAGGCAGGGACAGTACAGGTTTGCAGGGACTGGTTGAAAATGTCTGTGTAGACCGGTGCCAGTTGTTCGGCACAGAGCTTAAGAGTAGAAGAGTATTGTCCGGTCCTGGAGATTTCCGGCTTTTCTGTCTTCTGAAAAGAAGAGGATGTTCCCACAAGTGGGAGAGTCTAGGACTAGTCATAGCCTCAGAATTGAAGGACGTTCCTTTCAGAAGGAGATGAGAAGGAATTTCTTTAGTCAGAAGGTGGTGAATCTGTGGAATTCCTTGACACCGATGTCTGTAGAGGCCGTCAACAGATATTTTTAAAGCAGAGATAAGTAGATTCTTGATTAATACGGGTGTCAGGGGTTATGGGGAGAAGGCAGGAGAATGGGGTTAGGAGGGAGAGATAGGCCATGATTGAATGGCGTAGTAGACTTGATGGTACCGAATGGCCTAATTCTGCTCCTATGACCTTATTATATGTTTTTGTTAAACAGTGTACAATGCCTATCTGTTACAATTGTTATTAGAAACACATCAAGAAACAATTTAAGTTACTTACAAATACATGTTATGTTGCTTTTTGGTAATAAATGGCTTTGTCTGTTCATTAGCAGATGGTAGACTCTCTGGGGTCTCTGTTAGTATCTTGCAATATAGTGCAGGCTTTGACCTATGAATATTCTTTTTTGGTATTTTTCATTTGTGATACAAATTATTTCCAAATGTTGTACTTTTGGAGCACAAACACAAAAACTCATCTTCAAACTATGCAAGTTACCACTTCTTAAGACTGCTGTTGTACTTAATGGTGCAATGTTGTGGAAATGGATTCTAAGGCTATAGGTCACGTAATTTTTCTCATGGAACATAAATCCAGCCATTGGAGTCTAATTAATGAATGGCCTATGTTATAAACATCAAACATAATTAATTATCTATGTATTTAGACATGGTGGGTTACAAATCTGTTTACACGACCCCAAAACATTGTTGTGCTTTTTAAAATTGGATTAACCCAGTGTTGAGAAATTTTGGAACCTTGGCGCATGTTGGAAATTGGTCTCTTTGTTTTTTGGCAGGGATTATATTATAACCAGGAAATGTTTCTGTGGCATAAAACTCCCCCCAAAACAATGTCAACAACACTGCAACAAATAATACTTGTCTTCAAGAAGATTTTCAATTCATTAGTCTGAAAATTAAAGTTCCTATTTACTTCAAAGATTTCAAAGGTCTTTTATTGTCACATGTACCAATTAAGGTACAGTGATATGCGAATTTTCATAGCCATAAGTAAAAAAATCAACAAGATACACAACTACATAAAACATCCACCACATGGATTCCCCACATGCTTCACTTTAATGGAAGGCAAAAAAGTCCAATCTTCTTCCTCATTATTCTCCCGCAGTTGGAGCAATCAAACCATCCATCGGGGCGATCGAAGCTCCCGCAGCCGGCAGTCGAAGCCGCTGCGTCGGGGCAATCGAAACTCCCACGTCGGGGCAGTCGAAACTCCCGTGGCTTGGAGTTCCCAAAGTTGGACTCTGACCAGAGACCTCTGGCTCCGTGATGTTAAGTCCGCAAGCACCCACGGTGGAGCTCTCAAAATAAGTCTCCAGCAAAGGCCGCCAACTCCTCGACGTTAGGCCGCAGTGCGGACGGAGATACGATATGGAAAAAATCCCATCTCCGTCGAGATTAGAAAAAAATTCCCCACTCCCCCTCCACCCCCACATAAAACAAGCTAAAGAACTAAAAACATACATTTAACACATACAATTAAAACACAAAGAAGGAAAGGACAAACAGACTTTTGGTGAGGCAGCCATTGCTACTTAAATAACAACCAGCTTCTGCTAATGCCTTACCGTTGGAACCACGCGTTTTAAAAGGCTAGTACTCTGTATTGATTGTCCCAAGTGAGTTTGACAAATCTCCTATGTTTCATGTCTGCTTTGTCCATGGAGGTCAAGGCCTGAGTCACTCACAATTTGCTTAACTTTGAATCATTCCGGGCTTCTGCTGCAGATCCCTAACACATTACACAAATGGTTTTCACTGCTACAGCACACAATATACATTCACAGAAAGAGGCGACTACTGTTTTGCAGCCTAGAAAATCAGGCAGAGTAGGCATGGCAAAATGTGCAGGTTGCAACTGCAGATGCTGGTTTAAACCGAAGATAGGCACAAAAAGCTGGAGTAACTCAGCGGGACAGGCAGCATCTCTGGAGAGAAGGATTTTCTCTCCAGATACTTCTCTCCACTGCATGCTTTCCAATTATGCAGACATTCACAGACTATACTTATGTCATGTCGTACTTAGCAATGTCCTGTCAGGAGCATCGTGTTGCATTGGAAGATCCCTGTGGTCCATTCAACAAAGCGCACGTCTCTAGTGGCACTGTCATGCATCAGTCGATCTAAGTCAGATCCATTGGAAGCACCACAAGATCCCAAGATTATTCCCTCCACCACCCTGCCACCCTCATCATTACAGGACCCATTCATATTGGTATAGTTGCAACACTCCCCTGTAGCTGCGACAATTGCTCATATTGTGTTATCTCGCTTTAGGAGCTGTTTGCAAAGTTCACACCTGCTGTGTAATATTGTAAAAACTGCATGAACTTGCAACTAACAATATCACCTTCGGTGTGACATTACAAGGGGAAACCTGACAGTGATGTCCTGTGAACATCGTCATTGAAGTTCTCAGTCTGTGTGCAACTTTAACACAGAGCGTTATAGAATCACAGAGTTATACAGCACATAGTCAGGCCCTACAGACCAACTTGTTCATGCTGACCAAGATATCTACATATCCCTATCAAAATTATTCCTTTGTGGATCATCTTAATACCACAAAAAATGATAGAGAGCTATTTCTCAATTTAAATGTTGTTAAAGAATCACACAATTTATCAGTTTGTTTGACACAACTAAAATGGGCATAGTTCATGCTAAATGGCCAAATAATCAACTCTCCAAGGTCAAACAACTCATTTAAACACAGAAGGCAATTTACATCAGCCAATTAACCGACCAACCTGTATATCTTTGGGGTGTGAGAGGAAACCAGAGCACATGGAGGAATCCCATTCAGTCACAGGGGGAATGTGCACACTCCATGTAGAGGTCAGGATTTAACTTGAGCCTCTAAAACTGCAAGGCAGCAGCTCTGGTAGCTGCACCACTCATGGTCTTAATTTCAACTGTATTGAAATTCCTCAATGATAAAAAAACAGAATGACATTCAGGACAGTGCTGAAAGAAAGAAGCCAGAGGTGTCAGTGAAGCTGGATATGTACGTGGAGCCATCGGTTTGTCTCCCCTGGCTCCAAAGTGAATAATAATAATTTCACGCATCCTGAAGGGAAAGATGCCAACAGAGGTCACCGAATTATTGAAAATCAAAAAGACTACAGATACTTGCAATGTGCTGTAAAAAACAAAAATGCTGCAAAGACTCAACAGGTCCGGCAGCATCTATGGAAATAGAAACAATTAATGTTGGAGTTTCGAGATCCTTCATCAGAACAGAGAAAGAGAGAAGCCATTCCCTCCTCCACCTTCCCTGCTACCTGCATATATTGTTTAATCTCTTTCTCTTCTGATCAAGAGGCCTAGATCGTGAAACATAAATTGTTTCTCTTTCCATAGATTCTACCTGACCTGCTGAGATTTTGTCTGTCTTTAATCCATCTATTGAGCTTTTATGTGTCTGCCCTCAGGAATCCCACCAGGCTGTTGGCAAAGAAGTTGAGTCCACTGCCATGCTGTGCATAAGGAGGCAAATAGGACTCAAACATGTTGCATGAAAAATGTCAGCTGCATGAACCGTTTCTTGGAAAAGCTTTTACTTTTGTAGAATTAGAGCTCCAAAAGCTCTTGATAAAGGCACACTTCCGTGTCCTTTAAATGGGGGCCCTGCCTGCAAAAGATCTGCCATCCCAGGTATAAGACTTTCATCAGAGTAATACTGAAGATAATTGAAAGTCAAAAATATTTCCAAGGGTTTCTATAAGCAAGTTGATCGGTGCCATGAAGGATTGAAAATGTGGTTTCCAAAATTCCAAAAGAGGTTCCAACATTTTTTAAATGGTGCGCTTTAATTTTGTTTTCAACTATTTAATTTGCTTTTTAGTTAGTGCTTTAATTTTGTGATCAGCAGAAAGGCCAATGTAAAATGTTTTGAAGACTCAAATCATCAGTTTTTGCAATTGAAAGAAGATGATTAGAATATTAAAAGTGAGTGGGATGGAAGGTCATATTCAGTGGGTAACTGCCAACAACAACAGAAGAGTGGGACATTTAAAAGTCAGCGGTCAGTTAACGAGGCTCATTCAGTTTTTGTAAATTATAGCAGTTAGCATCCTGTAGTGACTGTTCGTAGTGGGTGTATAAAAATGATGGCAGACACTATTGGAGCAACCTGTTGGGAGTGCTGAGGTTAAATGTGAGGCTTTGGCTCAACAGGCTTCAGCAAAGAGGTTGACGACGGGATAAGGTATGGACTATGTTTTTTCTTTCTTCTGTAAATCTTTCTAGTGCATTAAAGATGGCAGTTAGAGCCATCCAGGAGACTGAGGAGGTCATAGATAGGAGTTATTGTGAGGTGGTCACACCTAGGGTACAGGCAGAACGTAGAAGGGTGACCACCAGGAATGGCAGTAGACACAAGAGTTCAGTAGTCCCCGATGGCCATTGCCCTTGACAACAGGGTATGCCCCTTTGGACACTGTTGGGGGGGGATGATTGGTCAGAGGTGAGCAGCAGTGGTCAGGTCTAAGGCATCATACACACTGACACAATGCAAGAAAGGGTGAAAACAGGTAGAGCCATAATGATAGAAGACTCATTAGTTAGGGGGGGACGGGAAATTCTATGGCAGCAAAAGAGACTCCAGGACGATGTATTCCCTCCCTAGAGCCAGGATATCTCTGAACAGCTGCAAAACATTCTCAGCGGTTAGTTCTTGGAAGGGGGGGGGGAAGGGGGAGGTGGGGGAGGGGGAGGGCGAGGGGGGGAGGGGGAGGGGGGGGAAGCAGCTGGAAGTCATTGTGCACATTGGCACAAATGACATTGGTAGGGAAATGGATGAGATCCTGCAGAGTGAATATGGGGAATCATGCAGAATCAGGCGCATGATAATTGAAGTCAGCAAGTTCCGCAGCAGCACCAGTGGTACACTGACCTGGTTCAAGATTTGTGACTTTGCATGAAAGTCCACACCCAGATATTTCTGAGTGATAATATTTCAATCAATATTCCAGTAACATTATTGTAAATACTATTTTGTAAAAAATTGATAAACAAGAGTTCAGTTCTTCACAATATGGCTTACAAAAATAAGAGTGGGAGCAGTTGGGAGGAGCAGGGTTACATTTGTTCCATGTGCATAACTAAATAAACAGTATCTCTGTCCTACATACAAGCATTGTTATATAAAAGTCATTAATGCAATGATAAGTCTGCTATTGTGACAAATGAATTAAATGTCCATGTCCATAAAGTAGCATTCATTTGCAAGCATTGTCTGCATTGTTCGATACACAACAGTCAATTCATTGTCTGCTCTTGTTGCGGCAGCAATCCTGGAAGATCTGCAAATGTGCTTGGTGTCACTGGATATTTTAATGAGAAACAGGCTTTTCTTTGAAGGTTACAAAACCATTTCAGATATTTGTGCCCTTCCCTTGCTATTTAAACATTATATCCCAGTCAAAGAGGATTAATAAGTATTTTCTACTTAAGTATTTCTCTTTATTGATTTTGATCATTTGACATATGTTTAAACGTTGGCTCTGGATCTGTTCATCCTCTTTAAGAACATAAGCAAGAGTTTGCTACTTGGCCCCTTTCACCTTCTCTACTGTTCAATAAAATCATGGTTGACCTTTTTAACTCAGTGCCACTTTCCTCTATTGACTCCATGTCCCTTGATTCACTTAATATCCCAAAAAATATTGATATCTACCCTGAATGCAATCAATGAATGAACTTCTACATTCCTCTTGGGTCAAAAAGTCCACTTTTCCATGGGTGAAGAAGGCTTTCCATCTAAATCCTCAATGTCCAAGCTCTTATTTTGAACCTGAGATTGCCAGTTCTAGTCGCCCCAACTAGGAGAAACATCTCTGCATCCACACTGTCAAGCCAGTAAGAAATTTGTTTGTTTCAAGGAGAAAATCCACTTTATTTTGGGTCAAGAGAGTAATGTCCAGAAAATGAAATCAGAAAACCGCACATTTTGGAAATCTGAAATAAAAACTGAAAATGCACCTGTGGAAAAATGGACAAACTTAAGTTTCACATCAAAAACCATTCTAATGATATTATAAAACAAGTTAGTAGCAGAAAGTGAAATGAGTGGCTAAAGAGAAATTGATTGATGAAACAAGGACATTTTCTGATAAAATGAGGGCTGGTTTGTCATGGTAATAATCCTTATTATAAAAAATTGTCTGGTTGATGGGTTAATGAGGGCATTTAAAAATAAAGGAAATAAACAAAGGAAAGGTGAAAATATGAAATGTACATCAAAGTTGTGTTGCAAAGAATTAACATAAAAGGGAGAATGTTGGAAATGGTCAGTAGATCAACAGGTTAACTCAAGGTGTGAAAAATAAGGACATAGTGCTGGAGTAATTTAGTGAGTTAGGCAGCACCTCTGGGAAAACATCACTAGGTGATGTTTTAGATCGGGATCCTTCTACAGTTTATGAGGGAGGGGGAAGGATAGAAAGCTGGAAGATACGACAGGTAAGACAAAGCCTGGCAGATGGACACAGATGAGGGATGTTCTTGATAGGCAGATGCTTAACATAGAACAATGCAGCATAGGAACATGGCCTTCGGACCACAAAGTTTATGCCGAACATGATGCCCAGCACATGATCCATGTTCCTCTATTCCCTGCATTTCCATATGCCTATCCAAAAGCATATTCAAAGCCACAATTGTATCTGGCTCCACCGCAACCACTGGCAATGCATTCCAGGTCCCCACCACCCTCTGTAGTAGCAAAAAAAAACTTGCCCAGCATATTACACATTATACTTTCCCCCTCTTACCATATAGCTATGCCCTCTAGTGTTGGGCATTTCCACCCTGGGGAAAAAGATCTGACTGTCTACCCTATCTATGCCTCTCATCTATATTACTAAAAGTCTGATCTTGACCGCTTTTGGCTCACTGTGCTGTGATTTCCGAGAGAACGCCGCCACCTACGGCTGTCATTTTTGGCCACCTCGCTCAGAGCAGAGGATTTTTCCCATCGATGAAAAATCAGAGAGATATTAATGTTTTTTTTTAATTGCCATTCTCTCTGCTGCCCCTGCTGGAGGGAGGGGGAGGGACTATAAAACCAGGAAGTGGTGTGCTTCACTCATTCTCTGCAAGATGGAGGAAGCCAGAGGGTCATGTCTCTCTGAGCTCTGAATAACACTGAACACATGTCTACTCAACTGTGAGTGCCCTTAATGTGGTTTGAAAATGAAAATATGGTTGGTTTGAAGTAAAAAGGCACTGCCTGCAAATGGTTGTTTGGGGGGTTTGGGTTGAAGTAAAAAGGCACTGCCTGCAAATGGTTGTTTGGGGGGTTTGGGTTGAAGTGAAAAGGCACTGCCTGCAAATGGTTGTTTGGGTGGGTTGGGTTGAAGTGAAAAGGCACTGCCTGCAAATGGTTGTTTGGGGGGTTTGGGTTGAAGTGAAAAGGCACTGCCTGCAAATGGTTGTTTGGGGGGTTTAGGCTGAAGTGAAAAGGCACTGCCTACAAATGGTTGTTTGGGGGGTTTGGGTTGAAGTGAAAAGGCACTGCCTGCAAATGGTTGTTTTGGGGGTTTGGGTTGAAGTGAAAAGGCACTGCCTGCCAATGGTTGTTTGGGGGGTTTGGGTTGAAGTGAAAAGGCACTGCCTGCAAATGGTTGTTTGGGGGGTTTGGGTTGAAGTGAAAAGGCACTGCCTGCAAATGGTTGTTTGGGGGGTTTCGGTTGAAGTGAAAAGGCACTGCCTGCAAATGGTTGTTTGTCTAAACTTGACAACTTCCTGTTTGCACTATATTGATTTTAGATAAAACGCTACCACTTAAGGCTGTGATTTTTGGCCATCTTATTCAGTTCCCCTCTGCTCATCAGGTGCAGAGGATTCTTCCCATCAATGAAAAACAAAAGTGTTATTAGTGTTTAAAAAATGTTGAGAATCCCTCTCCTGTCAATCACGCCATGAAGGCCACACCTTTTCCGGTGGGAGGGGGAGGGATTATAAAACCCGGAAGTGTGGGTGTGGCTCAGTCTCTGCATGATGGGGGAGGGAGAGGTCACGACTCTGTCTGAGCTGTGAATCAACTGAACACACTGAATGTCTACTGAACTGTGAGTGTAGTGTTTTGTGTGGTTTTATGGTGGTTTTTATAGTGGTTTCACCCTGCTTGAAATAGTATGAAACTGCATTTGAATGTGGTGGCATTGCACCCTGCATGAAATGGTATGAAACTGCATTTGAATGTGGTGTTGTTGCACCCTGCATGAAATGGTATGAAACTGCATTTGAATTTGGTGGCCTTGCACCCTCCTTGAAATGGTATGAAACTGCACTTGAATTTGGTGGCCTTGCACCCTGCTTGAAGTGGTTGGAAACTGCACTTGAATTCGGTGGCCTTGCACCCTGCTGAAGTGGTAGGAAACTGAACCTGAATTTGGTGGCCTTCCACCCTGCTTGAAGTGGTATGAACCTGCACTTGAATTTTGTGGCCTTGCACCCTGCTCGAAGAGGTAAGAAACTGCACTTGAATTTGGTGGCCTTGCACCCTGCTTGAAATGGTAGGAAAATGGATTTGAATTTGGTGGCCTTGCACTCTGCTTGAAATGGAATTTCAAGGATTAGCCGTGAGTCAACTGCCCGCCCACCAGCCGTGAGTGAGCTGCCAGCACATCAGGCATGAGGGACTGAGCTGCCACCCCAATAATCCATTTGGCACACAATGTCCATACTAGCCCTCTGGAGATCAGTAGTCCCGGCAGCCAACAACACCCATACCAGCGCTCCAGAAAGCCCCCCCCCCCCCTCCACACTGGCCACCAATATTGGAATTGGTGGAGAGGTGGAATATTGCGTCGGGGGACCAGCCCTCCCATGTGAACATGGGACCCAACGGGTCCCACTTAGTCTAGTAATTTTATATACTTTCATCAAGTCTCCCCTCAACTTCTGATGTTCCAGAGAAAATATTCCGTCTCTCCAACCTCTCCCTGTATCTCCCTGAAACCCTCCAATCCAGGTAGCATTCTGGTAAACCTTCTCTGAACCCTCTCCAAAGATTCCACGTTTCCTGTAAGGGGCGACCAAAACGGCAGGCAATATTCCAAATGCAGCCTAACCAAAGTCCTATAGAGCTGCAACATGACTTCTTGACTCTCATACTCAATGTCCCTAGCAATGAAGGCAAGCATACCATATGCCTTCTTTACTACCATACCTACCTTTGTTGCCCCTCCCTGACTCTCAGTCTGATGAAGGGTCTCGACCTATTCTTTTTCTCCAGAGATGCTGCCTAACACGCTGAGTTACTCCAGCATTTTGTCTCTATCTTAGGTGTAAAGCAACATCTGCAGTTCCTTCTTACACACTACCTTTGTACCACCTTTAATGAGCTATGAACTTAGATTCCAGGATACCCTCTGCATATCAATACTGTTATGGGGTCTTGTTATTAATTGAATATTCTCTCCTTATATTCAACCTCCCAAAGTGCAACACCTCGCATTTGCTCGGGTTAAACTCCCTCTGTCATATCTCTGCCCATTTCTGCAGCTGATCTATATCCTGCTGTATCTTCTGACAGTCTTCTTCATCGTCTGTAACTCATCCAATTTTGGTGTCAACAGCAAACGTATTCACTAAACCATCTACATTTACATTCAAGTCATTTGTATGTGTCACAAGGAGCAGAGGTCCCAGCACAAATCCCCACGGAACTCCATTGGTCATAGACCACCAGCCAGAATATCTACCCTTGACCAGAACCCTCAGTCTTCTATGACTAAGCCAGTTCCAAATCCATACCCCCAAGTAATTTGTCTGTCTGTCTGTCCGTCCGTCCGTCCGTCCGTCCGTCCGTCCGTCCGTCCGTGTCAGTTTTAGCCTTTGATTCCTTGGTCCGCCAAAACCACACGCGAAAACTCCGAGATTTTTTTTCCATTTCGCTAGACATCACACTTTTACATACCCTAATACACTCCTCATTAGATTTAGACATTTTTATGTACACATTTTTAAATAAAATCCATTCCCCCCCCCCCCCCCACCACCACTCACTCATTTTGTCGCCTCCTGCTGGCCAGTAAGCATAACGGCTGCTGCCGCCAGGCTCTGCTCCAAAAACGCCGATATTTTTCCTCTTTCGCTGCCGATTTTCGCTGCTGTCGCCCGCCTCTCCTCCACTACCCCCCCCCCCCCCCCCCGGACTGTCTCTCTCACGCTGGCTCAAGCCAAACATCGGCTCGTCCCCCGCTGCTTTTCGCGTCCTCTGTTTGAGGACGCCGAAAAGCAGCAGCGGAACAACCGATCTTTGCCTTCAGCCAGCGTGACAGAGCCGGCGCGTCAACGGCCTGTCGGCCCGCAGTCCCATTGAGGGCGTACGCAGCGTCTGGACGGCCGTACGCAGCGTCTCGACGTTGTACGGCGCCTACGCCGTCAACACGCTGCATACGCCGTCAAGACGCTGTACTTGACGTCGTACGCAGCGTCTTGACGCCGTACACCTAGACGCAAAAACGCCGTAATTTTTACCATTTCGCTATCGATTTTACTTTTACATTCGCGTATCCACTCCTCATTAACTTTGGTCATTTTTCTGTACACATTTTCAATAAAATCCTTCACAAAACTTGCGGTTTTCTAAAAATCAGCAGCTGGCGATGTCACAATGCCCACATGTCGACCAATCCAGTACCACCTGCCTCCAGTATGCCTCCAAGTACTCTCGCGCCATCCCTCCCGCAGCTCGACTCCCGCCTGCTCACTCCATCCCCCCCCCACCACCCCCCCCCACTTCACCTCTCTCCCCCATCCTCCCCCTCCTCTCCTCCCCTTCACCCCTACTCGCCCTCTCCCCCCAGACAGAGCAGAACGCCAGCTGTTGCCAGAACTGCAGCCGCAGTTTTCCCGCTGCAATATTTAGTTTTCAGCTTCTGGCAACTGTGCCCGACCGACCTGCTTCAGGGGAGAAGAGATAAGGCGACACAATAGGCGCAATGGTCCCTCCTATAGTGAACCCTGCTGCTGCTCACAGTCTCTGATGGGGCCGATTTCACAGACTTAACCGTGAGCGGCTCCCTCGTTTAACCAGAGCTCTGGGCACTCGGCATCTGATGGGGACGAGGAGGCTTCCAGAGGGAAGGCAGGGACAACTTAGAATCCAGCAGCAGAGTGGCTCCGTTAATGGATTCATTCCATAGTGAGTTCAGTTCGGTATCAACCCCCCCTCTCCTCCCCCCCCCCTCTCCCCCCTTCTCCATCTCCCCCTCTCACCCCTTCGCTCTTCCCATCCATACCCCCCTCTCACCCCTCCCCCTTCTCCCCCTCTCACCCCCTCCCACACCCCCCCTCCCTTCCCCCCACCTCTCCCCCCCACCTCTCCCCCTCCCTTCCCCCCCACCTCTCCCCCTCCCTGCCCCCCACCTCTCCCCCTCCCTTCCCCCCCACCTCTCCCCCTCCCTTCCCACCCTCCCTCTCCTCCCCTCCACCCCTCTCCCTCTGTCTCTTGCCCCTCTCTCTCTCTCTGCCCCTCTCTCTCCGTCTCTGCCCCTTCTCTTTCTGCCCTCACTCTCTACCCCCCCCCCCTCTAGAAGCGCCTGCGAGTTGGGGGCTATGCATCAGTAGATAGGGCTGTTATGGGGTAAAAGGAGCAAATTAATAATATTAGTATAATATCAAGGGGGTAGTTAGCGTGTGTGCGGGGGGGGTAGTTAGCACGTTGGGGGAACAGACCCAACGGGTCTGCACTTGGTCTGGTATACTTTTAAAACTCTGTGTGTGTGTGGGTGTACGGCATTTTGCCTTTGCAACGTATCTCCTCGAAAACCAGATGCAAAAACGCCGAGATTTTTACAATTTCGGTAGGGATTTATTTTATGAGTTCAATTATTTCCCCAGATTTTGAATAAAATTGATCACAAAACTCACTTTAAAAATATATATAATTGCCGCTTGAGCTGCTGCCGTCACAGCTGCAATCGAGGCCCACCTGCCTCCAGGCCCCGCCCCCCCACCGCTGTGGACTAAAGCCCCGCGCCCAGCCGAAGTACGCTCGCGCCACGCCCCCCGCAGCTGGACTCCCACGCCCGCCCACTCACTCCAACCCCCCCCCCCCCCGTTCGCAAAATGCTCTGCAGATCTGGAGGTCACAGCAGGTTACAGCCGGTCACCGGAGGCCACCAGCTTGCTTCTGAATTCTGAATGTCTCAATTCCTCCGTTGACCGTAGGGACACGGGGAATCGTCACGCGAGAGCTGCCGAAGCTCGCTGCCCGTTCGCAGTAGGCCCCATCCGAGCCACCTGCTCACCGAGTTCAGGTCCGCCCTCTCCCTCTCTCCCCATCCTCTCCCCATCCTCCTTCCCTCTCCCACTCCTTCCTCTCCCCCACCTCTCCCCCCTTCACCCCCTCTCCCTCTCCCCCCTCCTCCCCTCCTCTCCCTTCCTCCCCCTCACCCCCATCTCCCACCCCTTTCCCCTTCTCTCACTCCACACTCCCTCTCCCCTTCCCTACCCCTCCCTACTCTTCCCCTCTCCTCTCTCTCCCCCCTATCCATCTCCCTACCCCTCTCCCCTTCCTTCCCCACTCTTCCCCCTCTCTCCCCCCCTCCTCCCCCTCTCTCCCCCACACCCCTCTGTCTCTTGTCCCTCTCTCTGTCTCTGCCCCTTCTCTCTCTGCCATCACTCTCTACCCCCCACTCCCTCTCTAGAAGCGCCTGCGAGTTGGGGGCTATGCGTCAGTAGATAAGGCCGTTATGGGGTAAAAGGAGCAAATTAATAATATTAATATAATATCAAGGAGGTAGTTAGCGTGTGTGACGCTGCATGCTGCCCCCCCCTCCCCGCAACCGCACGTTGGGGGAACAGACGTGTGTGTGTGTGAGTGTGTGTGTCTGTCTTTGATTTTGTCTTTGATTCGTTACTCCGCGAAACCAGACTAAAAAACGCCACGATTTTTACCATTTCGCTATTAAATTTAGTCATTTTTCTGTACACATTTTAAATAAAATCCTTCACCCCCCCCCCCCCACAGTCATTTTTTCGCCTCCCGCTGGCCACCTTCTCATCACGTGCCCCACGCGACCATAACGGCTGCTGCCGCCCGGCTCTCCTCCACTTCCCCCCCCCCCCCCCGGCCCGGCTCTGTCACGCTGGCGGAAGCCACAGATCGGCTGTTCCCCCCGCTGCTTTTCGCCGTCCTCGCTGGCGGCCCGCAGGCTCACTTGGGATCACGCCCGCCCGCCCACTCCACCCTCCCCTCCCCCCCTCCCCGTACTCGGGGTCTGAAGCGCCGAGGATGCAAGGCCATGGAGCTGAGGCTCACTCTGAGGCCGACGGCTGCTGGGCGGCCCTACCCTCTCCTCCATCCCTTCTTAATATAATATCAATGGGGGTGGTTAGTGTGTGTGAGGGTGGTTAGTGTGTGTGACGACTCAGGCCGCCCACTCCTCTCGCAACCGCGCTTTGTGGGAACAGACCCAACGGGTCTGCACTTGGTCTAATACAGCTTAATCTTCTGGATCAGTTTCCTATGAAGGACCTTATCAAAAGCCTACTAAAATCCATGTATACAGCATCCACTGTCCTATCTTCAACAATCTCTGTTACATCCTCAAAAATTGCAATCAAGTTAGTCAGACACGACCTGCCCCGTACAAATCCGTTATGGCTATCCTTAATTAGCCCATTCTCTTCCAAATGGTGCAAATCCTATCTCGAAGAATTCTCTCCAATAAATTCCCGACCACTGACATGAAGCTCAGTGGCCTATAGTTCCCTGGACTCTCTCTACTTCCTTTCTTAAACAAAGGAAGAACATTGGCCACTCTGCAGTCCTCTGGGACCTCTTCTGTGGCTAGAGAATAAACAAAGATCCTCGTCAAGGCCCCTGCAGTCTCCTCTCTTGTCTCCCTCAATAACCTGGGATAGATCCCATCAGACCATCGGGACTTATCACCTTAATGTTTTTTCAACAACCTCAGCACTACCTCCTTCATGATCCCAAACTGCCTTAACATTTTTGTATTCCCAAGACTGAATCACACCAATTTACTGTACCAATTTACTGTTGTGTTGTATCTTTAAAAAAAAAATTTTTTTTCTCTCACAAATATGTAATTACTGATTCTGTTCTATTCTGTTTTGTAATTTATTTTTTTTGCACAATCCGCAAGCATTGCCACTTTTCATTTCACTGCACATCTCGTATGCGTATGTGACAAATAAACTTTTGACCAGTAGCAATTCCTCTAGCATCCTATGTCACACCATGCCAATCTAAAAATGATCAATTTATTTCTACTCTCTATCTTCTCTGTTAATTAATCCTCTACCCATGCTAGTATATTACCACCAATAACGTGTGCTTCCATTTAAAAAAAATTACAAATACACACCATCCATTGATTCTTCCATTACAGTATTTATTTTGCTTGTTACAACTGCAAAAGAATATTCTAATAATTTGTCAAACATTGTTTCCCTTTCATAATTCTGCATTGACTTTGTCCAACCCTATTATTATTTTCCAAGTATCATGATGCAATTTCCTTAATAGATTCTATCATTTCCAACCACAACTTTATGCTAACTGATCAGTGGTTCATTTCCCCGTCTATTATTAAATGGTGTGGTTACATTTATTATCTTCCAATTTGCAGGAACCATATTAAAATCTATCCAACCTTATTTTACCCATCGTCTTATTCAATCTATGTGCCTTTGTAGCCTCTTTCAATCTTCTTCATATTTTCCATGATACTGTATTGCTTTCAAATAAATGTATCATAGATATTGCTGAATATATTCAGCTGGTTAGATATCATCAGTGCAGAAACAACAAATTCAATTTCAGTCCAATTCCGGGCCAACCTTTCATTAAGACTCCAGGATGAGTCGTATTTGGCCCCATGCTACATTTCAAACCAGTTTCTATCTGATACCATGGTGATAATTTCTATCTTTACCAGCCTCCATCCCTACCTTCCAATCTCTTAAAGATTGATCTTTCCAATGCACTTCTTCCCATCTCCTTAGTTCCATGAAGCACAGCTCCAATCGTTAAAAAAAAAAAGCACAACTTCCACCCTGGCCCACAAGCACGTTCTTTATCTTCCCCAAACTTCCCAAACTCTACAAAATTCATGTTTCTGAAACATTTTCATTCCCATTCCAATCTCTCCCATGGTCTCGCCAAGTAACATGCTGAAAAATAGCTAAGCTGTCGGTAGTATCCTCACCCTCTGAGTCAGAAGATTAAGAATTCAAATTCCACTCCAAACTTGGGTGCAGAATCTTGGATGACATTTTAACAAAGGCTCAAGGGAGACTATTGACTTATTGGTATTTGTTGAGTACAATTTTAATTAAGGCGTAATGTTTCTGTTCAGGAAAATGCAAAAGGGTAGCAGAACACTATTCAAAGAGTAATTGTTGAGTTCCCTCTGTCCTTGCTCAGTATTACCATTAAAACATCTGGTATTTCACTCATTTGCTGTTTATGAATGTGCAGCTTTGCAAATTCACTGCTGTATTTGTCTAAATAACAGTATTCAAAACGGATTTATCAATTTTATAGGTATATTAGAGTATTTTGAAGGCATATATATTCAAAATAAATAAATATATTTTCTACCCTTGCAATCTACTGCAGTCCTAATACTTCAGCTGTGCCCATAAAGCCCTTTACCTGAAGGGCAGCCCTCCCATCATTGCACAGTTGATTAAAATGGAAGGGGGAAGGAAGTGAGGAGGTAGCCTGGAGGGGGGAAATATACATCGACCAGCCGATGATTGGAACCACCTCAGGGCTAGGGAGCCCTGTGACCAAATCCCAGGACTGGTGCGACGAGTTTGACCAAGCTTTCAATCATTTGTCTTTCCCCCAGAACCTCCATTTTAAATCTCTCCACATCTCATCTAATTCCATTATTTACCAAATTGCATTACATTGTCTGAAGTGGGGTCCCAACCTGAAACATCAAATCCTTGATCCTAAATCCTTGAGTTCCTTCATCACTTTCTTTTTCATTCAAGATTCCAGCATCTGCAGTCTCGTGTGACTCTTTCTAATTCCATTATTGTTAGACTTCTGCTTGGGTTCTGCAAAGCAATTTGAGATGTTTTCCAGATTGGATGAGGCGTATCAATTGGTATATATTTTCTGTAGAAAACATTATTAAAAGTAAAATCTTATGGGGAAAAAAAACAATGATTTTAAATTTAAAAGCATAACAGCTTGAAGGAGTTTCAAAAGCCCCCAAAGAGAGCATAATAGAAAAGGATACACTGAGTTGCAGATGCAGGAAGATGAAATGTAGATATGAGTAGGAGCAAAAGCTATTCAGACGATTTATAACTATTTAGTCAATCTGCTTGGCAAAATAAAACACAAGAATTTTAGGTGAGGTTTTGTCAGTAAAATAACAAAGACTTTTAAAAGGAAGCCTGTAAAGCTAATCAGACGATTAGTGAAAATGAAAGTAAAGGAACCTAACCTACATGGCTGATTATAACTCTTAGGACCAAGCTAATGGAATGATGATCCCATACACGAGTACAAATTGGAGGTCTGGCAGAGTTTAACTCATTTGAGATTCGCCAATCAAATGTCCAGCCATTTCTCGCAGAAAATGGCTGGTGAAGGATAAAAAAAGAGTAATTTTATTGCAATGCATAATGCAGTAAGCGAAAGATAAATTAATAGTTATCTTTTAACTAAGCTATAAAAGAGCAAGAGATACTGGAAATTCTTCTACATGTCAGTTGATACATGGGTCGGTAGGCTTTCAGATGGACTACTAATAACATTAAAAAATCCTGGAAATATTAACAAATAATAACATTCTGCAGGAATTCAAAGGAAACTATGTAGTCCTTGAAGATGGATCAATCAGGATCACCACCCTGGTCTACCACTATGGTTATATATGAAAATATGTGAAGAATTAAAACAGAAATGAAAATTGAAAATGCTGGAAACATTCAGCAGATCAGGCACCGTCTACGAAAGAAGAAATAAATTTAATGTTTCAGACCAAACTGTTCCTAGTTCTGACAAAGATTCTTTCGCCCCGAAATCTAACTCAATTTCTCTTTCCATAGACACAGCCTGAGCTGGTGAGTATATTTTTGTACTTTCTGTTTTAAAAAAAACCCTCTGATAATATAGATAGAGTTTTGCACAGCTTGGTGAATGATTAAAAACCAAGGTTTAAACATTTCCTGGTCATTTTTATTCTATTTAAAGCAAAAATGGAGGTGATAAATTCATAAAATGATAACATGCTCTATGTGATTCAGAAAATCACGTTATAATATGAGGGTAGAAATGAAGGAAGATTTATCCAATCTTCAGACAGTTACTCAATTCATGCTGGTATGGCAATTTTGTGTCTAAAATTAGCTAATCTCTGTAAATAATAAATATGCAAATTACTTATTTGGCATGTCTTTCAAAACTAAACTTATAAATGCTTAGTTAAAATACTCCCCTGAAATTTAGCATGCTGGTTGATATCACTGGAAATACATGGACAGCATGCCATTAAGATTTAAGAGGCTGACCATAGAAATCGTTCAGACCTCTCAACTATGATATTACGGGATGGTGGTCCAACTGTTCCACCTATCACCTGCTCTGCAGTGTAACTAAGATTGGCCTCAGTATTTTTCAGTGTGGATTTTGAGAGAAAATTTACTGGGTCGAGCATTTTTCCATCCGATTACTACAATGGGTGCCAATCAATTTGAATTCCGCAATGCGTGGTTAGATATAATGCACACAATTTAAAAAGGATAAAAATAAGACCAGCTTGTTTCATAAACCACAGCTGCATTTATAGGAGCAGTGGTAAACCATGAGTGTGTAATAAACAGTCAGATATCAAGAAGTGGTTATAATTTGATCTGCTGTGGTTCTGATCGTAGCTTAGAATACCATGTTCTGGTTGACTCAGAACAATAAGAGTTTCTGCAGGTAGTGTTTAGAGAATTTGGAGCAAGGTTTAAAAGCAGTTAGAATGGATGAATGTGTGGAAAATTTAGGGGAAGGCTTTAGATTCCTCAGAAAATTGAACTTTTTCTGGCAGTAGGGAGACTCTACAATCAAATAGGTTGCACCTTAACGGTAATGGGGCCATTATCCTCTGGAAGGGTTGGGATAAAATAGTTGTTGGGAAGGGTTTCAACAGGATTGGCAGGAGTATGAGAACCTGGCCAATAGAATCAGAAGGGAGAAAATCTAAACTGGATATGAATGATAGGGGTCCAGTTATAGGTGTAGCATCGGGAAAGACGCCAGGTCGACAAGTACTACGCCAACACTTGTGGTAGGGTGAACCCTCGTGAAAAGGTTTATTTACAGTAAACAGGGATGATGATGAGGTCTTGGTCAATCTTGGCCTTGAAGAGGGGTCACTGGCAGGATCGGGCTAGTCTTAGTGGCACAGTCTTAACTCTAGAGGGGGACTGGCGGTCTCGGGCTTGTCCTGGCAGCTCAGTCTTGCCTTGAGGTCCCAAAGGGAAGCACAGCTTGTAGAGGGGTTCCCCTCTTTCCCTATCACTTGCTGAAACTGCCTTGGTTTCACAGAGTAGGGTTGATGAGGTGTAGGTGAGTTCATATAATTCTGGCTAATTGAAAGCAGCTGCTCCTCTGGCTGTGGCTTCAGCTCAGTCTGGAGCACTGTCCCGGGTGCTGGTGTTTTCTGGTAGCCAGGCATTGTTCGTGGTGCTTGTTGTCAGCTCCTCCTGGTTTGTCTGTCGGTGACGGTCCTCGGGGAGGACGGGTTGTCACGTAGGGTGTTCAGAAAGGAGAAAACAATAATGCCAGGGTTACAATAATCAAAGTGTATTAAGAAAGGGTAGAGTGTACATTTATAAGAGTGCAACAGCAGATATTGTCAGAGTTAAGAAAAACAATTTCTAATTAAAAGACCCAAATGTATGTAGCATTCATAACAAGATGGATGTTGACATAATGAATAGAAATGAATATTTGATTACAAAGCAACTAGGGCTCAGAACTGAATATGAACACTGAATTCTCGAATTTTAGGTAACTTCTACAAACACCCTTCCTCCCTGCCCTCCTCCCCACCCCCAGCCTCCACTAAATGTCTGTTAACCAGTTGCACAGTTCAAAACTATGTATCCCTTGGACTCACACCTGTTTCTATATCTAGCCTCTGTCCAACAATCCGCCTGTCACAAACTCTCTTGCCTAAGGTCACCTGTTTCCGACTGTGGTTTGTCCTGTCTCTTTCTGCTTACAGTTTTTCCCCGATCCCCCCACAGCAATCATTATGAAGAAGCCTCCCGACCCAGAACGTCACCTTTCCATTTTCTCCAGAGATGCTGCCTGACCTGATAAAGAAATTTGTAAGTTTCATCATGGCTCACTAAATAGTGAAAGATTAAGTGTTAATGAAACATACTAGAAGTATATAAATTAACATTGAAAAAGTAATGGAACATATAACAAAATTCTCAAAAATAAGGAGTCAAGAATTAAAAAAATATTTATATATGTGCAAGCTATACTATTCATGGAAATGTTTAACTTGATTTATAGTCACCATACCAGTTTTAACTAATACTTGCAGCAATAGCAGCTCACAGTATCACTGTGGAACACATATACAGTTTTTCACTCTCTTTCACTGGCAAAATAATCTTGTCATAGCACCCCAAGTAACACCAACTGACATAATAAGTTGTTTTGTGACTCTCTCCTTTCACATTAATCATACTCTTTGATAAAAACTATTTATGGCTTGCATGTTCTATTTTTGTATTAAAAAAAAAATTATACACCCTGTCACTGACATAATAATAATTACATAAGAAGCATTAATAATATTTAAGCAATTTCATTGTGCAGATTCATCATAACAGTTCATTTTATTCCATAATTTATTGCTCATTTCTAATTGCCCTTGACAAGGTGGTATTGAGCTGCCTTCTTGAATCTTATACAATAGCAATTGTGTAGAATATATATAATTATTTAATAATTATTGATTACTATTACTTTTAAGGATATATATATATATATATATATATATACTTTAAGTAACAGTAGTCAATAATCATGAAATAATTTTTAGGTGCAAGCTGCGATTCTTGGAAAATGTCAACATTAATTACTATCACCGGTACCAGTTTTAAAAGTACATGCGACAACAGCAACTTGCAGTTTGGTTTTGTAAAACACACATTATTTCTCACTTTCAATGTATTTGGGAGTTGCTGTCTCCCAAAATGGGAGACCCCTCCCTCAGAGGTCGTTCTGATCCCTATCACTGGCTGACTGGCCAGGAGAGGCCAATCCCCAGCATCATTGGTAACATCTGCGTCCAATTAGCAGATTTTGATTGGCGACTTAAACCTTCTCAGACTACTCCTGGTAAAACCCAGTTGTTCTAGCCAAGAGGGGAAAGGGGGAAATTGGGAAAGGGGGACAACTCCCTCCCAGCTGTGCTCCCGTCGCAAGTTTGAGGAAGACTGGTCCATTAGGCCAAACTTGAGACCACCGGTGTCACCATGTGGTCATGATTGAGCAGTTGGGAAGAAACCCTAGACAGACAGTGCCTCTTCTGAGGCAAAGACAGAATGGCCGGGGCAAGCCTGAAACAATGAGGGACCAGACATAGACACACACACAATGATCCACCAGGATAACACAGACATCGCCAGTGCTGCCTCTTCAAGCCCAAAGCTGAGCTGCCGGGATAAACCTGAGACAACTATTGTATCCACTCGAGCAAGGCAGAGAGAAGCCTGAGATCACACATGCCTCAATCCTTTGAAGACCAGGATTGAGCTGCCAGGACAACCCCGAGATCGGCAGTGCCATCGCACATGCGCCCTGATGGCGAGGAACAGTGCCCTCATGTGGTCCTGGACTTTTCTACCACTGTCAATAAAATATATCATGTGAGTTCACCCTATTGCAAGTGTCAGTGCGGTCACTGCTGAACTCTGCGTCATCCCCATTGCCACAAGGTATAGAGCTAGACAGCACAGAAACAGACCCTTTGGCCCACCTTGTCCATGCTGACTAAGTTGGCATACCTGGCTCGTCCTATTTGGATAGGGCAGTGATTCCGAAAGTTTTGATACCCGTGTACCCCTTCGTAAAATAAAGAGTGTAGAGAAGATTTACGAGGATGTTGCCAGGACTTGAAGGCGTGAGCTACAGGGCAGGCTAGGACTTTAATCCTTAGAGTGCAGGAGGATGACAAATGATCTTGTAGAGGTGTATAAGATTATGAAGAAATATATTTTGTAGATGCAGTCTTTTACCCAGTGCATGGTGAATCAAGAAACAGAGTACATTGGTTTAAGGTGAGAGGAGAAAGATTTAATAGAAATCTGAGGGGTAAATTTTTCACACAGAGGTGGTGGATATATGGAATGAGCTGCCAGAAGAGGTAGTAGAGGCAGGTACTATAACAACATTTAAAAGACATTTGGACAGGCACATAGTTAGAGAGACATGGGCCAAATGCAGGCAGTTGAATCTAGTGTGGATGAGGCATCTTGATCGGCATAGGCAAGTTTGGCCGAAAGTCCTGTCTCCATACTGTATGACAACATTCTCAAGCCCAATGCATAGGGATAAAATTGTCATCCACCTCGTTTTGGAATGTACATTCTTATAGGTCTGGAAGATCAGCCAAAGATGTGTTTTCCTTTAAAAATAAAAAATAAATTAAATCAGACTTGTTTTCTCAGTTTTCCTGTTGTGAAGATGGGACCTTGATCTGGAACATGATTTTGTTTCTCTCTACACGACTGCTTCTTCATCAACCCAGTGTCTCCAGTATTTCTATGTTTGCCCCAAAAATAAATGCAGTGGTCTGAATCATGGTTGATCACAAGACTTTGCTCTTTGAGCTATCCATACACATGGCAATATGCTAAAACAAATATCTGCTGCTGTTGGTGCAATTTTTCCTCTGGTCTGCCTGAAATGTACAGCTTTTCTAGTGAAAGAAATGGCCAAGGTCTGGGATTATATGCCAAAGGGCATGTTGAAGTTCATAAATTCTAGGAGTGGAATTAGGCCAATTGGCCCATCGAGTCTACTCCGTCATTCAATCATGACTGATCTATCTTTCCCTTCAACCCTTCTCCTGCCTTCTCCCCATAACCCCTGACACCCTTACTAATCAAGAATCTGTCAATGGCCTTAAAAATATCCATTGGCCTACACAGCCGTCTATGGCAATTAATTCCACATATTCGCTACCCTCTGGGTAAAGAAATTCATCCTCATCTCCCTTATAAGGGTACGTCCTTTTATTCTGAGGCTAAGGCCTCTGGTTCTAGACTCTCCCACTAGTGCAAACATCCTCTCCACATTCACTCTATCCAGCCCTTTTACTATTTGCTAAGTTTTAATGAGGTTCCCCCTCACTCCAGCGAGTACAGGCCCAGTGCCTTCAAACGCTCATCATTTGTTAACCCAATCATTCCTGGGATCAATCTCATTACCAACATTCACTGCAAAGGATCAAAGGGGAAAGCTCAAATATATCTGCTTAATTTTCTGCTTTGCAACCATATCATACAAAGCAACATGCAGTAAACATCTGATAACCTGGTAACTGATTTTTTGGAAATTCTGATAGTTTGACATTTGGCTCCCTGCACTGCCCTTAAATTCACTGGGTTTTGTTTTCCATACTTCCTTTAAACTTACTGAGGCCTCATTTCCCATTGTCCCTTTAAACTTACCAAATACCTGGAAAATGTATTATACTGTTTAATAATATCTGAAACAAGTGTGTCAAGTGTGTTGGGATATTGTGGTATCAAATAGTTCAGAACATCTGTTAGCCTGGCATCACCAAAAGTCTCAGGGATGCCAGATTGTCAGAGTTGTATTACATTTAGTAACATTCTTCATCCTATCTTGCAAGAGATGGTTGAATGGAGTTAAATTATGCACTTGTGGACTGGCACAATCATTTGCAGGAGAGCATGCTGGTGATCATGGATGTACGACTCAAAAACAGAGAGAGTGCTGGTCTGGAGATCATTAAGTAAGATTGTAATGTCTAATCTTCTTCTCGCATCCTATCTTACCTTCTTCCGGTAATCTCTTCTGTTTTTTCAGATGTGTCTCTTACCTGCCTCCTCACATCACCATGGCAATATCCTTTTGTCCTACTTGTTTCAGTTGCACTACACAGGACCGATCATTGTGTGGGACCTGGCAGCGGAGTCTTAACAGTAATAGGAGACAGGTACAGTAATTGTCACTTAATCTGTGTATTCGCCAGCTTTGATCTTGGCACTTCACATCATGTAGTTTAGAGGTGAGATCAACACATGATGTATCACCATACATGTGTAGAATGTAGCCAAGCCAGAAAAAAAGGCTAGCTTGGGTGCCAGCTGATAGGAAGGTGAGATTGCACACCAATTCTGCCAAGATGGATTCAGCCTGAGGACAAGATGGTAGCTGTTGGAAGAGTTTGATTACACCACATGAAAATGCGTGCGATACATCTAGATTTCCTGAAGGCCAATGTGCGAGGTCTAATAGCTTCAAGGAACCTAGTTTCAATTTTATGCGGGTCAGTGCACAAATTTTAATGCGACCCATTCCAATATGGAAATGGTGGTTAATTCTGTCAATACTTGGGGTGTCAAGACAGGTAGAAGCCAATAGTCATATGAGTACCCAAATCAAAGTTCTGACCTGCCAAAGAAACTTATGTTGTTGCCAATATTGCTCTGATTCCACTGTTGCCATGGATTGAGGGCAGGCATACAAAAAGCAGGCATACAAATTCCACCTGTTTCTTTTCCCATTTTTTTCGAGCTCAAGTGGTTTGTACACACAAACATAATAAAGTAAGAGCAGGATTAGGCTTCCCATGCCCTTAATTTTGCCCCACCATTCAATAAAATCATAGCTGACCTGTCTCGAACCTCAACTCCTCCTTTGTACCAGTTCCCATTAGCTCTGAATTCTCTGATCTTTAAAAAATTTCCCTATTTCCTCTTTGTATCTCCAATGACCTAGCCTCCAGAATTCTCTGAGGCAGCGAACACCAGAGATTCATTATCCTCTGTAAGAAGCCCCTATATATTTCAATTTGAATTAAATAACCCACACTAATCTTGTAACCATATCCCTTTATTCAAGATTGTCAAGAACTAGTGGAAACATCAACCCTGTCATGCCAGCTTGGATCCCATATGTTTCAAATGATCTTCATTTAACTTTTTCAGTACTCATTGCTAATTTGCCACAAATGATGCGCAGTCAGGTGGTTTTGTGCATTCGACTAAACACAAAACCTCTCATTAATCTATGGGATTTATCAGAAAAAGGTTGTGCAGAGCTTTGGCTACAACATGCGATGAGAAAGCTTTTTGATAAATGAAACCTGATCTATTGATTGAAATTGCATTATGGATAACAGCCATATATATCCTGTCCCATACTAAGTTCCATTTGTTTATAAACCCCTGCATTTAGTTACCTCAGTTGGCACTCCAGCCTCAACCACCAAGACATTAAATACCCAATCCAAACTTTAATTTAGTAATCCTTTCAGGTTCTTCTCATACTCTCCAGTTCTCCTCCAAGTCAATATACTGTCATGAATATCCTATTTCTCACTAACTCAGGTTTCCTAAATATTCCATGACTACGACCCTTTAAAATACCCTCCATCCCTTATTTCTGCAATTACAATTGGGAGAATGAACTCTACGGTGAAGACTCAGACAAAAATGCTTTATCCTCTGCAGTTTAGATTTCCCTTCCTGAATTTTGCCTCGACAAAAGTCTTCATTTTGTGCGAAACTTCCCCCGAAAGTCAGTCGCTCGTCTATACCTTCTCCTCTCTGAGTCAGCAGTTGTTTTCAATTAGAAATTCCCATATGAGAAGAGCTCTGAACCAATGTTTATATTACATTTGTTTTTAAAGGCAAACAGTTGTAACTTTGAATTAGCACCAAGATCTGTAAATTAAGAATTAAAATTGATATAGTTTGGGAGCAAGTGGAAGCCCATAGAATTAAGCTTTCAACAACCGTTGCCAATTATTGCAATTGTTTTATAGACAATAGACAATAGATGCAGGAGTAGGCCATTCGGCCATTCAATGTGATCATGGCTGATATCCACGAATATGACCTTGATGGTATCAGAGAAAGTTTAAATCTACTAATCACACACTTCAGGGTGAATGCAGTTTTTGTAGTGCAAACAAAATAAAATCATTAAACCATTGTTTTGTAAAGCATTTGGTTCTTCTACCAATTATTTGAGTCATTTCTATTTATTTTTGATGAGATGTCCCTAATTACAAAGAATGTTTGCAACTAAATAATTTGTAATCTGTTAAATTTAAAAAAAGTGAACATTAGTTTATAGCTATCACTAAATCCATTACAACAGCCTGATTTTTTATTTTGGAATTCCTTAATTTCATTTCTTTTTATCGCAATGAGAAAGATTATTGAAGGGTCTCGACCCGAAACATCATCCATTCCTTCTCTCCAGAAATGCTGCCTGTTACTCCAGCATTTTGTTACTCCAGCATTTTGTGTATATCTTTAGAAAGATTATTGAATTGGTTTTAAATATTTATTTACCATTCATTCTACTTGTATCTGATTTTGATGATTTAGTTACTATTTCGCTTTATTTGGTGAGATAGCCACCACATTAGTATTATCATCAAAATGCAATAAATATCACTTCTGAAGTCCACCAGTTTATTAACAACAGATTAGCTATGATTCTCAAAGTTGTGATTAGTACAGTGTGAAGGATTTATCTATATTTTAACTTTTTTTCATGGTTAGCTATGCCACAAGTAGAATATTTTTCCTCATGATCACAAGTCAACTGTAAGATAGCGACACAGAATCATACAGCTTGGGAAGTTGTGTTGAGTCTGTGTTGACCACCAACCATTTACATTAATCCCACTTTATTCTCCACACATTCCCATCAAATAATGATTCTATCACACACCTGCACAACACAAAAAAAAATGAGCAGGAGTAAGCCACCAGACTCCGCAAACTTGTCCCGCTATTCAATATGATCATAGCTGATCTATGCTAGCCTCAACTCCTCTTCCATGTCAGTTCCCCATAATCCTCAATCTTTGAAATATTTATCTATCCAACTTAAATATATCTAATCATCTTGGCTTCACCACTCGGGGGCAGAGAATTCCAGAGGTTCACTATCCAATGAAAGAAGATTTTTTTACACATCCCAGTTTTAAATGACTAGTCCCTTATTTTCTGACTATAACCCCTTGTTTGCGACTCTCCCGCTAGTGAAAATACACTAGAGGTAATTTACAGTGGCCAATTATCTTTCTTCAACCACACCTTTTTGCAAAATATTTAACATAAGGAAAATATAATTGGAATGAAACCAACTTCCTTGCATACAAATTATCTACTTTTTTCCCCATCAAACCGCGTCATGCCTCTCTCAAATCCTCAAACTTCCATTCATTACCTTTTTATTATATTCAACTTTCTAATTTCTAACATGTTTTTATGTATTGCACATTGCAAATTTAAAGTTGTGGATGACTCATAACCTCAAGGGCCTAAAGTTTCCCTCCGTTCTCCCTCAAGTGTAGTTCCATTTTGAACAGCGAGAGCTCTGGTTCAGTTGTAACTTCATTCATTTTTATTTCGGTTTAGGATATCTCAGAGCGAGGTATTGAATTCTCAGGTCCGACTAACGTTTTATTGCCTGGATGGCCACACATTAGAAAGGGCATGGTCCTTAAAATATTGTTAACATTTAAATATGTGGTTCTCTTGGAAGAGGACATTCAAAAGTTGAAGCTTCAGTCGCCGCCATCTGGTCTCCGACGCTATTAGAAACCTGGGCGTCTCGCCCTGTTCCGTCATTTCCAGCTGTCAGGAGATCGATTTTCAATCCCTGACCTGACTGCAGTGGAAATTTGAGCGTCAGGTTACAGTGCAAGTCAAGTCGACCTTATTGTGTAAGAAGGAACTGTAGATGCTGGTTTAAACCGAAGATAGACACAAAAAGCTGGAGTAACTCAGCGGGACATGCAGCATCTCTGGAGAGAGGGCATGGGTGACGTTTCGGGTCGAGACGGGTCTGAAGACGTCTCGACCCAAAACCTTATCCATTCCTTCTCTCCAGTCAGAGATGCTGCCTGTCCCGCTGATTTACTCCAGCTTTTTGTGTCTATCTTAACTCGACTTTATTGTCGTATGTACTAGTTCAGTGAGGTACAGGTACAAGGAAAACCTTGCTTGTAGCAGCAGACTCAAACAATACACCAACTTATGAATGAAACATAAATTATATTTATATCCGAGATAAATGAAAAGAAGAAAGATTGTGGGCAGTTCCTAACCAGGTGCTTATGGATCTAGGTGCCGAACGTACGCAGATTAGTAACTCTGCGTGCAGTCGTCATTGTATTATGACAGTCAAATTCATCCAACTTTTTCATTCACTAATATTTGAACTTAATATGGTCGAACTCGCAGAATTAAAAGTCGAGTTTCTTTTGCAGAGATTTTCTTATGATACAATTGGGCTGGATTTTTTTTTTTAAAAGGGACATGTCGGGAGACTGGGTTTCAATTTGTGGGATAGTAAATCAAGGGAAACTGAATACTTGCAATCGCACTTAAAGTGGCAGGATTTCAACCATGGGTATGTGTACTGGATGTTTTTGTTTGCAAGTATTATTTTCAAACACTGAATTCAAATAAATAAAAAAGTAAGTTACCCATCCCCTATTGGCTCTATAGTCAGAGAAAGGAGTTGAGGATTTCAACAGATCAGTATCCCTTGCGCATTGTAATCCCATTCATTTCAAAGCAACTTTGCGTTGCTGTGATTTATTGAACATTTCCGTTGTTTGTTATTTGTAGAGACACTTTTTACAAGATTGCGAGGGAAATGTAAATGAGCATTTCCTCCCCTTATATCGTGTGGGCAGCTTTGAAGGGCACTCGAAGGATAATTTTAATTTCACGTTCATTTATTTAGTTGTTGATATATGCAACTTGATTATTAAACGTTTCATTGTGATGGCAGGGAATTGTAATTCCCCGATGGAGACGAACTTTCTGATGGAAGATTACCTGTCTCACTCTTTCTTCGGTGTAAACCGGCATCTGCAGTCCCTTCCTACACATCTCTCTCTCTCTCTCTCTCGCTTTTGCCTGACCTGCCGAGTGTTTCCAGCGTTTTCTGACCATTTAGTGTCGGCTGTCGGGCTACGGCGGTGTTTTCGGTGCTAACTTTTTTTCGGGATGAGGGAATGCGGGGCGGGCCGAGGGCTGGGCTGGGCTGGGCCGGGCCGGGAGCGGCGGCGCGCGGCGGGATCACCACGTCCTTCCGATAGCACCCGCCGCCCCGACACTGCCGATTGGCCGGCGCGCCTGTCACGTGGGCCAGATTCCCGGTCCCGGCCGCCATTTTGGTGGAAAGTTTGGGAAATTTACTCAGTCAGTCGCCGGGAGGAGGCGGAGGTGGAGCGAGTGAGCGGCAAAGTTTGAGGAGCGCGGGGGGGGGGGGGAAAGAGAGTGAGGAAAAAAAAGAGAAGAATCACCGGGACACCGGTTTGATGCCGTGGAGGGAATAACCGGAGACCGAGCGACTGGAGCTGTGACTGGCAGTGGTGGAGGATCACCCCTCGGGAGAGCCTCTGCAGCGTGAACTCCCCGGACCCTGAGGAGTGGGTCTCACTTCACACACATACACACACACACTCGGAGTTTGCAGGAGGGGAGGCCGACGTCCCCACCAAGGGTGCCAGGCAGATAGACTTGGAGGGGGCGGGCAACCAACGCCGCCCCCTCCCTATCCCAGCGGAGAAGTAGCAGGGACCCGTCTCAAATTGCCCCACTCTTTTGAATGGAAGCAACTGGTTGCGGGAGCTTGTGAATCTCAGAGCGGCAGCGATCGGTGCCAGCGTCCACCTAATCAAGTGGCGAGGAAAGGGGAATTCTCCTCCAGTCACCTTGAAAAATTAGGACTCACCGGCGAAGATTCGGACTCATCATATCCTGACTCATATCCAAATTGAGTGTTTTCTGGCATTAGGAGAAGGCGGCTCTGTGTAGTTTTTTCGTTTAAAAGTCAGAGATGTGGGCTTGAGACATTAAACTTGTTTTAAAAAGAAAAAGAAAAGAACCGTTTGCCTTTTAAGATTAAGAGTTAGTGAAATTACAGGGTGTATACATTTAACGCCTTATTTTCTCGGGGTGGGAAATTTGGAATCTCACCAATAATTTTTAAAGCACTGAAGAAAGGAAACTATCATCAACTTCCACAGAATAATTTAGAGTTGAAGTTGAGGGAATTGCCATCTGTGCAGGCAAACCCTCAGCGGGAGGATGCCAATTCGAAAGCAAGGTTAGTTAACTTTTAATTGACGTCTCACCTTTAACCTGTCAATGTAAATATTTAAAATGCACGATTACTTTTATGCTTTAAAGTTAATTTTTTGAGATTTATTTTGCTCTCAAATTTGTAAATTTGTAAATTTGAGCCACTTTGGTGCTTCGGGTGTTCATGACTGGCATATATATTTATTTTGTTGTTGCCCTGTGCGATAGATGCGCAGCGAGCTCTGAAGCTCTTGGAGAATTATCGTGCCAAGCTCGGTAAGACCGAGGACCGTCAGCTCCGTGCGTCCATCGAAAGAGTCATCAATATATTCCGGAGCAACCTCTTCCAAGCGTTAATAGGTACGCGTATAAACTCCTGTGCACTATTTACAAACTCCACTGTTTATTTAGAAATCATGTTTGATCAGATGGCGCGAGTTGCAAACGTTGTTTCGAATATGCTCTGATCTTTGAATGGAACAAATGGAGTATGTCTCTTTAAGCTGCCAACCCGTGGCTTCTCTGGTCCAGTAGACTATGAATTACACTGACAACCTGTTGCAGAAGCATTCAGTTTTTAAACTGTCGAGACGGGAACAAAAACAGAATCGTATTCCTACATCTGGTTTTCGATTTTTCACCAGTTTCCAGATTTGTATTCCCTGTGGGTTTAAAACAAAACAAGGGCAGAACTACAGATGTTTATGAACTTACCATTAATTCGCCATATTACAGGTTGCTACGCAAAATTCACAGATGCCAATGGTGTGTTTTATGCAATGCGTCTGCCTTCTGGATGGAAATTTGTAGGGTTTTTTTTCGCTGTGTACAGGAAGCTTTGGAGTGAATGGGCGTGACTTGTGGATGTAAACAGGCTTGGCGAAAGATGGCTTTCCTGTAGTCGAGGCTTTCAGTTGTACACGTGTCGAGTTGGCGCTGAGAAAATCATTCGCTTTCACGTCATAGGAAATTTTAGGGGGGAAGGATTCAAAAACATTTTACGTTAAAAAAAATGGATAGAGGAGTTGGAATTTAATTGTTAGATTGTAAACTATCGTTTCGGAACACGAACCAGTACAACTGCCAATCCACAGCCTGGTTTATAGAGTAATTATTTTTCCTAAGGTGAACAACGAGTAAAATCTTTTTAAATCGTCAGCAGTATACATTATGGGCATGCTGAATATTTGCTATCAACCCATTTTATCAACCTTTTCATGGCTATGTGTATGTTGAAACCAGGCTCTGTTGTGTTGATTCTAAAGTGGATTTGACAACTTTACATTTTTGGGAGTAGTCAAAAGATGCTGCCTGGTGCCTCTTGTAAACTTTTGACAAGTCCTTGCACCACGATTGGGAAAAGTCATTCTAATAAGTAGCCCCGATAATTTAACATAAGACAATCTTAATGATTACAATCTATTCTAATTTGATTATTCCTGAAGATATTTGGTTTCAAAATGCTCCAAACATACTACTGGATGTGGAGTTCCTCGTCACTTAATGGTAGAATATTTGCTGATTTGTTTTGTGCGTAGTTCAGAGTGAATAGGTGGAGAGACTACAGCAGCTAGTCGGTGGAGAGCTCGATGAACTTTTAGTAACTTTGTCAGCACCAGAAGCGTTGCGACTCTTTGTGTACTGCCTAAGAGATCTGCTGCATGATTTCAACGGATTATATGCAAAATCAAAGGATTTCACTGTACCTAGGTACATGTGACAATGTATCATTGAATTGAGACTGGACTTTGAGAGGAAAGTGATGTCTGCTGATTTACACTGTTCTACTGTCCGCAGTCTTGCCAAGATGACTGCAGAACTAATATGCTTTGACTTGACCAAACTGAAGCAATTTCATGTGGTGGAAATGTAAACAAACTAATCATCTTCTGACATGGCTTCCATTTGCTACTGCAAAACTGTGACTGCCATTCGGGATGTGGTGGCAGATGTGTAAGAGAAATGGTTTGGCCCGAAACGTTGCCTATTTCCTTCGCTCCATAGATGCTGCTGTACCCGCTGAGTTTCTCCAGCACTTTTGTCTACCCTCTCTCCTAGCAAGTTCTGCTCCTCAGCAGACTGCTTTAAAATTGCATTGCTAATCTTCATTGTCGTTTGTTCTAAGTTCTGGACCCCTCTATCCAAAAAACTACCGAAAGAATTGCTGTAGTTCATGATGTTGACTTGTCAACTATTGGCAATACACTCAGGCTTTTCATGTTTATTGCAGGATTTCGTCACAACCCCAGACTAGATTACTCAATCTAATGCTGAATTTATCGGGGAAGTATGGTAATATTTGCAATTAGGGTTAGGGGTTGGTGTTATTAGATTTTTGGTTTTAAGATACAGCATGGAAATAGGTCCTTCGGCTCGCGCTAGCCATCAACTGCCCGTTCACACTAGTTCGACATTATCCTGCTTTCGCATACATTCCCTTCAAACTAAGGCCAACTGCACTGAGGCCAATTAACCTACAGACCTGCACGTCTTTGGGATGTGAGAGGAAGCTGGAGTACCTGGAAGGGACCCACGCAGTCACAGAGCATGCAAACTCCATAAAGACAGCACCCGAGGCCGGGATTGAACCCAGTTTTCTGGCGCGGTGAGGCAGCAGCTCTGCTAGCTGTGCCACTGCCGCCCACTTTAGTCTTACTACAGAAAAGCAGACGTGATGTAAAGATGAAACTGGCTGAATGTTAGATATTGGATAAGTGAAGGGTTAGTAATATTGTGTATCATTGTGGGATCTAACTTGAACAATTTAGTGCAAGGAAACATGCACAACTCATAACTAGGAGCATCTGTAGTTTGAACAGTCATTTGTTGAAGATGAAGTCAAGGCAAAATTAGACTTGGGTCATCAGCTTCATCATTGGTCTCTACCAACCAGGGTTGTGACAAATTTGGAACTTGGATCTTAAGCCATGGACTTGCAGTGCAAGTATGGTTCGTCCTGAACCTGACCATTAAATGTTTGCATGATGTAAGTGCGGGCCAACACTAAGTCAGGGATGTGTTCTATTTTTACTGATGTCTATGACTTGAATTTTGTTCAATGATCTGAAAATTCACAAAATCACTCAACAGTTACAGCATCTTCACAGTATTATGATAAATTGTTTTGGAGAGATGAGGGAAATTCTTGATTCGATTTAACAAATTCAGTAGTCATAAAGCATGGAAATACGCCCTTCTGCCCAAATTGCCCATGTGAACTGTCCTCAAGACATATCTATTTACTGTCCCAAGTTTTCCAGTATTCATGGAGGGGTTTTCCACGGTTAAAAGCAGAGGAGAAATACTTCTTGAGGACCTTGCCCATCTCGTGCGGCTACTAAGGTTTCTAAGAGGCTCTATTAGTTACCCGCTCTCCTTTAATGTACATAAATCTCTTTGGAGTTTCCTTACTATTATATGCCAGAACTATCTCCTGCCTCTTTATGCTCTTTAAACACCTTAGTTCCCGCAACTCCTCCAGGGATACACTTGATCCCAGCATTTTTTTCCCACCCATCTCCTTTTTACTGACGAGAGCCTCAATTTCTCTTTATCCGTAACTATTTTAAAGTTAGTAGAACAGTGATCACCTTGTTGGTAGTTTATGAGTAGTCTGATAATAGTGGTCAAGAAGTTAATCCTGAAACTTGTGGGGCATGCTTTTATCTTCTGGCTGACATTAGAAGGGAAAATAGGGAATGATAGGAGTGTAAATAGTCCTTTGATTGTGTTGGCTGCTTTCCTAACACAGCGTGAAGTCTCGATGGAGTCGATGGGGAGAGAGACTAATTTGTCTGATGGACTGCATCCACAGATCTGCAGTTTTATTGCAACTTGAGCAGAGTAGTTGCCAAACTAAGTTGTGAGGCTTCCTGGGAGAACGGTTTCTATGGTGCATCTGCAATTTGCTTACCAAACAAAGATGGGGGTTGAGGATGCCATCATCCACCTGCTCCATCGTTTCCTATGTTCACCTGGATAGGCCGGGAAGCACTGTGAGTCTTGTTTTTGACTTCTCCAGTACTTTTAACCATCCAGTGCACAGACTAGGGAGCAAACTGCACTGCTAGGGAGCAAACTGAGGAAGATGTGAGTGGATGCTCCATTGTTGTCCTGGATCACCAACTACCTGACTGGATGACTACGGTATGTCAGGCTACAGAACTGTATCTTGGACATGGTGTGAGCAACACAGGTGCCCTACAGGGGACGGTCCTCTCTCCCTTCCCGTTTTGTTTAGTTTAGAGATACAGCGTTTTGTTTAGTTTAGGAAACAGTCCCCTCGACCTACCGCATCTGCACTGACCAGCAATCCTCGCACACTTACACTATCCTACACACACTAGGAATAATTGACACTTGTACCAAGCCAAATAACATACAAAACCTGTACGTCTTTGGAGTGTGGGAGGAAACTGAAGATCTCTGAGAAGACCCACGTTGTCACAGGGAGAATGTACAAACTCCGTACAGACAGCACCCGTAGTTAGGATTGAACCCGGGTCTCTGACGCCGCAAGAGCTGCAAGGCAACAATTCTACCACTGTGCCACCGTGCTGTTCACCATCTGCACCTCGGACTTCAGATACCACTCGGACTCCTGCCACCTGCAGAAGTTTTCGGGTGACTGCAGTTGTGGGCTGCATCAGTGAGGGGAGGGAAGCTGAATATAGAGGTGTAGTCAACGACTTTGAGTGGTGTGGGCTGAATCACCTGCAGCTCAACACTGACAAGACTAAGTTGTTAGTGGTGGACTTTAGGAGGACAGGAACAACCCTGTCTCCATTAAGGGGTTGGAGTAAACCTGTACAGTAAATTAGACTGGTTCTGGCACGCTGATGCACTGTATAAAAAGGGACAGAGCTGTCGGTGCTTTCTGAGGTGGGTCTGCTCTTTCAACGTCTATAGTAAGATTCTGCAGATGTTCTATCAATCAGTGGTGGCCAGTACCATCTTCGCTGTCGTGTGCTGGGATAGCAGGACGAAGGATGAGAACACCAACAGTATTAACAAGCTCATCAGGAAGGCGGGTTCACCAATAGTCTTGGAGAGGAGGATGCTCCTCAAACTGCGGAGAATCTTGGACAACACAGCTCGCCCCCTCCATGACACACTGGTCAACTTGAGGAGCATCTTCAGCAACCGACTGGTTCCACCAAGATGCAGAAAAGAAAGCCACAGGAGATCCTTTTTTCCTGTGGCTATCAAACTGTACAACTCCTCCTTTTGTCGTGGGGTAGATTGACTACTTCCCCCCACCCCTCCCTAGTCTGTGCACATCCCCAATCCTGGAATTTCCACTCGTCACTTTCATTTCATGTTTCATGTATCTTGTCGTGTTTTATCACAACTGGCAGACCCATTTCCCTCCTGGGATAAATAAAGTTCTATCGTATCGTAGACATTGGTAAGAGTTATTGGAGACATGCCGAACTTCCGTAGTCTTCTGAGGAAGTGGAAGCATTGATGTGCTTACTTGGTCCTGGTGTTAATGTGATAGGACCCGGATAAAGTGTGATGATATTTACACTTGAGACCTTGAAGCTCTTGACCAACTCCATTTCAGCACCATTGGAGCATGTACACCATCCATTCCTTGAAGTCAATGATCAGTTCCCTTGTCTTGCTAACATTGAGGGAGAGTTGTCTCAACACCATGTTACTAAGCTCTCATCTCCTTGTACATGTGGCTAACAATGAGCTTGTCCTTTAACCGCACTTGTAATGCTGCAGAAAGTTTATTGTATTTTGCAATATGCATCGCATAAGGAACCAACAGAAATATTTCCTGTTTTATCTGTTGGCAGTGTAATTAGTCTGAAATGAAAGCATTGCCTTGAATTTGATTTGAGGATCAGCTTTTATGCACTGTTGATGAGGAGATAATTATGGTACAAAGAAAAATAATTCACACAGATGGATCTCATTGTCCAACTTGATACAACTTGTAAAACAATTAAAATTGTTACTTTCGATTTATATTTTTAATGATACATCTGATATCATGGCTAAGTGGATGGCAAAGTAATTCAATAATTCCTGTTTCCATAGCACAAATTGGACATGAGGAATGAATTAAGCAACTATTTGCATTACATGGGCTGAATGGGTTGTAAACTTTTTCAGTTTTTGTTTATAGATACAGCGAGGAAACAGGCCCTTCGGCCCACACCGGACCCGCGCCGACCAGTGATCCCTGCATATCAACACTATCCTATACCCGCTAGGGACAATTTTTACATTTACCAAGCCAATTAACCTACAAGCCAGTATGTCTTTGGAGTGTGGGAGGAAACCGAAGATCTCGGAGAAAGCCCAAGCAGGACACGGGGACAACGTACAAACTGTATAGACGGCACCCGTATTCAGGATGGAACCTGAAATTAGAAATGAAAAAACAACTTAAAAATTACTCGAGGAAATTGACATGGGGTGGGGGGGGAGGAGCTGTTGGATTTTGACAGTATGGGAGGGGGGGGGAGGCGGCTGTTTCCATGTAACCTTCCTGCAATAATCAAACATGATTATTTCAAGAACACAATTTTGACCTCGGTAGCCATTGAGATTTATAGACAATCGCTTGTATTGACACTTGTGCAACATTACCCCGTCAAACAAAGTAACATGCAGACTTCAGTGCTGTTAGCTTAAGCAAGAAAAAACTGCTTTTGAAAATATATTTTTTATTTTTGAAAACCCTGCAACGAAACATTTTTGCCATCGCATGTCTGAAACTCAATAGCACCGAACCCCCTACTCGCCATTGACACAATTGTCTTTGTAACATGATTTTCCTTAACACGAGGCTTCTCAGGAATGCAGTTATCTTATACCTGTGTTTAGAATTTACAGGGGATAAATATTCTCTGCATTAATCTGTCAATAGACTACTTGGTTTTAATTTTGTATTGTGGTGATGTTGCTCGTCCATTTGTTTCAATATGCTGTGACTAAAGACCAGAGTTAGACTGACATGTTTTTAGTTTGGATTTGCAATGTGGAGGAGTCAGTGAAGTAATATCAGCATTTCTTCCCAGGCCAATATTTCCTAACAGTGTGATTATACTCCATTGCTATTTGGTTTGCATGGAGACACAAATTGGTGACATTTTGGGTAGGGATGCTCTTCAGACTGGTTTATTTGCCTATTGCTATACTCCCAAAACGTAGGAAACCATTCCAAGCTCATACATGGCGAGTGATTACCAGGTGGTCAGTGGAAAAGATTCAAGGGTGTTTTTAAAGTTTTGGTAAAAGTGCAAGAAGTCTGGGAATATTTGTCCCTGTGAGTTGTCAAATCAGAGTAGGTATATTTGAGATGGAACGGAGGGAGTGCTTTGCCAAATATTAGCCTAGATGGCAGCAAAATATCGGTAAAATAGAGTGTTTCTCTGCAGATGTGACTGGTGTAATTTTAATTTGCTAGCAGCAATGTCTGCCATTGCCACATTGGCTACAATGATCTTTGAACTATGAAGCTAGAGTGGAAGCACATTCTTGGTTCAGAAGGACTGTCCAAGGAATTGCTTCTAGACAAAGTGGCATTTTTGTAATCATCTTGTGACCGTGTGTTATTTTGCCCTTCACACATTTGTCAAGGAAATCTGTGGTGGGAATTTTTGTTGTCTTGTGATTACAGTTTAATTGAGAACTTGCATATCTGTTCAAGGTGTAGCATTGGATTAAAATTGATGATGTATATTGCATCACTTTAAATTCTGGCACCTCGTACAGGCTAGTTCCCATGCTATAAAGCTCCTTTATAAATAGGTTTTCTGAATGCACTGCATTTGTACATGTGCTATGGTAAAGAGATCCCAGAAGCTTGACTGGTATCTTAATTATATTTAATTGGCATTGCTATTTATATTTAAGTACTATGATGGAAGGCATGGGAGACATAACGGTCAAGAATACTATTTAATTCTGAAGGAAATTGAATGCATAATTAGAAGGAACAATTAAAGAATTTTGTCTCTTTGCAATTTTCAGTTGTCAGTTAATTGGCTGCCTCTACATTGTAAGACTCAACATCTCTACACAGTTTGTTTCAAGTATGTTGAATAATACCCACACCAACCAGTATATATAATATATACCTATTATTGCTGTAAAGCAGCTTCTTTATGACAAATATGGTGTCCCATTTTTTATTGATTAGTCATTTCCCCACATCACTATGGTAACCGTAACCATGCCCAGAGTATATATTTGATTGTGTAAGGTTCTATATAAATGCAGCTTCGTTTCACTTACAAGTATGTTTTCATCCCTGGTTTTGGTGAAGCTTTTCAATTTGTATCTCCCAATTTGTTATCACCTTAAAATATAAATACCAAGGCAAACTGCTTACATATTTTTATAATTGTACCAAAGCATTGGTGGTGCAATAACTTTTCATTCTAACTGATAACTATAGTAGAATATATGACAGATTTTGGTGTATTGTAATGAGCTGGTTATGATAGAAAAGTACATTGCTGGATGAATTCAGCCAGTCAGGCAGCATCTGTGGAAGGTATGAACAGGCAATATTTTGGGTTGGGACCCTTCAGGATCTCAACATCTGCATTTATTTGTGTCCCTGGTTATGATAGTAGTTGCTTTTACTGGGCAGGTGGGTTTTTGTTCTGTACAAAATTAGGTGCAGCAGTGCATTTGATAGTCATTTCAGGAGCAGAAACCATATTTTTCAGCTGTGAAGCAAAATTGTGAAAGTTGACAGTTCTGCGAATTCATTGGGATTTGGATATTGAAAATGTTGCAGCACAGGTGAACTTAGTACTTGTATTTAAACTATACTCTGTTGCATTGGAAGAACATAGGTTGTAAACTCTTAAGCACTTATATCACATACATATTTTGTAAACTATTGCAGCACCCAAACTAGTCACTGCGTGCCATACTGAAGAAGACCCATTAATTCCTGCTCTTTGCTTCCTGCCTGCCAACCAGTTCTCTATCCATGTCAATACCCTACCCCCAATACCATGTGCTCTAATTTTACACACTAATCTCATGTGTGGGACCTTGTCAAAGGCTTTTTGAAAGTCCGGATACATTACATTCACTGGCTCTCCCTTATCCATTCTACTTGTTACATCCTCAAAATTCCAGAAGATTAGTCAGGCATGATTTCCCCTTGATAAATCCAAGCGGACTTTGACCGATCCCGTCATTGCTTTCCAAATGTGCTGCTATTACATCTTTAATAATCGACTCGAGCATCTTCCCCACTACTGATGTAAGGCTAACTGGTCTATAATTCCCTGTTTTCTCTCTCCTTTCTTAGAAAGTGGGGTTACATTGGCTACCCTCCAGTCCTCAGGAACTGATCCAGAGTCTATAGAACATTGAAAAATAATCACCAATGTATCCATGATTTCTAGGGCCACCTTCTTGAGTACTCTGGGATTTAGACCATCAGGCCCTGGGGATTTATCTGCCTTCAGTCCCAACATTTTACCTAACACCATTTTCTGACTAATGTGGATTCCCTTCAGTTCCTCCCTCCCACTAGATCCTTGGTCCCCTCGTATTTCTTGTTGTTTGTGTCTTCCATAGTGAAGACAGAACAAAAGTACTCGTTTAACTGGTCTGCCATTTCCTTGTTTCCCTGTTATAAATTCACCTATCTCTGACTGTAAGGGACCTATATTTGTCTTCACTAATCTTTTCCTCTTCACATATCTCAGTCAGTTTTTATATTCCCTGCAAGCTTTCTTTCATGCTCTACTTTCCCCCTCTTAATAAGCGAGTTCGGTATTCCGGGAAACACAAGGAATCATGGGATTTGTCAAAGGTCATTTGTGATAAAGAAAAAGTGAATGAACTGCTAGCTGTATAAATTGTTAAGAATTCTACCAATGAATTAATCTAGAATTCTGTCAACTCAATAGCGGACAGGCGTCGCTCTTTTATGAACATTAATTCAATCTTATTTCTATCTCACTTCACAACCCACTCTGGAATTCTGCAGAACCTCTCCCGGCAGTGTTGGAGGACATTCTCCCTCTCAGAGGTAGTTAACCGACTGCCACTGGATAAGGCGAGAGGTGCAGCTGACGGTGCCCGGCCCGTCGGGGAACGGGTTCCTCGGGAGTGCGACCAGATTTGAGCTGGAGTTAGCGCTTCCTCTCCGCGGTGGCTGTAAGCCTGTGGCCTCCACTGCTCTGGGACGGTGTCCCGTCACCCCGGGTATCTCCGGCCAACCCCGGACAGGGATGGGACACTCGGGAGGGGACGGTAGTGAGACTCCGCTTACAAATCTGTTTCCTGGGGTTATGCAGAAGAGGGGTGCATGGTTTTTGGTCGCAGATTACTTTTCTTCCTCCCTTCAACCCCACCTGTTCCCGTGTCACCCTCCCTGCGTCCTCCGATGACTTAGCTTTACCTATTTGGATTAATTTGATTTTGGGACACAGCACGTTAACAGGCCCTTCGGCCCACCAAGTCCTCGCCGATCACCCGTTTGCACTTGTTCTACATTATCTAACTCCAGTAGCAATTCAATAGCGCTTGCAGCGCCGGAGACCTGGTTTCGATCCTGACTACTGATGAAACGCAGGTCTGTATACATGCAGCAGCTCAGTTGTCGAGAATGTTTATTTCGAGTGTCCTATGACCTGGGCATGCGCAGTTGAAATGCCGAACTCGCTTATTAACCTCCTTTGCCATCTGATGAATTCTAAATTTTTCCCAGTCCTCCGGTTTGCTGCTTCCTCTGGCCAATTTATATGCCTCTTTCTTGAAGTTAGTGTAGATGGGGCCTGTTGGTTGGTGTGGGTAAGTTGGACTGAAGCCTGTTTGCACACTGTATGACGCTGACTCCATAAATGCTTTTCACTGGTACTGGGATGATGGCAGTCATTTTAAGTGAGTGGGGGTGACCTCGGGTTAGTGTGCAAATGTTAGCAAATATGCCTGGTCCGTCACTTTCTGTGGGTTCATTCACCGGAAGGCTGATCTAAAGACCATAACAGTGACTGGCTGCCAGTGTGGGTGACATCAATAGACTGACCTGCTCAAAGTGTGCACCAAATGCATTGAAACCTGTGGCTCTGTTTTGGTGTCATGAACAGATAGTTGGATGTGAATTGGTTCTCATTATTATTATTATTCTTTTAACTACTTCCAAAGTTGCTGTCAGTCTGTGCTATTTGGCAAAAACGACTAATTATTGTGTCTTTCAATAATGTTAAAGGAGAAGGTGAGCTTTAAATAGGCAAACTAATGACTTGCAAAGGCTCCAGCACAATTTGGTTCTGATTAGTTTGCAGATTGCAACTAGAAAGCAAGAATATTTGAACTTCCGCATTGTCATTCAGTGCTCCTAAAATAGAACAAGGATTCTTATTAAATCATTTGACTTTTTAAAATTAACTATGATGCCTTCTAGAGAGTATAACATTCATTCAATGGATCTGGTTAGAGCTTTCAATAGAAAAAATGTTTCCCTTGCGATTCGTAGCTCATCTATGCAGAAAATGAATTCCGTGAATGTACACAAGATGAATTTCTAAATTGATATGTTGAGAATTTGGTGAAGTATTTTTTGGGGGCAAACATGAAATGAAATATTTGGGCAGTAAAAAGGAATCTGATTGGACATTTAGTTGATTTGGCCTGGCAAAGGATCATGAACATGGGTTGGTAGATTTATGTGATGGAAAGATAGGAGGTCAATGAACTTGAGCGGAGTATGATGAAGTGACGCCAGTGCAAATTCTGAGAATGATTTTGTTTCGCAATAGTGGTTATGAGAAATTTCCGATCGGCCATTATACTGCAAGTTAATTGTTCTAGCTGCTGAATGCGATATGTGAAGTTTTATTCTACACCAAATATTAACTGAAGGAAAGCATTCAAATGCATTTTGGGGCTTCTCTGGACCAATGACCTTTGAGTTAGCAGGGCAATAAAGACAAAACTAAGGAAAGAAGCATTATGATGGAGAGATTGTCTTTACTCCTGGATGCTCCATATGCTTGAATATGTATGTTTGAACATTTCTTAGTTCTTCTTTAATGAGCCTTCTTCACTGATTCCAACAGTAAATCTCTGCCACCATCTCTGCAGCACTCCTAGCATAACAATTACATCAACTTGAGTATGTGATCATTCATCACCAGGTTTTGAAGCATTTAGGAAAGAGCAATAATAGTTGGACCTGTGACAGTTGCAACTCACAAATGAATAAAGCATCATCTAAGAATCACAACATTAAAAATAATAGGTGTTGTAGATTTGTGCATAGATGTACAGAGGCATGAATATCTTACGACAGAGAAGGCTAAAAAAAACTGCAGATGGCAGAATCTAAACCTAAAAAACTGCTAGAGGCACTGAGTCAGGTAGCATTTGTCAAGGGAAATTATCAGGCAACATTTTTGGAGTAGACCTTTCTTCAAATTCATCTGCAGGAGGTATTTTCTTACTCCCAATTGTCATCCACCGTGGACCTGAAAGGGTCAAATATCTGAGGAATAGCAGTGGCGTAAATGAACTGTGACAGCAACTGGAATACTGAAACGTCATTTGCCTATTTCCCTCCACAGATGCTTCCTGACCCGCTGAGCTCCTTCAGCATTTTGTTCTTTGGTCTCTTATTACATTTTTGTGTGAATACAACCTTTTCTATCCTAAACTGTATTGTTCCGTGGAATTCTTTGGTTTTAATTTTGTCATTGGATCAATAGGGTTGGTGCATGGATATTGTCATGAAAGTCATGTAAAATTGAATGTGTACATAAGGGTCTCAAGATCGGTATACTTTAATGGTGTAAATGCTATAAAACAGCAGTTTTCACCTTTTTTAAACTGGAGTTTGTATTTACCAACTGAAAATAAATATGGTGAGGTTGACGTTGGATGCAGACTTGTAAATCATGTTCATTTAATTTTGAACATTCAATAAATATCCTTTTTTTTTTCAGATATTCAGGAATTTTATGAGGTGTCATTGCTGGATAATCAACTGGTTCTTCCCCAGAAAACGACTGGCATTATTCCAGCTGTCCGTAACTGGGATATTTCTAGCCTTCCAAACACTGCTGTTACATCGGAATTGCTACCCATCAGCCTTAGCCCCAATGCAGAGGTAAGTGTGCATTAAGGTAAAACCAACAAGATGATAGCAGTCCAATTAATAATAAGGTGTCCATTAAATCATTTTGTATTAATAAAAAATAAAAAAAAGTAAAAACCATAAATTGGCTCAAAATAGCAAATCAGGCAGCATCTGTTTAGCGCAAAGTAGTTTTGAATCACTGATCTTTCATTGAAAACAAGAGGGTCAGCCTGAGTGATCAGCAGACTGAGAGACTGTAGGATAACCTTGTGAAATTTATCTAAAGATATCCTTGTATGTAGTTATTGTGGCAGAATTGCTTGCTGAGTTGAATCTCTCCAACATCCTTTTACAAACAGGTTGCTGAATCTGAAATTTGAATTTCATTTAATGACCTCTGCATAGATGTAAGTGAATGGTAAAATTTATGCTTCAAATGTATTGGGGTGCATACCATCTTTTGCAGCTGTGATAAGTTTGAGGTAAACAGTACCAATTTTACTTAAGTTATTTAGAAGTATGTTTACACAAATGCGCACACACCCCACACATTGGAGACAGTTTATTAATTACTTAAGGATGATTGGTATTCATTTGGATTGAATCGTAGTACTGGTTTAAAATTGTGTTCAGTTTTGTTTAGAAATACAGCGTGGAAACGGGTCCTTTGGCCCATCGAGTCTGCGCTGACCAACAATACATTAGTTCTATCCTACACTAGGGACAATTTACAGAAACCAATTAACCTACAAACCCGCATGTCTTTGGAATGTGGGAGTAAACCAGAGCACGTGGAGAAATCCTGCGCAGTTACAGGGGGAATGTACAAACTCTATACAGCCAGCACTCCTCGTCGGGATCGAACCCGGGTCTCTGGCACTGTAAGGCAGCTATCCCATCTACAGCTGTCCCATTGTGCTTTCCTGTATTATGTCATAACCAAGGCTCGATCAGATACTCTTAACAGAATTGGAATGCTATTTTGATTTGGTCTGCTGTTAGAAATTTGTTAACTTATGATCAGAAGCAAAGGAATAAAAGCAGGCCATGTTGGTCCATGAATTAATTTTGGGGTTCAGCAATGCATGGTTGACCTTCCTTGTCCACTTGTCTGATTATCATACTCCATTCCATTGTTTTCTGTGTTGAATGTACTGTCAGAGGATTCACTTGAGGTGTTTATATTCATTTTCAGTTTGGGATGTAATGAGCAAGGCCAGCAGTTATTGCCAATCCCAACTTGTTCTTGAGAAAGTAAGCGTGCTGCTAATTTGAGCGCTGTAGTCCTTCTGATGAAGGTACTACACATTGCTGTTGAATAGGACATTCCAAGAATGAAGGACTCAACATCTTTCCAAGTTGGAATAGTACTTGACATGGAGGGGAAACCTGCATAGGTTTCATGCAAGGTGCACATGCTGTTGTTGCCCTCTTTGGTGACAAAGTTGTGGGCTTGGGAGGCACGATCATTTTATCATGGTTGACTTGGAGTTCATTTTGTGTATAGTGGGAAGGTAACCGTTGAGCTGCTTAAGAGTTGTTATTGTATTTGTGCAGATACGTGGAGAGTTTTTAGTTGACGGCTGTTTTGTAGGTGGCAATCAGGCATTGGGATGTCAAAGGGTGAGTTACTTGCCAACCTCTGACGTGTACTTGCAGCCAAGGTACTAGTGCAGCTGGTCCAGTTGAGTTTTTGCTCTGGTAACCTGCAGGACCTGGGAGACTATGATGGCAATATCATTGATAGATGCTGTATCTCTGTTAGAGATGGTCATTTCATGTAGAAATAGGTCCTTCAGACCATGCATGTCTACCAACCATCAAGAAACAACTACTAATCTAATAGCACTTGACCTGCAGCCTTCTGTGGCCTGGATTCATGTGCACATTCAAATTCTAAAATGTTGCTAAAGTCTTTGCTTCCCCCACTCTAGGCATTATGTTTCCCGTTCCAATCACCCTGGGAGGGGGGATAAAAATTATTCCTCAAATTCCCTGTAAACCACTTTCATTTACCTTAAAAACCTATGCCTTCTGGTTTTTAACACATCTATAATGATAAGGCAGACCAAAATGCTGGAGAAACTCAGCAGGTGCTGCAGCATCTATGGAGCGAAGGAAATAGGCAACGTTTCAGGTCGAAACCCTTCTTCAGACTGATGTGGGGGTGGGGGGGGGGGCGAGAAGAAGAAAGGAAGAGGAGGAGCCAGTGGGCTGAGGGAGAGCTGATAAGGGGAGGAGAAAGTAAGGACTACCTGAAATTAGAGAAGTCAATGTTTATACCGCTGGGGTGCAAACTGCCCAAGCGAAATATGAGGTGCTGCTTCTCCAATTTACAGTGGTCCTCACTCTGGCCATGGAGGAGGCCGAGGACGGAATGGGAGGGGGAGTTGAAGTGTTGAGCCACCGGGAGATCAGATTGGTTATTGCGAACCGAGCGGAGGTGTTCGGCGAAGCGATCGCCAAGCCTACACTTGGTCTCACCGATGTGCAGCAGCTGACATACCTACGCCTTGTATTCGGGGGAAATGGGAGGAGCCAAACGAAAAGTTATTAAGGGTAAGGACCAACTCCGCTAGGCGGAGGAGAGTATCAGTCGGCGGGGATTGGTAGGTTCTCCGGTCGAGGAAGAAACGGAGGGCTTTGAGACCCTCCTGGTGGGGGATGGAGGTGTAGAGTGTAGCTATGGGCACGCGCATGGGCCCTAGCTATGCCCGCCTCTTTGTAGGGCACGTTGAACAATCCTTGTTCGAGACGTACCGTGGCCCTATCCCCGAACTCTACCTCCAGTACATCGACGATTGCATTGGTGCTACCTCCTGCACCCACACACAACTCACTGACTTCATCCATTTCACCACTAACTTCCATCCGGCACTCAAATACACCTCGACTATTTCCGACATTTCCCTACCATTTCTTGGCCTCACTATCCATCGCAGGTGATAGACTCCTGACCGACATCCACTATAAACCCACTAACTCCCATGGCTATCTGTACTACACTTCTTCCCACCCTGCTTCCTGTAAGGACTCCATCCCCTACTCCCAATTCCTCCCATCTACGCCGTATCTGCACCCAGGATGAGGTGTTCCGCACCAGGGCATCAGAGATGTCCTCATTCATCTGGGAACGGGGGCTTCCCTCTTCTACCATTGATGAGGCTCTCACCAGGGTCTCTTCTATACCCTGTGACTCTACTCTCACTCCCCATCCCTCCCACTCGTAACAATGGCAGAGTTCCCCTTGTCCTCACGTTCCACCCTACCAGCCGTCACGTACAACAAATAATCCTCCGTCATTTTCGCCACCTCCAACGTGACCCCACCACTTGCAACATCTTCCCATCTCCTCCCCGGTCTGCTTTCTGCAGAGACCGCTTCCTCTGTAACTCCCTGGTCAATTCGTCCCTTCCCACCCGAACCACCCTCTCTCCGGGCACTTTCCCTTGCAACCGCAAGAAATGCTACACTTGTCACTTTACCTCCCCCCTTGACTCCATTCAAGGACCCAAGCAGACTTTCCAGGTGCGGCAGAGGTTCATCTGCACCTCCTCGAACCTTATCTATTGCATCCATTGCTCTAGATGTCAGCTGCTGTACATCGGTGAGACCAAGCGTAGGCTTGGTGATCGCTTCGCCGAACACCTCTGCTCGGTTCACAATAACCAACCTGATCTCCCGGTGGCTCAGTACTTCAACTCCCACTCCCATTCCGAATTCGACCTTTCTGTCCTTGGCCTCCACCAAGGCCAGAGTGAGGACCACCGTAAATTGGAGGAGCAGCACCTCATATTTCGCTTGGGCAGTTTGCACCCCAGCGGTATGAACATAGACTTCTCTAATTTCAGGTAGTCCTTACTTTCTCCTCCCCTTCTCAGCTCTACCTCAGCCCACTGGCTCCTCCTCTTCCTTTCTTCTTCTCGCCCCCCCACCCCCACCCTCACATCAGTCTGAAGAAGGGTTTTGGCCCGAAACTTTGCCAATTTCCTTTGCTCCATAGATGCTGCCTCACCTGCTGAGTTTCTCCAGCATTTTGGTCTACCTTCGATTTTCCAGCATCTTAAACAAAATACTATAATGATAAGTTTAGCTTAAGTCAAGACGGTTACAAAGTGCTGAAATTGAAGAAACGATGTTGAACAACAATGACATTTCCATCTTCAGGTAATCTGCGCTGATTGTTTCTCATCATTTATTGCTACCCTGCCCTGTGTCCTTAAACTGCATTGCTAACAGTCAGTTTCCTTGCTCCTTATCACCAAATGTTTTGACTTGCAGACAAACAATACTCAAAATATGGCAACTCACTATATGGCAACGATATCTCTGTAGTATTGTAATTAATAGCATTAAACTGATAAAAAGCAATAGTAAGTAGAGAGAGAGACATCTGTCCCATGTAACATTCTGGAGAATGTTCTCTGGTTCATTTCCAGTTAATTATTTTCCATATTGTGACCTGAACTCCACTGTACTCCAGCCATTGCTTAACCAATGTTTTATATATATGCACCGTAAGTTTACTGCTCAATTCTAGGCCCTGGTAAATAAAAGCAGGTGCAAATTCAAAGTGCAGCTGCTAATTACCAACTAATCAATATTGTCTTGGGGCCTAAAGCTATCTTCCTCACTCAAGAACACCACCGATTTTAATTCCAAATACAAACTTAATTACATTTCCAACATTCACATCCAAATCATTTAATGTACATAACATAAGAAAGGCTTCCAGTGGTCAGACTTTTAATCACAAAACACTTGTATCCGCTGTCATACATTACCCTCTGTTACCACTGGGCAGCAAATATTGAAATGCCACTATGCGCACTGGTAATTGTGGAATTTGGAACGGTAGAAATTCTACCAGCAGTGGACAATAAATTGACATGGTGAGGGTACGTTGTTAAGGGGGTAGTGAGTGTTGTACGTTGGCAGCAAGAAAACAAAAATTGGCTTTGGAGTAAACAAATCTGCAGATGCTTGAAAGTTTGGAACAAATGTAAAAAATGTTGGAAGAATTCAGCATGTCTGGCATCAACAGTGGGGAGAAAAACAGTCAACATTTTGGGTCCAAGGACCCTCCATTAGAACTAGAAAATTAGATTAATGTATTGTTTGTGCCCTAAAAGAGGGAGTGTCTATAATTGTGTAGACTAAAATTATTAAATTATATTTTAAAATGAAACCCGCATTGGTGACTGGAGAAAAGTGAAACTTAAAGAAAAAGACATGTGCTAGGAGGAAGGAAAAATTGTGCTTTTCTGAAATAATTACAGCAGGTACATGGATGAAAAATAAGGTCAACTGCCTTCTGTACCAGCAATGGAGCAATGTAATTCTTACTTGCTATAGGTTAAAAGGCCCATTAATGCCATAAAGCACAAATTTATTCTAATTAAAATAGTAATTCTAGGTAATCATAATGGTGCAAAACTGAACTCCATAGTGCAGTCAAAGTCCATAAAAGATCACTGTTGCTGAAGTACTGGTTAGCGTTATGCAGTGTTCAAGAGCCTGATAATTGCTGGGAATAAACTGCTCTTGAACCTGGTCGTCATGGTTTTTGAGCACCTGTACCATCTTCCAGAAGGTAAGAGTGAAATGAGATCAGAGACAGGATAGTGTGGATCTTTGATATTTGCTGCATTTTTGAGGCAGTGTCTTCAAACGATCCTTTTGATGGTCAATACTTGTGATATAACAATATCACAAGTATGTTATCAAGTTAGACAGACTACAACATTTTTTTTCTGGTCTGGTTAGAATAAATTAATCTTGGGGAGGGAGAGCGTGGAGAGGGGTGTGGAATTTAGCGTTAGTCCTGATGCAAAACTTTTTTTTGAAAGTCTGGAGGAAAGGTTGCTAATGCCCATTTATTGATACCCAATGAATCTTTATTCCTATTCCACATGTACACAAATGGGCTTTGATTAAACTGCCTCACCTTGATTAAAATCTAACTTTTGTGTAAACTTGTGTATGGACTAGGCATTTGGGTATAATAATGTACCGATATCCTCTTGTAGCTGCACACACTAGTATCTTCAGAAGCAAGGCAATTTTTTTTTTAGGTTGTTGGGAAGAGAAAGCAAATGATTGTATATTTAGCAATAATTTGTTGAATTCACAAACATGGCAAAGGGCATTTTTGCTGTTAGACCTGGAAAGAATGTCAAGTTTTCTTGTGACGTAAGTGAAATTTCTACTGATGCAAATTATTTGAATAAAACCTGTAGGTGTTTCTTCGCTGTGTTGGATCTGCAGGATGGTGTGTGTGGGCAGTGAGGTGTTATGTATAGCTGTTTTGTGATGATCCCTCTTCGTCTCTTGCATTGAAAGGAAATGCGATGAATGACACTCAATATTTTGCTTATAATTAGTTTTCCAGTTTTGTGTCTAACCCACAATGAATATATTTGAATTGAAGGGTATATTAAACTAAGCATGGCAACTTTTTGCTTGTAGGTTAAGTGAAGAAATTTGCCAACTATTTTGGATTATTGGTAACAAATTTTGTACAGCTTGTCTGCAACTCATGAATATTTATTTACAGCACAATGGGACTGAAGGAATAATGTAATGTTTGTACTCAAATGGGAAAATCCTGTACTGTTAGTAGTGGTTTACAAATGTCAAAGCTTTGCTCGGATTAAGCTTCTTCAAAATGTCCCGGTCTGTAACGTTGCCTATCTATGTTCTCCAGAGATGCTGCCTGACCCACTGAATTACTCCAGCACTTTGTGTCCTTATTTGACAGTGTGATTGTAGTACTCTAATTTTCAATTCCTTTGCCTCCACAGATGCTGCTTGACCACTGATTTCTTCTTGCAGTATTTTCTTCTTGCTCCAGTTTCCAGCATTTGCATTCTCTTGGAGGGTAGGTGGGTGGTGGGGGGGAAGGGAAGGAGAAAAATCATGAGCATCCATTCTTTTATATCCAAGTGTTTATAGTAGAATTCATGTTGGAACATGAGAATTCGGAATGGATGTAGGCTAAATCCACCATGTGAGCTTTTTTTGAAGTACCTCCAATGTAAGTAAAATCCTAAATAAGGGGATGAAATGCATCTTCTGCGTACTTGTCAGAAGACTTTTAAACTGCAGTAAATTCATTTTGGAATAAAGTCCAACAGTCCATTTGATCCAATTACTTGCAGTAAATTCATTTTAACTTTGGGCGTCCTCCAACATGAAACGCTGATTGGTTTGTACTGCTGTATTCTGTATTTTTTAATCCTTTTAAACAGTGTTCTGCATTTCTCCCCCGGGGATGAATATCTCACATTCCTGATGGTGTTCATCGGCCAAATTATTGCCCACTCGGTTCCAATTTCCCCCCCGGGGATGAATAAAGTTATATCGTATTTATTAGAAATGAGTAGCCATAAACTTGAAGTTGTAAACTCCAAGACTTGATGCAAGTATAATGTAAATAATAGTTCTTCTTGATGATAGTTCTTTTTTGGGAGGGGGAAGATGGGATGTGACTAAAGAGGCCACCATTCAATACAGTTGATTTGTTCCTATACAGGTGATGGTATGGTCTTGAGATGTCAGATGGTAGTGCTGGTGGCTTTGAAAAACAAGAGTAGGTAGTTAAACAGTCTTGTTGGAGATGGTCATTATTGAGGTTACTTGCACATCAGTCTATGCCTGGATGTTACCCATATCTTGCTGCATGTATGCATGGTCTGTTCATTTACCAAAGAGCTGCAAATTCTCTACATTGTGCAATCAATAACAAACAATGATAATTCAGGAGAAGCTGAGGTGGGCCATGTAATCAACACTTCTGGCTGAACATATTTGCAACTGCTTTAGCACTCCATTGGCCTATATCCCAAGGGTGGTGATGGTTGGAGTTACCTCCTTATTGGTTGTTTAATTGTTCCCCGTTATTCACAACTAGCCATGGTAGACTTCAAAGTTTCTATCTGATCTGTTGGCTGAGATCATTTTGCTCTGTTATTACTGTTCTCAGTGCATCTTCTAAGTGTTAGTCAATATAGAGTTTTGAATCATCAATGGAGAGGAGAGAGTTGATATTCCTGGAAGGTTTCCTTGACCTGATTCTGTGAGACTGTTCTGGATTTAAAAAACAATTTTGTGAGGTAGGCCTCGTTCCTGATTTGGATACGAATTCCCAAATGATTTAGGGAGACTTTAAGGTCTCGTGTCGGAGAATATTTAAGAGTCAAGTTGTGGTGTTGGTCTGGAATTACATATGGGCCAGGCTCGGCAACGATGGTAGATTTCCTCTTCTGAAATGAGTGAACATGATTTTCTATGGTCATCAGTAATGATATTCATGAAACAGTTTTTCCAAATCCCTTGGCATTAATTAAATTAAAATCCCATGATGACTGTAAAGGGATTTAAATTTGGTTTGTTAAACTGAGTTATTTTGTCAATCTAAAGTCAACGACTCAAATGCTGTTGAAATTGATTCTTTATTCAGCTGAGACTAGTCTCTGAACCTTCCAACACAGAGCTGATGCCCTGGGGCGGGTCCAGAGAAAATAGTAACTTTGATAGAAACTCATGGCATTTATATAGGTATTAGACATTTCAGATACATAGGGTATGACAAGCTAGTAACCAATCATCGGAGTCCTTCTCGTGATTTACAACAGCAGTCACATGATCCCCCCTTCTCTGGCCTCATTTTACAACGTTCGTTTGCCTGTGATTTAACTTTGTTTAGAATCATTTTATTTCAACACAGCAAAACCCCTAGTAGGCTCAATTATCAAAGACCACTCCTCAAAATATAAGATACATATGTAATACAATGATCACACAAGTCATACACACTTTCCATACCAGGAAAGATATTTCTATAAATCTAAACAATAATGTTTACAGTCCTACTAAGACACAATACATTTCATAAATGGTTTCACTACAATTTTACACAGTTTTATATACTATTACCTATGTATTAAAACATTAATTATACGAGTTTGCTGGATTACACAGTTTCTAAGTTAAATTCAAACCCACACACCTCCCAACTCCAAGCATACATGGGTCGCAAATCTGTCAACAATTGATGATATGTGTTTTGTGCCAGGATACAACCTCATTCTACATTACAGCCTCCCTTTCCTGCTATCTCAGTAAGATGGATTTCCAATCTCTCTGCAAGGCCTTTTACAAATATTACAGAACAAAGGTAAATTCACAACTTCAGACCATTGCATCAGAAGTACATCTGCTTCTTCGACTTTCTATAAACTGAAGGAGGGTCACAAATCCATCAATCTGATTCTTTTCCTTTTCAAGCATCCATCCCTTATCTCAACCTCATTATAATTTAACATAACCAAAGGTAACCACAGAGTCTATTATCTCTCAGCCTTGAATTCTGTCTCAAACTCAGCATAAACTTCACAGCTCAAGAATGTGCCATAGAGAAAGAGCAGATGACCTCTGACCTAAGAAGAGGCCCTATTCAGATATCCATTCTTCAACACAAAATCATATCAAATACAATTTCCTCTAGCGTTATAATTGCCTCAAAGCAATAAACTAAGCTATGCAGGTTCAGATTAGCGTTTCTATGTTTTGATTCATCTGTTCGCTGTATGTGTTTCTTTGTACTTTATTAATTTAGGATAGCAATTCTATTATATAATATTTCCTCAGGTTCTCTTATTGTTAGCAAGGAAAGGGGCTGTTTGACCCAACTTGTCCATGCCGACCAAGTTGCCCCATCTGAGCTTGTCCCATTTGCCTGTGTTGGCCCTTATTCCTCTAACTTTGCTGATCCATTTACCTGTCCAAATGTCTTTAAATGTTATTGTCCTGCCTCAACTACTTCCTCTGGCAGCTTTTTCCATACACCCACCACCTTCCTGTCAAAGCTGCCCTAGTTTAGAATTTGTGGAATAAAAATTATTTTCCATAACTATTTTAGTGCTATTAGAGCTGTGGATGTTGCTCCCATAAGGCTCACCCCCTAACACTTCAGTTGCTATTTCCTACAAATAGGTCAAGATTTGCCCTCATCTTGTAGGGCCCTCTACATATTGCCTGAGGGATGTTTCCTGAACACGCCTCACAAATACCAACCCTTCTAAGCCCTTGGAACAATGGCAGTTTCGGTCTGAAGAAGGGTCTCGACCCAAAATGTCACCCATTCCTTCTCTCCAGAGATGTCTGTCCCACCGAGTTACTCCAGCTTTTTGTGTCTATCTTAGGAAAGTTCAAATCCTCTGCTGTGGCAACTGTATTATTCTTGTAGAAGCCTGCAACCTCCCGACGTATTTATTTGTCTAATTCCAGTTGACATTTTGGAGGCCAATAGTACAATCCCAACAAGATGATCAGCCCTTTATCTATTTATTTATTTATTTATTTTATTTATTTATCAGCTCCATCCATATAGCCACACTGGACAATCCATCAGTTATGCCATTGTGGTCTACTGCCATTATTTTCTCCTTAATAAAGCAACTCGTCCTCTTCTCTTAACGTGCCTTAATCTTGCCTTTAACATCTCTATCTTGAACATTATGCTCCTATTCCTGTCCTTTTTTAGTTAGATTTCTGTAATATCTATAAAATGCTGCCAATCCATTGTGCCTACGTATCCATGCTCTGTTGATCCGCCTTGCCTGTCAGGCCAATTGCTTTGAAATAAATGCAATTCTTTCTTCATTCCCTGCCATGTTCCTTGTTGTCCTCACTTTTGAACTCGCTGTTATTGACTTCTGTATAGATTTCCATTCTCCCAGCTACCTCATTACTAATATGGTATCCCTCTGCCAATCTAGCTTAAACCATTTCCAGTAGCACTTGCTAATCTGCCAAGCAGGGCATTGGCACTTCTTCAGTTCAGATACACCCTGTTCTTCTACAAGTTTTCTCTGCCCCAGAAGAGATCCCAATGGACCAAAAATCCAAATCCCTGCTCGCTGTACAGACTCCTCGACCACACATTCATCTGTCCCATCTGTCAACCATCTCTAGCACATGTCACTAATCACAAGGTTACTAGCTTACAAGGTTACAATGTTTTGCTTTTTAATGTTTTGCCCAACTCTTTATATTCACTTTATTGGACGTCATCCCTTTTCCTACCCATATCATTTGTGCCAATGATTCTTGTAGTCTGTCTACTCCCTTTTCTTGGTGGTCGCCCATCTACTTGCTGCCTTCACCTTGGCTATGACTGTTTCACTAAAACTCTTATCTGTGAAGCCCTCGGCCACCTCGACGATCATCGGTATGTCCAGTTCATTCATGTGATCTGTCAGGAGCTACGGCTAGGCGTATTTTCCGCAGTATGGTTAGTTAACTGCTGTGGCACCACCACACTCCAGCTAGTAATGGTTAATCATTTGGTTTTGGTACCTTGGAAAAATTTGGTTGAGGAAAATTGCTAGCTATGATTTTGATAACGTTTAAAAAAGCTTAGCTTGAGGTAAAGACTTGAACAGTAACAAATTAAATGGAAGGGTGTACCTGTTTGAACTGGGATTACTTGATATTTGAAACTCATTATTTTCTTGATTAGTTTTGTCTTTAATTTCCTTATGTGTTCATAATGGTTTGTTTCTTGGTGAATGAAGGAAAAGGGACTTTGCTTAATTGCACCACCTTCTGTAAATTCAACAGTTGATTCCAAATCTGTTTATCATTGATATCACAAAGAGCTATTTCATAGTGTTTCAATTTCATTAAATTTGTATTTTAGCTACTTTAGTGACATCAACCACTAGATTATTGAAAACATCCACAATATCGACTAATTGCTTATAGTTAATTTGAAAGGGGCTGTAGAGAATACTGAGTTTTTAAATTGGTCCATTGAGTTTTGTCACTTTCTGACTGCACAAAAGTCTTGGTTGACATTAAAAATTCAAAGACTCGCTGTTTAAATGTAATCAATTTATAGACACCTATGGCAATTAACTGCAGCATTTGTGATTTTTAATAGTCTGGCAGGGCTCTATGTAAGATTCCTACAGAAGTGATGGTTAATAGCTGGTTTGGTAGAGTGTCTAGTGGAGGAGATCATTTGTGCTATTCCTTATGTGACTATTCCAAATTGGGTTTTTTTAATGGGCAATGCAACTATTGAAAGTGGTGCTGTACTTTTTGGCAGTTTTCCACTTTTCCAATTCTTGTAAGTACTACACGGGCTAGTGCCATGGACTAGATCACTAATTTTGATTTAGCTGCAAAATTGGATAACCTTAATCCAATAATCATTGTGACAGTAATGTTTGCAGAAGTACTATCTCCTTGATTTCTATTTTCTGAGTACTTTGCTGTTTTTACTTTTGTTTGCTCTATAGATCTGTGCTGCTGCTATTGAATGTGGCTGCCTTCCTTGCCTTGCAACAATTCTCTGCAGTCAATACAGTGAAGTGCACATCCTATTTTATCAGCAGCATCCATAATGAGGATGAGAGAAAAGCTAATTTGGCTTGTGCCATTTGTGAGCTGGTCAGACTGGAGTATGTCTGTGATTTCTAATGTCCTTTGGTCACTGATATTATCCTGGAATTGGTTACTCAAGATAAAGTGATGGGAATAGTTGAGAGATTTTTCTTTTGTTACATTGATTTCTGCTGCTTTCAGGAAATACGTTTCTTCCTGAAACATTTTGCGCTGATACCTGGTCGTTCAATGGATAAACATTTGATCAATTTACCTTATGGAACCTATAAATTATGCATTTTTAGTCAATTGAATATCGTAGTAATAGCTGATTAAGAAAACTAGTCAGGACATGTTTTTTGTGTAAGCACTTAATGTCCCTTTAGGAGAGTTTCGGAAAAGAAATGCAAGTAGGTAGTTCATCATATGAAACCTCCCATATTAGGTAGGTTATGGCTGATCTATGCCTGCACTTCACGTGACTTGATATCCCACAAGATCTTTCTTCAATCGGATATCAGTCTTGAAAGCTTTGATTACCATCCCTCATATCCACCCCCTCTTTACCTTCTGCCCAGCTTTGTGTTAGAGGGAAGCAGTAATTCTCTGTACTGCTAAATGGAAAAATACTCCTTGGTGTCCCTTGATAACCCAGTTTATTTTTTCTTTCATAATTATTGATGTTAATTTTTCCTATGCTTCCCTATGGAAATAAATGTAGGCACAACATAATGTATGAAATAGTAATATGAACTAGTGCAAGGATATTCTTGTTACTAATTGATCGAGATGTTTGACCTGACAATCATAAAAAGCAGATTCTGGACATTGAAATAAAAACAGGAGATTCTAAAAATACTCAGATTAAGCAGCAACTGTGGAAAGAAGCTGTTCATGTTTCAGGATTGGGAGCATTACCTTTTTCTCTTTCCTCAGATGTTGCCTGACCTCTTGGTTGTTTACAGCCTTTTCTGCTTTTTTGTATTTAATTGGTATATTTCAAAAATAATAATACGTGTGATCAGTTGAATTCAAAATACATTTCCAATTTCCAACATGAACCCAGTTGACTTCGAGGACATGTACCTTGGAAATTGTGGTTGTATTGCGAATTCACTGTAATTTTTTAGTGATCTGCTTTAAATTAATTATTTAGTCTTGTTTTACTAAGTTTGTCACTTTGTCCGATTTCAAACACCTGATTTGAGGTAACACAGCTGCAAGATATTGGTGATAGTTAACATTTGTCTCTTTTGATTTCTAAAATAATTTGTTTGTTTTTAGCTGAAGAGTTAACCAGTTTAGAATGATGGCATAATTAATCTGGGACCATCAATTCTCGATTTGCTCAAGGTCACAGCAGTAAAAATGATTTGTTCTAAGCATGCCTCCCTGAGGATTCAGCTTGTGTTCATAGATTTGCTTTTTTTTTTTGCATTGTCTTGAATTCCATTGTATTGAATTCCATTCAAATAGCTTAAGTTTCATGTGAAATGGAAGCCGAATACAATATCTTTTTTTTATTACAAATGTTGAGTGTTACAACTCTAACTTGGTGATAACGAATCATTTTTTTATATTACCTTCCAGAACATCTCTACGTTTTATTGTAAACATTGTTAAACACCAGGTGTTTACTATTGCTATATCTTGGTATATTCTTTAATAAATGTCTTATGAGCATGTTGAAACTTATTGCCTTGCCAATACTTCTAGAAACCAGTTTTTGGGAAAAGTGTGGACGTTGTGTGAGAAGAATGGACGAGTATAGTTTTCTATCATTCGTACTATTACAATTGAAAATAGTTGATTTGAGCTTTCTCTGGAAAATAAGGAAATCATTGCGCGTGATCTCTCACATTATAGGCATTAATTTGCAGTTGATCAGTTTGTATAAACTAAAAAGCTGACTATTTCACTGGATTGAGGGACCAGCTCTGACCATTGAGTGGCATTGCACGTGCTCTAACTGATATTTCTGTGCCCATCCCTCTTAAGCAACTTTGAGTCCTGAAAAGCGCTATATAAATAAAATCTATTATTATTATTATAATTATTATTATTATCTGCAGGGTAAGGTTGCTGTCCATTGCCACATCTCGACAATTAATTGAAATATACATATAATTTATGTTTGTGAACACGTGAATTAGATTTTTCTCCACTTTCACAGCTTCTTTTGTGAAGTTCACACCCTCGAGAACTGGCAATATTACTTTCTAAAAATGGACAGCTCTTATTTTCAAGGTGTTCAAGAGGAATAAATAGATCATTAAGTAAGCAATGTAGTACTTGACGTCTTGCTGACCCATTGCACTATGGCATGCAGCCACGTGTAGCAAAGAAAGCTCATATCTAAGTTAAAAAAAAAATGGATTATGCTTAATAAAGTATTCAATTTAGCTACTATCATTTAAAAAATGATTGTATTGTTTAAGAATATCTGAAAGAAAAACAATCTTGTTGCCTTGCTGAAAACTTAATAAAAATTCGATAACCTAGCATCCTTGGGATTTTGATGCTGACCATTGGATGTTACTCTTATTAATACTCCAATCCACTTTGAATTCACTTTTTTTAGATGTTTCATTGAAGCAGGTGAGCTTAAAGGGACTGCAAGAACTAAAACGCGGTGAGTTTAAAATGAGCATGGGAACCAGGGTCCTGGTAAAGTGGATGCTGAACCATTGGGATGTCCAAACAGTTGGATAGCAGATTTGGAGTTTCACTGTACTTGCAAAGGTTCTTATCTAAATTTTGTGTAAGCCATCAAGATCCAAGGGAGAGTGCAACTTGACGAGCCACTCTTATCAAAACCCATTTCCACAGTACTTATCCAAAACTGATGTGGAATTAGTTATTTTTTATATGTTCCCAATAAGTTTGGATATATCCACATTTGAATCTGTAATGGGTCACATTAGAAAAATAATTCATATTACCAGTTACCAATCCGGTTTGTTTCTTGTAGCAGATCTTAACACAGAACATCCTTTTTGTGAACTATTATCAACAAAAGCACTCTGTCGTGATAGGATCTTTGAACCCCGAACGTGCCAAATCTTTTTCATGATGTAGGATTAAAGGTAGTTGGGCCCCTCCTGTACAATTTTCCAACTCGCTCAGACAAAATTGAGAAGAGCACTGACAAAATTAAAGAATGGTCACCTTGATTCCTCCATTTCCCCCCCCCCCCCCCCCTCATACTGTTAAAGGAAATCACATTATGCTCAGTGACATGATTCAACTCCGTAAATTAAACCAGCTAAATATTTTCTAACTTAAATTGCCACTTTTTCAGATATCTCACTTAATGACAGTCGTGGCAAATTAATTGATGCCTTGGGGGGTTATGTTAAAATGGGTGCAGGTGATTGCAAGCTAACTATTTTTTATTCTAAATATAGAAAGAACAATTTAGTTCGAGTGTTTAATATTTTAATATCTCAACTTGGTGAGTTCCTAACTTTTTGTCAGGAATTGATTAATGTGGCATGTAAATTTAATTTTTAGAGTCTATTGCATTTTCTCAAATGTTGCATCTGGACAGAACTTGATATGTTCAAGGAAATTTGAACTTTCAAGGAAAATTGAAATTCAGGGATATTATGCATTGTTAATATCTATTGAGTTAAATTCATTGATGTATACCATTCCCTGTTTGCAGTGACGAATAAAACTTCCTGTGTTTCTTCTGACATTTGTGTCAATTCTTTCACTGTCTCTTACTTCTGAAGGATCACTCTCTGCTGAATGAAATACTTGATGTTCTTCAGACTTCTATTCCTACTCAGGTTATAAATGTAAGTACAACAAATCTGTAATATTCTCCATCCTACATATTCAGTGACATTCATTTTTCTCAGTGTTTTATTTTCTACTAGCACAAAATTCATTCATTTTATGATGACTAAGGATAAATAAATTCAAAATCTAATTGGTTAATTAAATTATAGGATCTGTTCACACGTGGTATGAAATGACAGTGTTCAGGAAGAAGAGCTGCTGACTATTCTGCACTTGATTACACCAGAAAGTTAGTTGCAAGGCATACTAATTTAATTAGTACTGAATTTCATTGGATAGGTATTAAAAAAAAAACTGAATATAATATGAACCATGGTGCTCGCCCCTCAATTATATTAAATTTGTTATTGAACGTTCTCCGTTATAGTGGGAAATGGTCTCTGCTTATGAATGTTAATGAGTACAACCATGCATTAAATTTGCCAACAACTACATATACGCTGAATAAATTTCATACCGTGTGCAAGTTAACACAACACACAATCTGAAGTAAAAATGCTGCTGCGGAAACTCAGCAGGTCAGGCAACCTTTATGGAGGCAGAGATAGACAATAGGTGCAGGAGTAGGCCATTCGGCCCTTCGAGTCAGCACCGCCATTCACTGTGATCATGACTGATCATCCACAATCAGTACCCCGTTCCTGGTTTCTCACCATATCCCCTGACTCCGCTATTTTTCAGAGCTCTATCGAACTCTCTCTTGAAAACATCCAGAGAATAGGCCTCCACTACCTTCTGAGGCAGAGAATTGCACAGATTCACAACTCTCAGGGTGAAAAGGTTTTTCCTCATCTCTGTTCTCAATGGCCTACCCCGTATTCTTAAACTGTGGCCCCTGGTTCTGGACTCCCCCAACATTGGGAACATGTTTCCTGCCTCCAGTGTTTCCAATCCCTTAATCTTTTATGTTTCATTCTATCAACATATGACAGTCCCGCCATCCCGGGAATTAATCTTGTGAACCTACGCTGCACTCCCTCAATACCAAGAATGGCCTTCCTCAAATTTGGAGACCAAAACTGCACACAATACTCCAGGTGTGGTCTCACTAGGGCAACTACAGAAGGACCTCTTTGCTCCTATCCCCAACTCTTGTTATGAAGGCCAACATGCCATTTGCTTTCTTCACTGCATGCTGTACCTGCATGCTTACTTTCAGTGACTGATGAACAAGGACCCCCAGATCTTGTTGTACTTCCCCTTTTTCCAACTTGACACCAATAATAATCTCCCCTCTCTTATACTGGCTATTTCTCCTCTGCACCAACTTGACCCAACTTGAGATGGTCAAAGTTTTGGGTCAAGACCATGCATCAGGTTGGTGCAGAGGAGAAATAGCCTGTATAAGAGAGAGGAGGGGAGATGCTGACTAACTCTTCGTCTCCAATGTGAAATGACTAACTGGAATCCTACTCGGGAAAAGAATCAAGGTGTGTACCCTGATGCACTCAAATAACAAAGACATTGAGTTTTTAACAGGGTTAGTGTCACGTGACTTGTTAGCTCCTAGCAGTGCATCTGAACACTCCAGCAATACCACAGTTGTGAATCTTGCATGGAGTTGGGATAGTTCAACAGAGGTACTGAAGAATTGTTTTGATGTGTAAAAGCCTGATGCTTGGAAGATTTCACTTGCATTTGAAGTTCCATTATGTCTTTTTGATGATGTTATATTATTCAAAATGGTCATGTTTGCATATTGTATTTCATATCATTGGAGGTTTCCAAGGAAAGCCCAATTTAGTTTGGTGCAGGGATGTTTTTGACTAGTTAGGACACTCCATTATGGTGCATTTGCACAATGACTAATATTTGTATCTACAAACTTTTTGCTGCTTTGCATACAAGCATTACCTGATAAATCAAGCTTGAGTTATATTATTGAATTGAAGCATCTTGACAAGGGACATGTAAACAAGACCATGTAGATCAGTTATACCAAATCTGGGAATGGTAATATCCCTATCCCATGGAGGAACTCGTCGAATTCTGTTTGAAATGCGAAAAGTAGTTGTTTGTTGTTAGTTGTTTGCTTTTCTGTGGGCCTACTGGTTTAGGCTATACAAAATAGCCTTGTATGAGTTCCATACAAGGGCTAATTTAATCCTTTGTCATTTGTTGCTAATATACCCAAGAACTGGCTTTTGAATTGCAAGGGAGTAAGGTTAATTCATCAATAATTGATTCTAGTGAACCGTTTGTGAACATGAGCTTCATATCGTCCACTATGTAATGTACCAGAGCAGCCCACAGTGTCCTGACTGCGATTTAAGTAGTGTTTCTTGATGTGAAAATGTTCTGATTTTTAACAAAAAGTTAGTCTTCAATACACCTTGAAATGCTAATTTATTTTGTCTATAGTTTCTAGAATGGATGTAATGTCAAGATCCTTTACTCAATTGGTTCCAGTTTTGTTAACCTATGCTTGAAGTTGGTTCTGCCTCTGGTTTGGATCGAGAACAATGTGGGTTTCCTCCAGTTTGTGGAGGTTTGCAGTGATTGATGCCGATGCACAAATTGAAGAATCTCTCGTAGATGGAAATGAAGTGCCTGAAGGGATAGGTCGGCTGATAGTTTGAAGAATAGTGTGGTCAGCAGCGCACATATCATTCCTAGTCCCAGAGTGGTTTTGGGAACATCCAGGAACCTTTTCCTCTGTCCCTCGATAATGTGTTCTAACCTTTCTCATGAGAAGAGAGTGACCATTTCAGGAGTCTGGCAGCAAGCTTGTGAGCAACATGATGTGCACAACAGAGCTGACTGAGTGTAGTTAAGAAATTATGGGGATGTTTGCCCAGGGGAGGGTGTTAACATTGATTTACTTGTCTTTCCAGTGAATTTGGAGAACTTTGTAAAGACCAAAATTGGTGACATTTTTCCAGTGCCCTCGGTAGACATCGGAGGTCCAGAAGCATACGGGAGGATGATGATCAGTGCTTTCTGGTCGATGATGTGTTTTGACTAAGGCTTCAAATATTTATTTCATGGGTGTCACATATAAATCTACATTTACCAGTCTCGCTATAAAACCTATTTTAAGTGGGAGGTGTATGCTATCGCATGTAGAGCTGTTTTAAGCCATTTAAGTTTATTGTCATGCATAGTAAGGTACAATGAAAAGCACAACGCAATAAAAAAAGAACTGCAGTTGCTGGTTTATCCCAAAGACTCAAAATGCTGGAGTATTTCAGCGGGTCCGCAGCAACTCTGGAGAAACTGATGGGTTCCGATTTGAAACTTCACCTATCCATTTCCATCTCCAGAGATGCTGCCTGACCCACTGAATTACTCCAGGATTTTGAGTCTATGTAAAGTGAAAAGCATGTTCTGCATGCCATCCAATCAGATATTGTACCTAAATACAATCAAGGCAAACAAGTATAGTAGGTAGAGCAAAGAAAAATATACAGTGCAGAATATATAGTACCCTCCATAATACCCATCATTTATTTATTTGCCTCTACTCCACAATTTGAGATTTGTAATAGAAAAAATCAGATGTGGTTAAAGTGCACATTGTCAGATTTTTAAATAAAGGCCAGTTTTATACATTTTGGTTTCACCATGTAGAAATGACAGCAGTGTTTATACATAGTCCCACCATTTCAGGGCACCATAATGTTTGGGACACAGCAATGTCATGTAAATGAAAGTAGTCATGTTTAGTGTTTTGTTGCATATCCTTTGCATGCAATGACTGAAGTCTGTGATTCGTGGACATCACCAGTTGCTGGGTATCTTCTCTGGTGGTCCTCTGCCAGGCCGATATTGCAGCCATCTTTAGCTTGTGCTTGTTTTGGGGACCAGTCCCCTTCAGTTTTATCTTCAGCATATAAAAGGCATGCTCAATTAGGTTCAGATCAGGTGATTGACTTTGTCATTCAAGAATTGACCATTTTTTAGCTTTGAAAAACTCCTTTGTTGTTTTAGCAGTATGTTTGGGATCATTGTCTTGCTGTAGAATGAACCGCCAGCCAATGAGTTTTGAGGCATTTGTTTGAACAAGTGCAGATAGAATGTGTCTATACACTTCAGAATTCATTATGCTACTACCATCAGCAGTTGTATCAACGAAGATAAGTGAGCCAGTACCTTCAGCAGCCATACATGCCCAGGCCATAACACCCCCACCACCGTATTTCGCAGATGAGGTATGCTTTGGATCTTGGGCAGTTCATTCTCTCCTCCATACTTTGCTCTTGCCATCACTCTGATATAAGTTAAACTTTGTCTCATCTGTCCACAAGATCTTTTTCCAGAACTGTGGTTGCTCTTTTAAGTACTTCTTGGCAAACTGTAACCTGGCCATCCTATTTTTTGTGGCTAACCAGTGGTTTCCATCTTGCAGTGTAGCCTCTGTATTTCTGTTCATGAAGTTTTCTGCGGACAGTAGTCATTGACAAATCCACACCTGACTCCTGAAGAGTGCTTCTGATCTGTCGGGCAGGTGTTTGGGGATTTATCTTCATTATGGAGAGAATTCTTCTGTCATAAGCTGTGGAGGTCTTCCTTGGCCTGCCAGTCCCTTTGCGATTCGTAAGCTCACCAGTGCTCTCTTTCTCTTAATTATGTCCCAATCAGTGGATTTTGGTAAGCTTAAGGTTTGGCTGATGTCTCTAACAGTTTTATTCTTGTTTCTCAGTCTCAGAATGGCTTCTTTGACTTTCAATGGCACAACTTTGGTCCTCATGTTGATAAACAGCAATAATATTTTCCAAAGGTAATGGAAAGACTGGAGGAAAGACTAGGTGCTGAGAGCTCTCTTATACCTGCATTAAGGAGGCAATTAAACACAACTAAGCAATTACAAACACCTGTGAAGCCATGTGTCCCAAACATTATGTTGCCCTGAAATTGGGGGACTATGTATAAACACTGCTGTAATTTCTACATGGTGAAATCAAAATGTATAAAAATACAATTTAATAAAATCTGACAATGTGCACCTTAACCATGTGAGTTTTTTCTATTACAAATCTCAAATTGTGGAGTACAGAGGCAAATAAATAAATGATGGGTCTTTGTCCCAAACATTATGGAAGGCACTATAGTTTTCAGCATTGTCGTGCAACATTTCCAGAGAAAGTCCAATGTCCGCAGTGAGGTAGAGGAGAATCAAAGATTGAGGGGGGATCTTATAGAAACGTACAAAATTCTTAAGGGGTTGGACAGGCTAGATGCAGGAAGATTGTTCCCGATGTTGGGGAAGTCCAGAACAAGGGGTCACAGTTTAAGGATAAAGAGGAAATCTTTTAGGACTGAGATGAGAAAAACATTTTTGACACAGAGTGGTGAATCTCTGGAATTCTCTGCCACAGAATGTAGTTGAGGCCAGTTCATTGGCTATATTTAAGAGGGAGTTAGATGTGGCCCTTGTGGCTAAAGGGATCAAGGGGTATGGGGAGAAAGCAGGTATAGGATACTGAGTTGGATGATCAGCCATGATCATATTGAATGGCGGTGCAGGCTCGAAGGGCCGAATGGCCTACTCCTGCACCTATTTTCTATGTTTCTAATCGGACAGTACCCTAGTTTGTGCACCGTTCAGAAGTCTGATAACGGAACAGAAGAATCTGTTCGAGTCTGGTGGTGCGTACCTTCAAGCTTTTATGTTCAGCCAGATGGGAGCAGGGAGAAGGAATATGACACGGGTGGGATAAGTCTTTGATTATGTTAGCTGCTTTTCTGAGAACGTGAAGTGTAGATTATGTCGATGTGATCTATATGAAGGACTGGGCTACATCCACAACTCTGCAATTTCTTGTAGGCTTGGGCAATTTCTTGCCTAACAAAGCTGTAATGCAACCTGAAAATAAACTTTCTATGAATTATGAATGATATACAGGTCGTCGGGCCCTAGGGATTTATTTGCTTTCAGACCCTTTTTCTTTCTCATGCCTTCATTGCCACAAATTTATCAATCATTTTTGATCTATTTCCAGGAAGCTTTGTCTTCCATGAAGGCAGATCTTTTTCTCTGCCCCATATTTATTCGTGAACCTGTAAGTCACTAATGCTTTCCTCTTTATATCTATAAAAAACTGTTATAGTCTGTTTTTATTTCTAGTTGGATTCAGTTTTTCTTTTATCTTTGGTGTTCTGTGGCTGAATGCCCTATCCTCAGGCTTTTAATCACTTCTTTATTTGACCTAATACTTATTTTAACTGTGTTTTATGAGTACTCCCATTGTGGCCCCATAACTGCAATCAGTGGGTTAGGTAGCAGTTGTGAAAACGCAGTGGGAAGGTCGACGTTTCGGGTTAAGATCCTGCATCAGGCTAACTTTCATTTGCTGGGGCATACAATGGAGCAGGGAAATCTTGGTATATCTTTAAAATCTATTGGTTAAAGCCACAGCTGGAATATTTTGTGCTGTTTATGTAGCTACACCATGGTAGCACGTGCTTAACGTGCTTGCCCTGAGGAGGCAGAAAATATTCCACCAGATATAGCTTCGGATGGTCTCTTTTTAATGAGAAACTGGATAGGCTATGCTTTTCTCAGGAATGCAAGTTGAAGGGTATACCAAATCAAGACACAGATTAGATGGATAGTAAGAAACTTTGGGGTTTTGGGTAAGGGGAAGCTTTTCTTTTCCACCCTGTGGGCAGCTGGCATCTGACGAGTACTTGAATCACCAAGGCAGAGTAGTCCATCAACCAAACACTAATAAATTAGATTGATACAGATATCTATGTGATAGTCAGCAGCAACATGGTGGACTGAAGGGGCAAATCCTGTTTTGTACAACAAATGAATGACTTCATACTGAAATTTCTTTCGCTGAATTCCTCTTCTGCTTTTATCACTTCCAAAAATTAAAATACGTTATAAATCTGAAATGTACGTTGAACACTAACACAGTCCAAGGATTCATTTTACCAATTCTGTCATTTTTCCAACAAGCTTCATTAATTTGAGTGAGAAGATAAATATTGGACATCAATAAAGAGTTGAACTCCGTTTTGTATTTGAGTCAAAATTGATTTATTTTCTCTGAAGTACTTGTGGAAAGTAGGCAATTTGTGTAATGTAAGGGAAAATATCTTTAAATTATTTCTGGGCAGAAATGTCTAAAAACAGGGCAATTATACTGAATGAATTTGGTGCCAGTTTATATTTTAAATCATCACGTCATTTTTTTTCTCCCATGGTTGACATTGCATGATATGTGCTTGCTGAATATTTAAAATGTTGTATTAGTCGGTTTCCTCTAAGGATTTGCCTTTTCACCATGGTGAATATGCAAAGTTGGAAAAGGTTTTGGTTGCTCAAAGTGGCAGGATTTTTTTGTCTTTACAACAGGCAATAAGTTTTTAAAAAGTTTGTTTAAAAAAAAAAAAATAATAATAATAATAATAAAAATCCAAAAATACATCATTGTATTAACTACATTTTACGCCATTTTGTTTTGAATCATTGATGCATTGATTCTTTAGTATTGCCACTTTGAACTGAGAGAAAGCTATTTTACATCTGGTAGAGTACTGACCAACCACATTTCCTTCCATTTGGTATTGAGAGATTGCAGTGTCAGAGTGACTGCAGTATTTGGAAGCCAAATGTGTATTTTAAAGCAAAATTTATTAATTCCCTTGTCAATGATATTTATGAAATTTTTGACAAATTTTGAAATATTCTCAATCTTATTCTCTATCTATTTGTGTTGAAGTATTCTTTTTATCTTTTCCTTAGAGAAAACTACTGAATAGTGACTTGATAAGATTTGTGTTGATGTAAATCACTTCATCCTGTTTGATCCGATACATTGCTTTGATCAACATTGCTGTTTCAGATAAGGTGAATTCATATAAGTAAAATGAACCTTCACCCTCTTCATATGCACAACCAAGAAGAGAATGCTGAACAATCATGTCCTGTGACATTTTGACAGTGGATGCCGGGGACATCTGCGTTCTCATTCCTTCCTACATACACATGCTGTTCATTTTTGCCAAATTTGACTCTTCATTCTGATATTATGTAAAAGAAGCATTTTGAATTTGTATAATTTTAAGAACTAAGTTTGGATGCATAGAATGATGACCAGAGAAGGCTTTTTATGCATGAAATATTATTCCAAATATTTGGTGTTTCCAGACAAAATTTTAAGACATTTTTCTTGTACCTACAGCCCTCAGTTCCTTTATCTTCCAAGTACTTTATCTAGCACTACCTTTTAATATCTAATGATCTGGCCTCGACCCTGTTCCGAACTAGAGAATTCTAATGATTTACCCTGAGAAGAAACGTCTATGTATTTTGTGACCACCTTTTCCAACTAGTGGAAACATCTCAACATCTCAATAGCTACCTTATTAAATCTCCTTAAGATCTTGGTTGGAAAAAGTCACCCCACATTTTTCTAAACTACAAGGAAACCCAAGCTGTTTTGTTTTGTTTGTTGTGATAGGGCAGACTTTTGATCCCAGGAATTAGCCTGGTGAGTCTTTTGGACAGCCTCCATTGCTACTCAATTGTGTTTTTTGATGAGGGGACCTAATCTTCAGAGTATTCCAGGTGTGGCTTTACCAACACCCTGTACAACAATTTTTAAACTACTGTTGCGATATTGGCCAAAATGCTATTTGTCTCAACTACCTGTTGGACATGATTGCAAGCATTTTGATCTGTACATTGGATCACCTCGATCTCTCTGAACTTTACTCATTTGCATTCTCACCATTGAGATGATAATCCGCCTTTAGATTGTCTTCACACATGCCCACTTTGAATTCCATTAATTGGGCTTTTCCCCAATCATTCATTCTACTGTAGGATGTCTTCATCCAATGCCATTTGACCTATTTTTGTGTCATTGGAGAACTTTGAAGCCATGCATTTCGTTCCTCCCTGCAGGTTATTCATGTACCTAGTAAACAATTGAGGACCAAAAACCAATCTGATGTACTCATCTAATTACATCCTTCTAGCTGGAAAAAGACCTATTTATTCCAACTCTATGCATCAGCCAGTTTGCAATCCATTTAGACTTCCATACTTCAAGACATTGGGGTTTTAAATTATATATCGGCCTATAATGTAATGCTTTGTCAAATGCCTTTTGAAAATCTAAATACATTACAGCCTTGAGTATCTCTCGATCAACTCTCCCTGTCACATTCTCAAAGAATTTGAGCAAATTTGCCAAATGTGAATATACTATTCATAAAATCACGATTGATTATTGACTCTAGCACCTTACCAACTTTTATACTTGTTATAATAAGTAAAATAACATTCAAGAAATCTGCTTAATGTGATAACACCAGTTATAAAATAGGTCCCAAAGCTGTTTAAAACTGCCGTGAAGTAAGGTATCCAAATGATTGGCATTCAGCTGTCTGGTTAGTACCTGACCAATTGGACTTTTTTTTTGAATTTATCATCCTTTTGGGGAAACTTGATATTTATATAAACCAAACATTTTCTAAAAAAAACAACTACTTTTCCTTTTGGGCAATTAAGCTGAATACATTGTGACTTTTCTACATTTGTGAAAATGTTTTCCTTGATGTTTTTCTCGGACAGGTCACAATGGAAGATCGGGCTGGTTCTGATATATAGTAGAGGAATGAATAATAGATGTGTTGGCTTGATTTCAACTTCCAACCAGAGAAGAAATGGATTTGAAGGGTGTTTTGGGGATAGTAAAGGGCGTTTCCCCCACAAGATTGAATCATCTGAACTTGTGCATACATCCTTCTCCTCACTTTTGCATTAAAAGGGAAACATGTTTCTAGAATATATCGCTTTCTGGTGGCATGAGTTGTGTGGCCAGAGCTTGAGAGGACGACAAATTGTGTGCAGTTTGTTTGAACTGGATGCTGGCTATTCAGTTAAGCGATGGATGTTCATTTCACTCAAATGCTTTTAATGGGAATTGTACAAGTTGAATGATTTTCCTCCAAATCAACTAATATAGTGTCATGGGCAATACAAATGAAACTTATTTGATCTGGTTTATTTCAAATTTTATTTCTGTCGTTAATGTGTGTTATCAAATTCAATGTTATCAAATAATGTGAAATGGAGGAAGAAAGAGTTGCTGGATAATTTTCGCCTGTTTCTTGTGTTACATAATTGATTTATTAACTGAAGATCAGTAGCTGACTTGGAATTTTAATGATATTCAATACTTGGTTGTTTGGTGGTGACCTATTGCACAAAATTGGTCTAAACTGTTTAAACCATTGAAATTGGATGATGGTTGTAGGCTCTTCCCATGTCCACTGTTCCTCAGAACTTGATATTTAGCTCAATTTATCATTGTAACAGTATCTATTGACGTGGAATTTTCTTCTCCCAACAATGGCTAGCAACTCTCATTAATTGATGGCAAGAAAGTGGGAGAGAAGCTGGGAATTGTATGTACAACAAAGTTGCAAGTTTTATTGAGGGCAAGGATGAATATTAAATTGATTTTCTGATGTCTAAAACATTGATAATCCAAATTATTACTATTTTTAACTTGAAGTCAGTGGCAATTAAAAACATGGAAGTACTGTGAATAAAACTAGTGATTACAAAAGCAAAGAAATGTTTCTGCAGCAAAGCCAATAAGGCGCGAGTAAAGTTGCATCCATTGTTAGAAGCAACAAACCTTTATTTGGTGCTTTTTTTTAATGTGGTACCCATTTCAAATGTTTTGTAGGGTATATGAATTTCCCAGTTGGGTAAGAAAATTTGTAGGGAAATAACTAAACGTTGAAAGGTAGGTTTTGAGGAGTATCTTTGGTGCGATTGCAGTGGTGGAGCAAATAAATTAGCTTTCAGCTTGGGAAAGACATGAATACGAGGTAAAAGTTTGCGTTTCACTGTTTGCCCAAGTTATGGAGACAGAATCAGTGGGAATTGTTTAAGTTTTTTAATAAAGCAGTGTTTCATCAAACTTTGTTACACTAGAACAAAAAGTTCATATCAAGGGAATTAGTGATAGCTTGGAAAATGTGTCACAGTAGTATCCAACCTAGTTTATTGATGGGAATGGTGGAAAACAGGGAAAGAGGCTGTTAAAGTAGATAGAAAGTTCCAGTTAATTTGGATTATGCTCTCACTACTTTTGTTCTCAGTGCAGTTATGTTTTTGAACTTTATTGAAATATGCTTGTTGGAGATTTTCTTTTTAAAAAGCAAACTAAATATGTTAATTTGAAACTTAAGTGGTTCACTGTTTTTAAGTTTAAAAATAGCTTTGGACAATACAATAGCTATGTTTGAAGAATGTGATGTAAGTTAAAGACAGGCACAAAATGCTAGAGTAATCAGTGGGTCAGGCAGCATCACTGGAGAAAATAGATAGGTGACATTTCAGGTCGCAAACCTTCTCCCTACTGCAATAAGTCTAAAGAAGGGTCCTGACCCGAAAATTCACCTAACTATTTTCTCCAGGGATGCTACCTGATCCGCTGAGTAACTGTAGTATTTTGAGTATATCTTTGGCGCAAACCAGCATCTGTAGTTCCTTTTTGTTACATTGAAACAAGTTAACTTTTTTGTCCTAAATCATGGAAAATTTCGGCTTGTGGACTGAATCCTGACAAGTAATTAAGTTTCATCTTTGATAGAAGAGCTGATCAAACAGGCTAGGGGAGACCTGCCACAGATCTACAAGCAATTACAGTTACAGAAGGAAGATAGCTAAGTAATAAGGAAACTAATTCTTAAGCTGCAAGTTGTATTTTTCAGCCATTAAAGCTGGACTATGCTGTCCTCTTACTTTCCAAATGTCCAATTTTTGTGCTTGCTGCAGAAACTTTAAGATTAAAGTATTTATTGTTAAAAGTTAAGAATTATGTCCAAACTAAGTATATGTAATGTGAAGAGAAATTATATTTATTTTCTTTGAGAAAATGTTAATGCCTTTGTGCTATTTTTTTTCGCAATCAGGGCTGGTAACTTGTTGCACCAGAAATATTTATTTTTTAAACTGATATATACATTTTTGGTTCTCACTTGAAAAAAGACATGCTTAAAGCATTCCATGTGAATGCTTAAGCATGTTATGAATAAAATGAATGCATTAAATGAATACTGTCTTAAGAACTGGGGTTAAATGTATTATGATATATATTGGGTGCTTTCCATCTTTGTAGATATATGCAAAAAGCTTGCCGATTCAAATAGAACAGATTTTGTTCAGCAACAGTAAATTAATATTTATGTGCTATGTATATGTCATGTCATTGTGGAATAAAAAATAGCATTCAATTATCCATTTGGATGTGGTGCTTTGTTGGTTCATAGAGGCCTGTGTTCCAGTTATCCAAATATTGAAACCAATCCACCATTGTCTGGATGTACATTTATTTCAATTGCATGTCCAACTGAGTATAATGGACAAGGGAATTGCTGTTGAAGTTCACTTTTATCAGTGGTAGCCCAACAAATATTGCATACGCTTACAGTACAAAGCTTTGCAAAGAATACAAGTTATAACTTCGGATGTATTTATTTTCCCCCATTAGGTCTTGATGTACCTTTGTAGAGGTGCACCACTTTAAATGTCGGTGGAAGTGAATTTTATGGGTCCTATTGTTTACTATTTAATTGGAAATGGCTTCCTCCAGTTTCTGATGTCAGATCAATATTCATTCCTGTTTAAAACGTCTGAGTAAATTATTTGGTTCTTTGTATAAGATGCATTTTGAGAACTTTTACTGCCATTCAATTAACACCCCCCCCCCATCTCTCATCCCTTCACTCCCTCCACTTCATGACGCATGACTCTGTATTATCCCACATTCTAGTTGGTCTTCTTGTGCCATGATGGCAATAGTGCCGTAGTTTTGTTAAAATTAATCCTTAATCTCATTGATTTAAATTGTCTCAATAACTGCATTGGTAACAATAGTAATTTTAAAGTGGAGAATCAAACTTTCTCTTTTCCAAAATGACAGTATACTGCACTGGCACCTTGCATAGCATTGACCCCCGAGTGCTGATTTGTTATAATACTCTTGACACTGGAGTCTGAGCACTTGTGCACACATTCTGTATTTCAAAAGAGGACTTCTGCTTGGCTTGCAATTGACTGTCACAATTTCGTTCAGACCGAAAGGTCTGAATGACAATAAAGGAAACTTGATTCTTGACTTGATTGACTTGGAACCTGGCATAAATTCTAACCACTGCTGTTGCAGCAGGAAAGCTGCACTTGCATCGTTACATGGCTCGGCATGGAGTGACCCACTGTGGCAGTGTGCAGCGGCTGCTTGGTGTTGGGGTGAGTGATAGAGTTTCTCATCACTGAGGTAACCATTTCGAGTCTTGTGGCTACTTGAATATGCCACATTTCCTTTAACTTCAGGAATTTGGCAGCCTTTGTATATTTACAAACAAAATTCTATTTCGTATACATCTGGAACATCAATTGATTCATGTTTGTGTGAATTCTTTGAGCAGTGCTTTCAATTTTTTAATTTGCATATAAAAAAAGTTACAGGAAATTTTATTATTTTCCTTGCACTTAGAAAGTAGAAGCTGTTAACCACTACTTAATATTCAAGGTGGAATAGTTATGGCCATCATATATCTTGGTTATTTAGATATTTATAGTTGTTAATATTTAAGTGTTAGGAAAATGGTAATTTACTATCATTATTACCTTGAAAATGAAAGAGCTTGGGCTAGCCCGAACCTTTTTGCAATGTGTGATTGAAGATCGCATAAGGTAAGTTATCTTTGCTTCTGTATTAGCACCACATTGCGTGCAGGAGACTCCTATGTTCTGGATGGGATTATCTCTGAAGAATAAGTCTGTTGTGATTTTTCTCGAGCAGAAAACCACTTGCGTGGTTTTGGGAATCATTACGGGTGTTGCACTTGGTCACTAGGTGTTTGGGAGTGCTGTAGCAGGTACTGTAAAGTAGATTTATAAAGTGTGGTTTTCTGACTGATTGTTACCAAGAGACTACTAATCTGTTACCTTTATGAAGGTGATTTTTAGATGTAATGTAGGCAGCAGCGAGGAATGTGGAACCCTTGATTTGTAATTAGTTAAAACTGAAGGTTTGTTTTGCTCCTTATTACATTTAATAAACAGGTCGAACAAGCTGGAGTTTTCCATCTAAATCCAGTAGATGTATGGGCTTATTTAGTTAATTTATTTAGTTAATTTCTTCGTTATTTAGTTAATTTCTTCGTTATTTGCCATTTTATTTGGAATATTGTTTGTCAATTTTCATAATTAAAAATAATTTTGTACTTGTTATTTAACTTGTCTGCTAACAAGGCGATCAAGTTTGTAGATACCTCTCATAAAATCTGAACATGTCAACTTTCAGTTTTTCTAGTTGAAACTTTGTGTAATCATTTGAATACGATGTTCTGTTTTTGACATGTATTGTTTATGAATAAGTTTGTTCATTTCAGCTTGTTATCTTTCAACTAAGATCCTTTTAACTGTCATAAGCCATTTATCATCAATGATTTGAACAAAGTATGCTGGAAATACTCAACAGATCAGACGGCATCCAAGGAAAGAGAAACTTGATTTTTGGCTCTACCTGAAATGTTTACTCTTTGTTCAAATGCTGCTCGGCCTGGAAATCTCCAGCAACCTTTTTTCAGATTTCATGTTTTTGCTCTTTATTACCTGTAATGAGTGCAATCTAGGTAATTGATTATGATTGGCAGTGTCTAAGACATTTCCAGCTCCTTTTAGTTAAGTAGGTTCCTGAAAGATGTTGCAGTCTAGGCAGCATCTGTGGGGAGCAGAACAAAACAAATATTCAAGTCAATGATCCTTGGGGTATTTGTTTCTGTTCCAGATTTCCTTTGTTGTTTTTCACTTTGCATAGGTCCTGGAGTTGCAAACAGCATCTAAGACTGGGATGTGCTGGATAATGTGCCAGCACATTTATTACACTATCACAAGGTTCCATGTGGAGACTACTGGTTGAACATGTTGGCCAGGAATTTCCAACAATGTGATGGGAAAATCCTGTCTGCCATCCTGTTACGGCCAGCATGGCATAAGACCAGGTTGACACATGGACATAGTTTTGTTTACTGACTGAACTTTTGAACAGAACTGTGTTTTGTGGCCATCTGCACTTCGAGTCAGAGGTCAGTCGTTCATGTCAGCATAAACAAATGCAGAAATGAGTACTTTTTTTGAAAAATAGATTTTTGCTATGTCCAATTTTTTAAATGATAGCACTAATATTTAAGTTTCCCCTTCTAGAATGTAGACTTTTACACCATCCTTTATAGTAGGTATTGCTCATGATGCCGTGACTTTGATTTTTCTTTCTTATCTTTGGGTCTGACCTTTTTTAAGTTGTACTTACTGATGCTTTGCACTTAACACATGTTAAAAAAAAAATCTTATGTATGAACTGATGACTTTTAGGGCTGATTTATTTGGGCCATTGCCAATACTATACATCATACTTGATGCCGTCAGGAGCTGTTGCACATATGAAGTTTTCACCTCTTCAATTTATTTTCAGCGTGCTTTTTAACAAGCTAGTTTAAAAATATTTCCAATGTATCCAAAGAAATGTTGTTTAGCCTATGGCAGTTTGGATAATCCCCCTAAGCTTGGTGGTCACAATATTCATGACACGTGTGCTTAGTGCATGCCGAGATGTTTGGCACATTCATATGTCTTGAGAATTGATTTTTGGTATCTATTTGTCCATTATCTAGAGGTGCTTAATTATGAATTGTGGAATCCTGCACAACATTTTTAAAAGCAATCTTTTAGTGCCTATTTTATTGGAAATACCCAAGCAATGTCTGGAGGCAATTTGTGCCTAAAAGATATTAGGGGTACTTTGATAGGTCAACTAGGTTTTAAACGAGACTTGCTATTTTGTTCCTGTACTGGCTCGATTTGGGTTACAATCAGATTTTATAAGTTGCAGACGAAGGGATTATGACAAATGCACTATGGGTCTTTTTGGGAATTAAGGGCCGGAATTATTTATTGGTTTTTGTAGGTTGATGAGGAATTTTTGAATTTGCCAGTTTTTCTCTCGTCCTACTCCCCCGGCCCACCATCCCAAATTTTACCTTGTATTATTACTTTCTCGGGAGATGTCATAGGTTGGGATGGAATAGAGCATTTATAGCATCATATACACGTTGTGGGTGATAGATGGGATGAATAAAAGGGCCTTGATCTGTGGCCATTCTTCATGTTCATTATGTTTAGGTTTTTGACAATTAATGAATTTGGCTTTATTTAATAAAATTGCTTTAAAATCAGCAGGAATGTTGAATTCAAACAACCAAAGCTACAAGTAAAAGCAAAAGAGAAAGCAGATTGCAGAAATATAAAATACTGGATTTACTTGGCGGGTCAGGCATCATCTCTGGGGAATGTGGGTAGGTAACGTTTTGTGTCAGGACCCTTCAGGCTGATTATAGGGTAGTAGGACAAAGCGTGGCTGGTAACAGGTGAACACAGGCGAATGGGTTCTTGGTTTATCACATTTTTGATTTTTATTTAAAAAAACCCTCACCTGTGCTCACTTATTATTGGCAATGCTTTGTCCTGCCCCTCTATTCCTGCCTGCTTTCTCCCCCCCCCCCCCCCTTCACCATCTGCATGCTGTCTGAATGTTCTCCAGATATGCTGCCTGGCCCGCTGAGTTACAAAGACAAAGCATTTTGTCTTTGGCAAACCAGCATCGGCATTATATTGTTATTGCAGATATTGGAATCTGGAATGGAAAACAATGCTGTAAGAACTCAGCAGGTCCAGCAGCATCTGTGGAGGCAAAAGGTATGTCGACATTCTGGGTTGCTGCCCTGCATCAGGACTGAGGAGAGAATGCCAATATATAGCAGCAGGAGAGTGGATGGTAGAGACTGGTGAATGAAGAGTAAAACCCGATGGAGCCAGTAATTGAACTGCCATGGCCTTGTACACACTGTGGCTAAAAAGAGCAGGTTACAAACTAGAAGTTACAAATCTTGTGGCGAGTTACTCGTGCTTAACTCTCCGAGGCTTGTTCACTATTTGCTATACTTTAGTCAGTATACTGAATAGTTTTCACTTGCCCGATGAGTGGAACTTCAGCATCTCTTAAGAAGCATGACACCAAGTGGGACATAACAGCTCCCTTGTTAAAGCACCCGCCCACAACCATTCATTCCCTCCACCAATATTTTGTTTGTACCATCCATACGATGCATTGCAGCAACATGCCAAGACCCTTTAGACAGTATCTTCCAAACCTAACAGCTAGAAGGGCACACAAAAATGCTGGAGAAACTCAGCGGGTGCAGCAGCATCTATGGAGCGAAGGAAATAGGCAACGCTAGAAGGGCAAAAGCATGGGGATACTACCTGAAAGTTGCCCTCCAAGCCACATGCCATACTGACATACATGGCCCTTGTCACTGGGTCCAAATTTTGGGTATGCCTACAGCTCCAGGACTCAGCAATTCAAGGAGTCTGCTCACCACTATCACATTGAGGACAAGTAAGAATGTGCAATTAAATGTTGTCTCAGCGTAGGAAGCTCGTATCACTCTAATGAATAATTGAGAACACAAGCGAAAAGAAGGGAAGGGTGAACAAAGGGAGAAGAAAACTAAGTAGACTGAGTATGTCTGGGATGTGTTACCTGAAAATGGAAAATGCAATGTTCATATCATTTAGGTCCCCAAGCAAGATGTATTTGAAATTTGTGTTTGACCCCTCCGTAGTAATGTAAAAAGTGATGGTCAGATAGATAAGTGTAGGGGTGAGTAGAAAAGTTAAAATGACCTGCATTTTGAAGCTTGAGATGGCTGTTGTGGATAAAGCACAATTTCTCCACCAATTGGTCCACTCATCTCAACCAGGTTTCACCAATGTTGGGGACACCACATCATGGGCATCAAATGCAATATACTAGATTGAAGAAGCTTCAAGTGAACCTCTCACCTGGAAGGACTCTTTAGGACCTTGGATGATAGTTCTGGGTGGGAATTTATACCAATATTGGCAGTAAAAGTGCCTGTGACAGGAGTTGGTGCGGAAGAATGAACAGACCATTGCATCATGAAGTGTTTTTTGCGGAAAGTAGAAAGATTAGAAGAGGGGGAGGTGTGACTGGTGGTAGAATCCCATTGAATAAGTACCTTAATGGCAGGTGGGCAATCGGGTCCTTATGTGGACATGACTGCTTCAAAGGCTGTGCTATGTAAATACAACTGCCAGAATTGTTGTAATGTCAGCCTTGCTTCACTGCACATTTTCATATTTTCCACGAGTCATGAATTTTTTGCGAAGAATATTCTAATTACCTGTAATGTTTGAATAAGTAAATGTATCTGATGTCTCCCGAGAAGTTGGTGACATTTTGTGAAGCTCTAAAACACCCATATATTACATCTTCGCTCCATAGATGCTGGATATTTGCATCGATGCATAGATGCTGCCTCACCCGCTGAATTTCTCCAGCATTTTTGTCTACCTTTGATTTTCCAGCATCTGCAGTTCCTTCGTAAGCATATATTACATCTATACATCTGTACTCTTATAAAACTCTCATCTTGTCCTCTTCCTTTGTGTTGTTTTTACATTTGCACAAAAACGGAGCCCGATAGCGCTACGATTTTTCGCCGCCTTACGCGTCATTCTCCTGTGCTGCAAGTGCAACAAGTTTTGTTCCGATCGGTGGAATAGTACAAAAGTTATGAAGGTTTAAAAATCGTAAAAACAGCTCCTTCCAGCACCCGCTGTCAATCACCAGTGGCGAGAAGAATAAAGCTGAAGAAGCAGAGTGAGCAGTGTGATGTGCGCGGAGTGAGCAGCGTGCGGGCTGCTTCTGCGGAGACCAGCATGACGAGCCGGGAGCCGCTGAGTGAGGTCGAAAGCTGAAGGTGCGGGGTGAGCAGAGTGTGAGCTGCATCTGCGGCGGCCACATACCCCCCTATCCCCACTCGCCCCCGCCACACGGCTCCCCCCTCCCCCACAAGGGCACACCGCCACATGGCCCCCCCACCACCACGCGCCCCCCTTCCCCAGGCGCCCCCTCCCTTCCCCAGGCGCCCCCTCACGCCCCACACCAATCACACCACCCCTCCCACGCCACGCCACACCACCCCTGCCATGCCACGCCACCCCTCCCACGCCACCACACCCCTCCCACACCACCCCATCACCCCTCCGCCCCCCTGCCCACACACACCCCCGCTCCGCTCCCACCGCACACCCCCGCCTCCCCTCCCACCGCACCCCCGCCTCCCCTCCCACCGCACACCCGCCTCCCCTCCCACCGCACACCCGCCTCCCCTCCCACACATGAGGAGGAGGGGGGGAGGGGAGTGCTGGGGGATATGGGGAAATGAGCCACGCCTGTGCAGTTAGGGGCTATGGGTGAGTGGTGGAATATTGCTTTGGGGGAACGGGTTGCTTTGGGGGAACAGGTGAGTGGAATATTGCGTTGGGGAATGGGTTGCGTTGGGGGACCAGGCCTCCCATGTGACTGGGACCCAACGGGTCCCACTTAGTCTAGTTAATCTTTAAAATTGATAGTACTTGATGAGCATGTCCGACTTTCTCTCCTACTCAAATGCAAATGAAAGCTACGAATAAGAAAATAGTTTCCTAGATTTTAATCAGTTCTGTATTCTATCGGGTGAATCTGATGTATTAATTAATCTTTACTTCAATCATGTTTTAGTGCATTCCTTTACTATTGTTTAAAAAGCAGCTTTAAACGCCTCCAATAGAGTCATAGATTAATACAGTGTGGAAACAGGCCCTTGGCCCAACTCTCCCACACCGGCCAACAATGTCCCAGCTACCCTAATCCCACTTGCCTGCGCTTGGTCCATAACCCTCCAAACCCATCCTATCCATGTACCTGTCCAACTGTTTCTTAAACAATGGGATAGTTTTCCAGAAGTTTAAGGATAATGCAATATTTATTTTGGGTTGTTCGCGATATTAATTAGTTTTGTGTGGCATTTTTTGATTCTACAAGACTTCTCTTATTTGGTGTTGGAGTCCACATGATGCCGATGGATGCAGTATTTTGATGTGCATCATTTGCCATGTGCAGTGTCTGTCAGCCAATTGCAGGGTTTTGTTGTATAAAAGAATCTGACTTTTTAGATGCCAAATGGATTGGCTCTTTCTCCCTACCAGTCGCAATTTCTTCTCTTCCTCTTGTCCCTGCCCCCCCCCCCATTCGACTAATCCAATGATTACATGCCAAGAAAGTTGATTATTGGACATACTCTTCCTGTATCCTTGAATGCTAGCTGGGATCAGCCAAGTATATCTTGAGCATTAAGCATTAAACATAAAGCATTCAGTGGAGCTGGTTGAAAAACGTACATTCAGACGTACTGGGCGGATGGGTTAATGAAGCAGTAGAAGTGGGAGTTGGAGAAGTGCTGATAACTGTTGTCTCCTCCGCATTTCTCACTGCTGCTGTATAAATTTAACCCAGTAGATTAGGATAGCTGCAGCATCAAGTGGATGGGTTTGAAAGCCTTTTCTGTACACTGCTTCTAACGAAACAAGCAAAAAGCCATTTCTGCTATTGTATGTTCACAGCAGTAATTGCAGCTCAAGGTTTGAATCATCTAATCTCCCTTGGGTCTTTATTCTCCGAAAATCTCCTGTTGATATTCCATTGAAATTTCAAAGCATCAATGATTTTTTATAATGCAGTAATTATGCTCAAGAAATGGACTGCCTTTGTATTGTAACAACAAAGGTAAGCATTTGAGTTGTGAACTAACATTGAATTACTAAAACTTAGTGATGTGACATTTTCTTGGTGTTGGATTTGTGCTAATACTAGATTTTAAAAGAGTTCTGGTTTTGACTGGCTATTTGATTTATTTATGTAACCAATCCTTTTCCCTTTCAGTGCTAAAACCTGCAAGCTGTGCCTGTTCTCCAGTGGGTGGGGTGGGAAATCCTGTCAGCAAAAGTGAATTGGGTTCAAATTTTGAATGTAATTTTGATTTATTGAGTGATTTGCACATGGTATCTATTCATATGAAATTATAGTTGTGAACATTCTGGATGTTCTGTTTTAACTGTTGACACTTCATTGTTTTGACAACTTCAGTTTAGAGAATGCTATCACTACAGAGACTTTGTACCTGCAGATTAATTTATTTTAAGACTCTCCGATTCTGGTGGTGTATCTTGAACTTAGTGTCTTAAATTTAATCTGATTTACATAGCCTGGCTGAGACTATACACTTGCAAGAAATTTCTGTTGATTAGAGCTAAAGTGAGAAATGGTTATAATTATCTTAATCATCAAAGTGTTAAATGCATGTTGCTATGCAGATGAGATTTTAACCATAACACAATAATTCAGTATTGCGATGTGAGTAGAACTCCACTTTCTTCCGCCCGCCCTACTCCCCGCAATGCATGTGAGCAAAGGTAGAATAGTGAAAGTGTTATGGGGGTCACAATGATGGAAACTGTACAGCAAAGTTGCTTGGTTTATGTTTTGTTTTCTCCAAATTAAATAACTAGCTAGAAAATAGAATTCTAAAGCTTTTTTTAACGTTACAGTAGTTATCAAGAGAATACATAATTATATGATGATAATTATCTGTGCAAATCTATATTACTGAAAGTCTGATCTTGACCACTTCCTGTTCTGTATATTGATTTTAGAAAAAACGCTGCCACTTACGGCTGTGATTTTTGGCCATCTTAGTCCCCCTCCGCTGTGCAGGACAAGAGGATTTTTCCCATCGATGAAAAATAAAAGTTATTAGTGTTTAAAAAATGTTGAGATTCTCTCCTGAAGGCCATGCCCCTTCCGGAGGGACTATAAAACCCAGAAGTGTTGAGTGCCTCAGTCTCTGCAAGATGGCGGAGTGAGAGGGTCATGTTTCTCAGTCTGAGCTGTGAATAACACTGAACACATGTCTACTAAACTGTGAGTGTGGTTTTACTGACCTTGAGTGCCCTTAATGTGGTTAGTTTGAAATAAAGCATAGCAAATGGTTGGTGGTGGTTGGTTTGAAATAAAGCACAGCAAATGGTTGGTGGTTGGTTTGAAATAAAGCACAGCAAATGGTTGGTGGTGGTTGGTTTGAAATAAATCACAGCAAATGGTTGATGGTGGTTGGTTTGAAATAAAGCACAGCAAATGGTTGGTGGTAGTTGGTTTGAAATGGCAAATGATTAAAAGTCTACACTTGACAACTTCCTGTTTGCACTGTATATTGATTTTAGATAAAATGCTACCACTTACGGCTGTGACTTATGCTCATCAGGTACAGAGGATTCTTCCCATCAATGAAAAATAAAAGTGTTATTAGTGTTTAAAAAATGTTGAGAATCTCTCTCCTGTCAATCGCGCCATGGCGGCCACGCCCCTTCTGGTGGGATGGGGAGGGATTATGAAACCCGGAAGTGTGGTTGTGGCTCAGTCTCTGCAAGATGGGGAGGGAGAGGTCACAACTCTGTCTGAGCTGTGAATCAACTGAACACATTGAATGTCTACTGAACTGTGAGTGTGGTGTATATGTGGTGTTTTGTGTAGTTTATGGTGGTTTCACCCTGCTTGGTATGAAACTGCATTTGAATGTGGTGGCCTTGCACCCTGCATGAAATGGTATGAAACTGCATTTGAATTTTGTGGCCTTGCACCCTGCATGAAATGGTATGAATCTGCATTTGAATTTGGTGGCCTTGCACCCTGCTTGAAATGGTATGAAACTGCACTTGAATTTGGTGGCCTTGCACCCTGCTTGAAGTGATATTAAACTGCACTTGAATTTGGTGGCCTTGCACCCTGCTTGAAGTGGTACGAAACTGCACTTGAATTTGGTGGCCTTGCACCCTGCTTGAAGTGGTCGGAAACTGCACTTGAATTTGGTGGCCTTGCACCCTGCTTGAAATGGTATGAAACTGCACTTGAATTTGGTGGCATTGCACCCTGCTTGAAATGGTATGAAACTGCACTTGAATTTGGTGGCCTTGCACCCTGCTTGGTGGCATGAAACTGCACTTGAATTTGGTGGCCTTGCACCCTGCTTGAAGTGGCATGAAACTGCAGTTGAATTTGGTGGCCTTGCACCCTGCTTGAAATGGTAGGAAACTGCATTTGAATTTGGTGGCCTTGCACCCTGCTTGAAATGGCAGCCCACCAGCCGTGAGTGAGCTACCAGCACATTAGGCTTGAGTGACTAAGCTGCCACCCCAAAAATCCATTTGGCCCACAATGTCCATACTAGCCCTCTGGAAACCAGTCCCTTCAGCCCACAACACCCATACTAGCGCTCCAGAAAGCCTCCCCACACTGGCCACCAATATTGGAATTGGTGGAGAGGTGGAATATTGCGTTGGGGGAATAGCCCTCCCATGTGAACATGGGACCCAATGGGTCCCACTTAGTCTAGTGTTTTAATATATTTTATAAATTGGATATTAAATCTAGCCAGTTATGTTTGTGAAACTGTTATTGCTTCTTTGCATGACTTAGTCTCTGTAGTTGGGGAAATAAGTTCTTTATTTTGCTACATACTTTCTTACTGTAATGTTTTATTATCTTTGCTTTATTTCTAATGTTGCTTCAGTTGAGCCTCAATAATGAATTGTATGATTTTAATTTGCCAAGCAACATTTTAGCTGTCAGTGTGTGAACTATTAGATTTTGATGACTTTCCGATGCAGGGTATTGGACAACTTTACAATGCTCGATCTGTAAGATTTTTTTGCCTAACACAAAAGAAACCTCTCACCAAAGATAATAAAACCTGTGTCACCTATATTTTAAACTGTTGAGTTCAAAATAGACAGAAGATTAATGGGAAGTTCCTAAATATTGATGAAGCTTTATGGAATATTGTGATCACAGACTAGGATTGAATATGTTAGCTATGGAATGCAGTGGTTGATTTGTGTAAATTTCAATTTGCATTTTGTCACTTGCCTTCAAGGGTTCGAAGAACATTTCGTAAGTCTTTTGAAACCTCTAGTAATTGGCCTGCCCTAGGATATAGCCAAATTGTAAACTGTCCATGATAATGAAAACTTTTACATGGCTTTTCATACGTCGGGCTGCAGTCGTTAAATGATGCTTTTGCTTCAATTGGTTGATGTTTTTGGAAGAGGTTCACGCACCTCCTCCAAACTCATCTACTGTATCCGCTGTTCCAGGTGTGGACTCCTATATATCTGCGACACTAAGCGCAGGCTCGGCGATAGTTTCGCTGACCCCCCTCCCCTCAGTCTGCCTAAACCTACCTGATCTCCTAGCAATGTTACAATATTTTGAGATTTAAAAAATAAAGTCTGCAATTTATCCCATCAGATAAAGCATAAAAAGAAGTTTAATTTGACACCTAATTCACTTTCATATCTTCAGTATTAAAAAAGTTATGGCCATTTTCATACTCGGAAATTAGCATCTTGTTTTCTATTGCTTTTCCATTGACTTAACACAAGCTGTGATCGAGGACAGTTAAAAGCCCATAACTTTCTTAAAAATTAAGAGAACTGAAAGAAATTTTCAGTTATTATAGATTGAAGCATTCTGAAACAAATATGAAACAATCTTACTTAGAAGACATGAAATTAAAGCATATAATTAGTTAGTTACCTAATTGTAGCTAATTACAAAATTCAATTACTAGATCTAAACATCTCTCAATTTCTTAAGAATAGATTAACATTTTTAAATAGCCTAAGTGTCCAAATAACATTCACACAAGAATTCACAATATAACATAATTTTTAAATCTCATTGTCATGAATTTACAGGCCAAATGGAAGGAATTGAATGTTTAATACCTGTAAATTAATGGGCATTTAAATCATCTTGTGAGTGAGGATTTCTGGAACGCGATCTTTTGGAACGTTCATTTGCGGTGAATTTAACCCCGTATTGGCATGAAAAATACTGCCGTTAGTTCGGGAAATAAAATCACCGTTTCGCATGAAAAAATGTGAATTAAAGGCTTCTTAAGAAGCACTTTTATACATTTAAATAAACCACTTTCGTTTACCTGTCCCGTGTGTGAAATCCGTCCCCGTTATCGGCGTTGACGGCTTCAGGAGCTGATTTTAAAGTGACTCCAGCGCTAACATTGTCGATTTAATAAAAATAAAAATTTCACAAAACGCCCCTAGGAACGATTTTTCAGCAAACGCTTGTACTCCAACGAAATATAATTCAGGACAAGGTAGGAGAAACCCGCGTTTTAAGCCCGCCCCCCCCTTAAAGGCGCCAAAATCACGCACACGGCCAGTGGCAGAATTACAGCGCCGCTGAAGGTAAGTTCTTGTAACATATCTAGATCTCCTGGTTGCTAAACACTTTCCTACCTGATCTCCCGGTTGCTAAACCTCCCATTCCCACACTGACCTTTCTGTCCTGGGCCTCAACTGTCAGAGTGATGCCCAGCGTAAATTGGAGGAACAGCACCTCATATTTCGCGTGGGCAGCTTATACCCCAGCGGTATGAATATTTACTTCTTTAACTTGAAGTAACCCTTGCTTTCCCTCTCTCTCCGTCCCTCCCCCTTCCCAGTTCCTGGACCAGTCTGGCTGTCCACCTGATTAAATTTTATCTCGGTATGCTTTGCTGTCACATTCACCTAGCTAACAGTGATCTATTCTACATTTTCCATGATCTTTATCCCCTGGGTCTCGTTTTCACAACTTACACTTCCTTATCTCGGTGTCTCCCTCTTCCTTGAGTTTCAGTCTGAAAAAGGGCCTCGACCCGAAACGTCCCCGATTCCTTTTCTCCCGAGATGTTGCCTGTCCCACTGTTACTCCAGCATTTGTTTTTGATGTGTGTTCATATTTGGCAAACATCTGGCCTTGTTGGTTATTTTAAAAGTTTACCCAAGGTTTGTTAACTTTCAGTCTCAAAGTGCAACTAAATAATATTCAATAAGTTTCCAATTAGTTTAGACTTTAGACTTATTAGTTTGGACATCAGTTTAGACATTAATTTATACTATTCATATTACGAACTTTTTTGTCACTTCAGTTTGCATTTCTGTTCTGGCCTCTTTGTCTATGATCATGCCACTGACCAGACTATCCCACACAAAAAATAAGCTTGGTTAGCAGACTACATGTACTTTTTGAAAATAAAATTAAAAAAATAATTGTTGAAGAAGGGTCTCAACCTGAAACATCACCCATTCCTTCCATCTAGAGATGCTGCCTGTCCCGCATTTTGTGTCTATCTCCGGTGTAAACTTGCATCTGCAGTTCCTTCCTACACAAAACAATTATTTTTATTTGCTTGAAGAAATATTGTCATCCGCTATGGCCAATCACAAGAGTTTTATTAGGTTAGTGGATAAATAAAGCAAACTTTTCTGGGATGGACTGGTGTTTTTTGGCAGTTAAAGCTAAAATATTAACTGCTTGGAATGAGATGTTTTAATGGACCTGTCTTTCATTTTGTTTCTTTGGATTTATGAATATCAAGCTTTACTTTTAAATTGCATTTTTTAATTTATTTGATTGCTTGAACGATTACTGGAAGGACCACCATTTGTACCACACGGCAAATTGTCCTTCAACATGATAGAGCCCCCACCTTGAACAGTTGCAATGCATATAGTGATGGTGGTCCAGCAGTTCCGTTGGCAGAGAAATCACCGACCTATTGTTTCCAGGTGGGTGTGATCACCATCTAGTTCTGCCTTGATGTCAAAGACTATCTTGCCTTTTGTAATTTGAGTCAATATTAGAAGTTACAATGTGTGGTGGAAGTAAAAATATGAATTGAGGCTTAAAAATACACATGAAATTTAGACAAAACAATGATGCTATTATGAGTTTATAGCAAAAGTTGATGAATCAGTTAACCTGACCCAAGAAATTAGTTTAAGAATCGGGTGGATGTTGAGGTTTATAGTAAAGTCTTGAAATGCAAATATAGACAAAATTCAATTCCTCAACTGTTGCAACCAAAAATAAGTAACATTAATGCATGGCACATCTAAACTTATTGCTGTTATGCATTATATGTGTGCAGGGATGCAGTTGCTTTATGCTGCAGCATGATCAAGTTATCAGAAATGGAATGTTTAATTGTTTTGTAATGTATTTTGATTTAAACAGCTAAGGAGTAATATTGAACTCTCTGGAGTTAATTTTTTGGGAATTGAACAATGAGCAGCAAATGCTTCTGCCATCAGGAGTTTGGCAAATCTGTTGTAACGATCAAAATAACCATCCATCTGCCTTTCTGGAATTGTTAAAAATCTGATAGAATCGCTGCAAAGCAAATATATCTTTCGCTATTACTTTCATTAAAGTTATTTACTTAATGATTTAAAAAAATATTATTTAATAGGTTTTTGCACAGTAATTTCAAGAAGTTACATTTTGGCATTTTAATTGCATTTACACAGTGTATTTATTCATCATGAATTCCTCTTTGAAAGCTGATCAGTGACTTAAAAGGAATTTGATCGTATTTTGGATTTATGTGTTATGTTGGACTAATTTTTTGTTGTTGCGTTGCTTCGGGTTATCTACTACTGTTAAGTAGATGTGAAAGAAAATAACTTTCTTCAGAAATGTTGACCAAAATTAATTGGAATTAACCTAGTGTTCATTTAGTTTTTTTGTGCATTAAGAATTCTGTGCAAGGCTACTCGAAAGTACTGTCAGTGAATGTGGTTTGAAAAGAGAATTGAATGCACCACACAAGTAATAAGTGTGAACACATTACGAGCTAGATTTTAGCACTGTAGGCTGTGGGCCGAGCATCAAAAATGTGTCTAGAAATAGATTTTCGTGACCCATGTCACCGAACTACATGAAATTTTCCACAGATTTAGATGAAATATAATTGAGAAGGATGTCATAACTCGTCATTGCCAAAATCTGCACATTAATTAATTAAACTAATTAGAAAATAAGATCGGGAAAGTAAGCGCCATCTAGTGGCCAATGCCCATATTACACCATGGGCAGCCTATTTCTGTGTTGCAGTCCATTTAAACTATATATGATTATACATATATATATATATATATATATATATATATATATATATATATATATATATATATATATATATATATATAATGTAAATATGCCTGTAATCATATATAATTAAGTATAATTATATTATATAAAAATAATATGATGAATATAATTGTGAGTGTTTTTTTAATGACACTGTCGCAGAGGTCCTGCTCCTGAACCAGCCTAATTAATGGGTGGGGGCAGTTCTTGTGGGTTCCTCCCTTTACTGAACCCCACTGACTGCCAGTGTGCAGAGTGGGGGTCACGGCCATAGTGGGACTGGGGCAGTTCCAGGCTGGGGGACAGTCCTGCAAGGCATCTTCCAGTCGCTTTAATAGGAAATGTAATGAGACTGCAGCAGAGGTCCCAGGTTTTAAGAGCTTATGAACCTGCCTAATTAAAGGGTCAGGACAGATCCTCTGGGTTCCCCCTTTTACTGAACCCCACTGACTGCCATAGTGGGGAGAGTGGGGGTAACGGCCATAGTGGGACTGGGGCAGTGCCAGGCTGGGTGGCAGACCTGTAAGAGACCTGTCTTATTTCTGATGTAAATGTCACATCCTAACCAAGAATCGAATGCTCTGAAGTTTACTCGATGAGTATTCATTTTAAGCTACAATGAGCCTATATTTATGTTGTCTTTGCAAATGAGGGCTATTACCTTTAACCTAAAAAAAACCTAAAAGTGTTGCATTGTATGAGTATCTGTAGTTTGTGTGTGTGTCTGTGTATACCCGTCAAACGTGTATCTGTGGATGTAAGTGTGTATGTATGTGTGGATGGATGTATGTATGTGTGGATGGATGTATGTGTGTGGATGGATGTATGTGTGTGGATGGATGTATGTGTGTGGATGGATGTATGTGTGTGGATGGATGTATGTGTGTGGATGGATGTGTGCATGGATGTGTACATGTATGTCTGCGTGCGGATGGATGTGTGTGCGGATGTATGTGTGCATGTATGTGTGTGCATGCATGGAAGTGTGCGTACGGATGGATGTGTGTGTGGATGTGTGGATGGACTTTCGCACTGTCATTCACCAGCACGCCATTATCGTAAGTAATTCACTCATTGTTTAAATAATTTGACCAAATAAACAGTGAAACGATCGACACTAAAATAAAACTTTACATAATCATTTATTTCCCCAATTTATTTGTTTACATTACATCTGATCTTCATCTGAATATTCTTCATCAGATTCCAAGTCTTTTGATAAGTTTTGATAAGTTAGTTCAAGTTCAAGTTAGGCAAAGGCTACAAAAAAAACATCTCATAGTCATTATGTCTGCATGGACTTCAATTCATAAATTTTCAACCTCTTAATGTTAATGAGAATAACACTGTTACTACCATAGATAAATTAGTTCAAGTTCAAGTTCACATACACCAATTCATTTCTGCATAGACATCAGCCATTTCTGACCATTTCTCACTCCAATGGCAGCCGATAAAGTGCGATCAATATTCCTCCGTTTTTCTCCCGTGGTCGGGGCCTGGAAACGGCCGCTACCGACACCACTATGTACAGCCTTGTTTTCATGTTATTTGTTTTCACATTATAAAGGTGCAATTAAATTAATTAAAGTGCATACAGATTAATTTTCATAAATTCAGACTTTAGATGTTACCTTTCAGTTCCAGTTGATTCACAAAGTTTGACTGCAGCACCTCAGGCAGGGACATTGCTTTCAAGACTTTCTTCCACTTAGCTGCACATTCTTCAGACTTCTTCATGCTTTTTTCACTAAATTCAATTACCCTGCTGCAAGTTTCCACGACATGTATTCCACAGAACTAGAAAGAATCTTCATCGGAATCTCCTGTAAAACAGGCATCAGTGAAGCCCTCTCAGTGCTCCCTGCCTAGCTAGCCTGAAACAAAGCGCGTGATTGGCAACTGGCATACAACTCAATCTTAAACGTGCTTTGATTGGACTAAAAATACCCCAAAATGTTCCGGTTTTTCTCTAATTTAATAAAAATGTGCAAGTCTTGTTCATGATGAGTTTCAGGGGTGATTTATATAATTTTTTTTACACAATATGTGAACATTTCATGTAGTTCGGTGACGGGTCACGAAACACTGGAATAAAGCTCCTCGGCCCACAGCCTACTGCTGGTTTTGTTGAGTCAAGGTTCTGCTGTGGCTGTCTCCAAGCAGGTTTTCTTTGTCATTCACCTCAGAAAATAAGTCAGAATGTGCTGGACCTGCCTTGTGGTTTGATTTTGCATTTGTAACAGTCTTAAGGGCCTGTCCCATGAGCATGCAACTGCATGCGGCTAGCCCGACCTAACGTGGTCGCTTGAGCCGTACGGCCTCGCGGGGCCGGTCCCACTTCCAACCGCGGAGCCGTCTGGAGTTGTGCGGGGCTGGCCCCGACATCATACTCACCAAACAGCTGGGCAGGAGGTCGGCCGACTGAATTTGGACGTCGCACGGCGACGTCATCACGCCGCGGCACGCCGTGTGGTGACGTCATCGCACGCCACGCGCTAGGCGTACGGCGTCGAAACGCTGCGTACGGCCGTCGGGATGCTGCATACGGACTCGATGCGGCTGCGGGCCGACAGGCTGTTGCCGCGCGGAATTTTTGGACAGTCAGTTTTTCAGAGCCCCGCGCGATGTCGGGACCACCTCCGCACAACTCCATACGGCTCCGGCAATCAAAGTGGGACCGGCCCCGCGAGGCCCTACGGCTCAAGCGACCACGTTACGTCGCGCTCGCCGCATGCAGTCGCATGCTCGTGGGACCGGCCCTTTACAGTTTCACTGGCTCTCCAGAGTCATAGTCATGCAGCACAGAAATGGGCTTTTTGGTCCAAATTGTCCCTGTCATCGACCAAAATGCCCATCTATGCTAGCCAAGGAAATGTTAGCAAGAGCCTGGATTTGAAAGTGAAATTGGGGTGGAGAAAGAGGTTCTCATTCTTATTCTGCAATGTGCAGGGGTGGAATTTTAGAATGTGTTAAGCAATGTACCACAGCTATTAAACTGTATAGCCATAGCGCAAACCTGCTTGTAAGATTCTTAAGAGTAACAGAAGCAATCGGTTTGGCTCAGCATGGATGCACATCTAACTATCAACCTATCATTGAGCAAGGTCTTGGTTATAATCCATTAAAATATCCAGGTGAAGTGTACACGGGCAAGGATTTGACAATTGTATCTTAAACCTTCGTGAATATTGGTTGATTACATATAAATCTGACAACTTCAGTTGCTGACGTGACGATCTGTTTCACGTGAATATAGCAGTTAGGCGGAGTAGGCATAGACCACTTTGCCTCTCAAACCTGCTCCATCATTTAAGGTCATTGACCTGATTGCAACATCATGTTTGCCTTACTCTACTTGATATAACCTTTTACTTTGTCACATGTCTATTTATTTTGGGCTAAGAAATATCTAAAGATCATTTTCTCGAGGGACGATGGAAGCAATTACAAAGACTCATTATCCTTGGAGAAGTTTTATTTCTTGTTCTTAATTGGGTGATGACTTATTTTGAAATGGAGATCCACAGTTCAAGATCTTACCATGACAAAATATCTCCATGTTGAGATCCTTCAGGATTTTGTGTGTCCATCACGTTACATCTGTTCTAAACTCCAGCAAATGTAAGCCAAGCATGTCCAACCTTTCCTCATTTGACAATCAACCCAATCAATGTACTGATCAAACCTTCTGAGCATGCAATGCATTAATATACTTAAGGTGTAATGCTGTACATGATGCTAAAGATGTACTTTCCACAATGCCGTGTATAACTGAAGCATAATCTCACATCTATATTCAGTTCCGTCGCAATAAACGATAACATCGTTAGCTAATCCAATTTTTTGCTGTAACTGACCACTGGCTATTTGCTAATCATTCACCAGGATTTACAGTTCTCACTGCATCTTGGAGATCTACAATATTATTTCTTTGAAAAGGGACAATTTCACATTCTCAATTTGCCAGATCTTTGCCCACTTAACATATCAATCACCCTTTGTAGCTGCCTTAAGTCCTCTTCACAACTTATTTCTAACCGATCTTTGTACTCAGCAAATTTATCAACTCTGCCTTTTTGGTGCCTTCATGTCATTTATAAATTGAGCAGTGAAGAACCCCACACTTACCTCCTTCTCTTTATATCTTGCCAGCCAGGAAAAGGTCCATTTATGCTTACTGTTTCATGTTAGCTAGCCAATCTATCCATGCCAATGTGTCAGCATCTGCACGTGAGCCGTTATTTTCTGCAACGACCTTGGATGCACTTTATCAAAAGTCTTCTGGAAATCTAAGTATAGTACAAGCACCTGTTCCTCTTCCGCGGCATGTACTACTTCATTGAACTCCGTTAAATTGGTCAATCATGATTTCCCTTTCGCATAAGGTCAGTAAATAAGTAGAATTTTTAAGTGCATTCTTTGTCATCTTTAATACTGTTTTAGTTTTTGTGGCTTCAGAGATACAACGCGGAAACAGGCCCTCTGGCCCACCGAGTCCTCACTGAACAGCAATCCCCGCACATTAACACTATCCTACACACACTTGGGACAAGTTACCCTTGTACCAAGCCAATTTACCTACATACCTGTACATCTTTGGAGTGTGGGAGGAAACCAAAGTTCTCGGAGAAAACCCATGCGGTCACGGGGAGAATGTACCAACTCCATGCAGACAGCACCCGTAGTCAGGATTGAACCAGGGTCTCCGGCGCTGTAAGGCAACAACTCTACCGCTGTGCCACTGTGTCCCCCGTTGGCTTCTAATATTTTGTTCATGATGAATATTAAGCTGAGTGGTAAACTAATATGTTACCACAACCACCCTCTCCCTTCCACCTCCCTTGCATAATTCTCCATGTTTAGTGAATGCGAATGTCGAGGTGATTACAAACTGGTGTGATGGAATCACCATTCTTACTATTGTTCCCTGAAAGTTTGCTCTGTTTGGGCCTCGACCAGTTGTGAATTGTGCCTGCAGTTTGTTTGGAATCTATTGATTTATAAAAATGCTGTCCCAACCTTTTGTCTCTGTTTTGGGTAAAAGGTTTTGAAATATTGAGGGTTTTAATTACCTGAAATCAATTAGTTCCTTGCACAATAATACTTTCATGACAACAAAATAACTGAGTGCGTTGTAATCAGGATTTGATTTCAAAAGATAACATTTTTCTGCAACAATAAAAATTACATGAAGTGTATTGTATGCACATTATTTCTCTTCGGACATGGCATTATCTTCTCTTGTTCCTTTAGGAAATTTTAGATATTTGGTTTTGCCACAATATTATTTGATTTTCCAACATGAGGGAACAATTGTGCCCATTGGAACTGTTGTAATTATTAAGAAAAATAAATCAATTTTGTGTCTATTCTCTGCTTTATAGTAAATTAGAAAAGAGTTCCAATTTCTGGTGTTGCCTCAGTTTGCAGTATCCTCGAAATGATAGTAAAGGTGGAAAGAAACCACATTATTTTGAAATATAATAATAACTGAGGTAGTTGAGGTAAATTATTTACTACATTCCCCACAGGAAGGAAAGCAGTCTTGACATCTTTAATATGCTGAGTGTTTTGATTCTTGGAGCTAAAATAAATGTGAAGACTTTTTAAACATTATGTGTAATAAATAATTTACATTACCAAATTCCCTTAATTAAGAAATCTTGTTTTTATTTCTACTTTATTATTTTGTGCACCTAATTTTTTTTAATATTTGCTTTGTCACATTTAGAATTCTGGATTTCCACTTTATCTGCTTTTTGTGTTTTAGCTTGACATCTCAGCACAGATGATTTGGGGCACAATTGGATATTTTCTCTATAGAGTATGTATTCAGCAAGAGAAAATTCTATGCTGCATTCTGTCATTTGTCTTGATCTACATTTATGCACCCATATCAAATCTTGTTGCTTCCATGACTTTGCAGATAACTTGGGCAGAATTCTATTTCTGCATTACCCATTTCAGAGTTCTCTGGTATCACACGATAAAACCCAACAATCAAAAACTCTGCAAGGCAACGGGTTGTGGATTCCCTGTTTTGTGTGGACACCTTGAAGTTATCTGAAAAGCTCATTGCAAAGAGCTGCCTAGAAATCCAACCACCTGCAGCTGGATTTCCTCTTCCTGGCATGTTTTGGTATTAGCTATAAGGGACATTGAGCATCAGGCAAACCAGCAATTAAGCAGGTTGGGCAATCAATCAATGTGCAGAAATGACTTGGTAAACCTGGAAATGTCTAATCTAACTTTTAAAATGACATTAAAATAGAAACTTGAATATCATGAACTTAAAACAAAATGAGTTGGATCATGGGATTTGAAGTAATTCAACGGAGTATAGAAAACACAAAATTAGTTTGGGATCAGAAAAGCACTTAGGCTGTCGGAGTATACAGTTTTAAATACAGTTATACCTCATTCAATATGCCTGCACTTTATCCAAGTGATTTTATGTTCAGTGAACAATATCGGTTTTGTCCCTTTTGTTTCAATTTTTGAATTTCATCCTTTGAGCATCTTGTAGGGGAGAATGTATCGCACATGACAAATCCTGGCTTTCTGTATTTAACTGTGCAAGTTGATATTCTAGAAATTGCTGTTGAAACTATAAGTGTAACAATGCTGAATATGAAATGCTTCACTATTGTAACAGGAAGATCTCAATCGGCACTTGTTTAGTGCAGTCATGAATGAATAGATGTTTCAAATCTTTTCTGGGGAACAGGTTTGAGCGAAAACTTGGGTAACAGAATTTCTTCAGAATCTTAAGTGTGCATCAATAAATAAGTTCCAATAAATAATTCATTTTTAGGCATTCAAGGATTATGTTTCAGGTAAAGATGCAATTTGCAATGAAAGATTAAGTAGTGCGCAAAACTGAAATTCTAATATTTTGCTTTAAAATGGCATGGTACATTGGTAGCAGCTTCTGTATATCTTGTCCCATTGGAATGGATGTCACTTATAAATGTTGGTGCTTTGTTAATATTGTGCTGCCAAAGATTCTGAAAAGTCTACAATCTGAGTGCCCACATGTTCTTAAGGAAAACGTTTTGTTTTAAACTGAATTCTGCTCAAATGTTTGGCAATATTCATAAAGTACAGCGGCTTGCAAAAGTTTTCATACCCCTTGAACTTTTCCACATTTTGTCACGTTACAACCACAAACGTAAATGTATTTTATTGGGGTTTTATGTGATAGACCAACACAAAGTGGTGCATAATTGTGAAGTGGAAGGAAAATGATACATGGTTTTCAAATTTTTTTACAAATAAAAAACTGAAAAGTGTCGCGTGCAAAAGTATTCAGCCCCCCTGAGTCAATACTTTGTTGAACCACCTTTTGCTTCAATTACAGCTGCAAGTCTTTTGGGGTATGTCTCTACCAGCTTTGCACATCTAGAGACTGAAATTTTTGCCCATTCTTCTTTGCAAAATAGCTCAAGCTCAGTCAGATTGGATGGAGAGCGTCTGTGAACAGCAATTTTCAAGTCTTGCCAGAGATTCTCAATTAGATTTAGGTCTGGACTTTGACTGGGCCATTCTAACACATGAATATGCTTTGATCTAAACCATTCCATTGTAGCTCTGGCTGTATGTTTAGGGTCGTTGTCCTGCTGGAAGGTGAACCTCCGCCCCAGTCTCAAGTCCTTTGCAGACTCTAACAGGTTTTCTTCCAAGATTGCCCTGTATTTGGCTCCATCCATCTTCCCTTCAACTCTGACCAGCTTCCCTGTCCCTGCTGAAGAAAAGCATCCCCACAGCATGATGCTGCCACCACCATGTTTCACAGTGGGGATGGTGTGTTCAGGGTGATGTGCAGTGTTAGGTTTCCGCCACACATAGCATTTTGTATTTAGGCCAAAAACTTCAATTTTGGTCTCATCTGACCAGAGCACCTTCCTCCACATGTTTGCTGTGTCCCCCACATGGCTTGTGGCAAACTGCAAACGGGACTTCTTATGGCTTTTTTTCAACAATGGCTTTCTTCTTGCCACTCTTCCATAAAGGCCCGATTTGTGGAGTGCACGACTAATAGTTGTCCGGTGGACAGATTCTCCCACCTGAGCTGTGGATCTCTGCAGCTCCTCCAGAGTTACCATGAGCCTCTTGGCTGCTTCTCTGATCAATGCTCTCCTTGCCCGGCCTGCCAGTTTAGGTGGACGGCCATGTCTTGGTAGGTTTGCAGTTGTGCCATACTCTTTCCATTTTCGGATGATGGATTGAACAGTGCTCCGTGAGATGTTCAAAGCTTGGGATATTTGTTTATAACCTAACCCTGCTTTAAACTTCTCCACAACTTTATCCCTGACCTGTCTGGTGTGTTCCCTGGGCTTCATGATGCTGTTTGTTCACTAATGTTCTCTAACAAACCTGAGGCCTTCACAGAACAGCTGTATTTATACTGAGATTAGATTACACACAAGTGGACTCTATTTACTAATTAGGTGACTTATGAAGGCAATTGGTTGCACTGGATTTTATTTAGGGGTATCAGAGTAAAGGGGGCTGAATACTTTTGCACGCGACACTTTTCAGTTTTTTTATTTGTAAAAAAATTTGAAAAGCATGTATCATTTTCCATCCACTTCACAATTATGCGCCATTTTGTGTTGGTCTATCACATAACATCCCAATAAAATACATTTACGTTTGTGGTTGTAACGTGACAAAATGTGGAAAAGTTCAAGGGGTATGAATACTTTTGCAAGCCACTGTATATATCAGGCAGAGTAAAAAGAAAAATTCCAGAGTTTGTCATTAATATATGGCAGAAATTTACCTTGAATTGAAGAAACGAGTTGACTCCAAACCGAAATTGTTTATTGGATATAGATTTCTATTAATACCAGTTTAAAAAAAAAACATGGTATAGATCCTGTTGTATGGTTCATGGTGGGTCCTTGAGTTGAAATGTTGACATATTTCTGTCCTCGCATGCAGTTTGAGCTATTGAGTGCTTCCATTTTCTGGTTTTCAGATTCCTCGCATTTACTGTTTACTTTTTGCTACTGATTCACATACAATTCTGCTTGTATTTGATGCCGATGATCTCTAGCTTTACACTTGCCGCTTTACCTCCCCCCTTGACTCCATTCAAGGACCCAAGCAGTCTTTCCAGGTGCGGCAGAGGTTCACCTGCACCTCCTCCAACCTCATCTATTGCATCCGCTGCTCTAGGTGTCAGCTGCTCTACATCGGTGAGACCAAGCGTAGGCTTGACGATTGCTTCGCCCAACACCTCCGCTCGGTTTGCAATAACCAACCTGATCTCCCGGTGGCTCAACACTTCAACTCCCCCTCCCATTCCGAATCCGACCTTTCTGTCCTGGGCCTCCTCCATGGCCAGAGTGAGGACCACCGTAAATTGGAGGAGCAGCACCTCATATTTCGCTTGTGCAGTTCACACCCCAGCGGTATGAACATTGACTTCTCTAATTTCAGGTAGTCCCTGCTTTCTCCCCCCCTTCTCAGCTCTCCCTCAGCCCACTCTCCGCCTCTTCCTTTCTTCTTCCCGCCCCCCCCCCCATGGAGGTTGAATATAGAATAGAGATAGATGACAGAGTACCGCCAGTGAAACTGCCAAAGCGCAGAGTGCCTGTAGCTATGATGACACCTCTACAAGAGGAACTCAAAGATCTGGAGAGAAGAGGGATAATCACACCAGTGGAACGCAGCACTGACTGGATCAGTAGCATGGTCGTAGTGAGAAAACCTAATGGGAAGCTGAGGATCTGTATAGACCCAAAATCTCTGAATCGGGCACTAAAAAGAAGTCACTATCCACTCCCAACTATAGAGGACATCCTGCCGGAGATGTATTTTTTTAAATTTTTTTTAATTTTTATTTATTAGAAGTACATTACATTACAACCACATACATTAGTACTTGTCATTTATATGTTCTTACAATTAATGTACTCCATTTATTTTTTACACTAGAAAAGGAAAAGATTGAAAGAAAGAAGAAAGTGAAGGAAAAAGTGAAAGTGTAGGAAATGTGACAACAAAAAAGGACGAAGACCCTATAAGAGCAAAATTAAAAACAAAAGAAAAAGAGTTAAAAAATAGACCCTAGGAGAGAAAGAGAAAGAGAAAGAGGAAAAAGAGAGAAACAAATATTTTTATGAGCATTACGTAAATGGGACATACCAACTCTTCAACTATCATCCCCCCCTTACCTGACCTCAATTTTTTTTTTTTTTTTAAGTACTTTTGCACCCTATGTTTGTAATAATTCTATAAATGCAGACCACGTCAGGTGGAAGTGATCTGGTTTACCTGCTAGGAGGAGTCTTATCTCTTCTAGGTGTAATGTTTCAAACATATTTGAAATCCACAAATTTATAGTTGGTATTGGAGCCTTCTTCCAAAATTTTAGAATTAGCTTTTTTCCAGTTATTAACCCATAGTCCATTAGTTTCTTTTGAAACACATTTAGTTCTGGACCATCTTCCGTTATACCGAAGATAATCCATTCTGGTTTGGGTATCAGTCTTGTTTTAAATAACTTTGTAAAGATTTCAAAAATTTCATTCCAAAATTTTTGAATTTTTGTACAGAAAACGAATGAGTGCGCTATAGTAGCTTCTTGGGATTGACATTTATCACAAATAGATGATACATTTGGGAAAATTTTATGAATTTTAGTTTTCGAATAATATAATCTATGTAAAATTTTAAATTGTATTAAAGTGTGTCTTACATTAATCGAGCATTTATGCACGTTTAATAAGTATTCATTCCAACTTTCCTTTGAAATTTTAATAGCTAACTCTTGTTCCCAGTCTCTTCTGATACCCTCCGTAGATGGTATTTGTACATTTAAGATAATATTATACAAATATGATATTAAGTTTGCTGATTCCGCTTTTATCTGCATTGCCTCGTCCAATACATCTACTGGGTTATTATAATGATCTTTTGTATATTTTTTCAAATAGTCGCATATTTGAAAATATTTAAAATATTGATTATTTCCGAGTTTATATTTTATTTGTAATTGTTGAAATGTAAGTAATTTTCCAGTTTCATACAAGTCACCAAGCGTTTTAATTCCTAGTCTATCCCATTGTGTATAAGCTTTATCTATAATAGAAGGATTAAACGAAGGGTTATTGACTATAGGTAATAAAAGTGATAAATTTCTTAATTTTAAATTTTGTTTTATTTGTTTCCAAATTCAGATTGTACTATGAATAATTGGGTTCTTATTATAATTTATGTTATTCAATTTCATTGGAGAAAGGAGGATCGCTCCAATGTTTCTAGAGGAGCAATCCTCTTTCTCCATTACAATCCAGTCCACTTGCTGGGCGGAGTTATCCATCAGTTGAATCATATTTTTAATATTTACTGACCAATAATAATACATAAAATTAGGTAGTGCTAAACCCCCTAATACTTTAGGTTTATTCAGATGAGTTTTTTGTATTCTATGTGATTTATAGTCCCATATAAAATTAGTGATATCTGAGTCGAGTTTTTTAAAAAACTTCTTTGGTAAGTATATAGGAATTGATTGAAATAGGTATAAAATTTGTGGTAAAAAGATCATTTTTATTGTGTTTATTCGGCCTATTAAAGACATCGGGAGCGTTTTCCTGAATTTAATTAGTGTGTTTAATTTATTAAGTAGGGGGTCAAAATTTGCCCTAAACATACCTTGATATGGTCTGGTAATTTCGATTCCCAAATATTTAAATTTTTCTGTAGCTATTTTAAAAGGGAATTTTAAAAGATGTGTTGAATCTTTCGGTTTTATTGACATAATTTCACTTTTATTCCAATTTATTCTATATCCAGAAAAAGATCCAAAGTCTTCAATTAAATTTAATATATTTGGTATAGTGATTTGAGGTTTTGTAATGTACAGTAATATATCATCCGCGTATAAAGATATTTTATTATATGAATCTTTAGTATTATATCCATGGATATCAGGGTGTATTCTAATTTTTTCTGCTAGCGGTTCAATAATGAGAGCAAACAGCTGTGGTGATAATGAGCATCCTTGTCTATTTCCCCTTGATAGTTGGAATTTCGAGGATAATATGTTATTAGTTAGTATTCTAGCTGTAGGTTTGTTATATAGTAACTTGATCCATAGAATAAAATTCTCCCCCAGTTGAAATTTTTGTAATACTTTGTCCATATAATTCCATTCTACTTGATCAAATGCTTTTTCAGCATCCAGCGAAATAATTGATCATTCTTGATCTTCAGATTTGTGTGAGTGCATTATGTTGAGTAGACGTCTCATATTGTTAGATGAGTATCTCTTAGGGATAAACCCCGTCTGATCTGGGTTTATTAATTTACTAATGTATTTACTTAATCTTCTAGCTAATGTTTTTGCTAATATTTTTTGATTTGTGTTTAACAATGCTATAGCTCTATATGAACCAGGTTCTTCTAAGTCTTTATTTTTCTTAGGTATTAATGTAATCGTTGATTCCGCTAATGTATCAGGTAGTATTCGTTTTTTAAAAGCATATTGGTACATTTTTTGTAATCTTGGTATTATTTTATCATAAAAGCTTTTATAAAATTCATTAGTAAATCCGTCAGGGCCTGGTGTTTTTCCATTCTTTAGTGAGTTTATTGTATCTTCTAATTCCTTAATTGAGATTTGTGCACCCAGTTCCTCTAGTTCCTTCAGCTCTAACTTTGGAAGATTACAGGTATCCAAGAACTTTGTGATATTATTGGAATCAATTATCGTTTTAGATGTATACAAATTCTCATAAAATTGCGCAAATCTATTATTAATATCCTTCGGTGTTGTTAATAATTCCCCATTATCTGATTTGATCTTTGGTATAGTATGTTCCTTTTCTCGTTTTTTTAGCTGGCGAGCCAAAAGTTTATGCGGTTTATCCCCAAATTCAAAGTGCTCTTATTTTGTAATTTGAAAAAGTCTTATAAGTTTGGCAGATAATAATTTATTTAATTTAAATTTCAAAATTATTATTTTATTATGTTTATCTATTGATGGATCTTTAGCATTATCTATATCCATTTGTCTAATAAGTTCTTCTAACTGTCTTTTGTTCATTCTTATTCTTTTTATTTTGAAAAGCTTGATATGAAATTATAATACCTCTAATGTATGCTTTAAAAGATTCCCATAGTACAGTAGGCGATATATCTGGAGTATCATTTATTTGAAAAAAGACCTCCATTTGTTCTTTTAAATATATACTCGCTTGTGGATCTTTTAGAATTTGAGAATTAAATCTCCAAAACGATTTATTCTTAGACGATCCTTCCAGTTTTAAAAAGAAAGTTAGTGGAGAATGGTCTGAAATCGAGTTTGTGTGGTATATTGCATTAGATGTTTGGGGGATTAATTTTGTATCCAGCAGAAAGTAGTCTATACGTGAGTATGTCATATGTACCATTGAGTAAAACGAGTATTCCCTGCCAGTTGGATTAACAATTCTCGAAACATCTGTTATATTAGTGTTGTTTATATAGGTATTGAGAAGTTCCCCAGTTTTCGATTTCATATTCGCTCTCTGTTTTTGACTTGATTTATCTAAGTACGGATCTAAAACACAGTTAAAGTCTCCTCCTATTATAACATTTTGATAGTTTGACTCTGCAATTATGTTGAAAATTTTATTGAAAAAGTGGGGGTTATCAAAGTTAGGGGCATATATATTTACCAAAGTAAGTGGAGTGTCATGGATTTCTCCATTAACTATTAGGTATCTCCCTTCTATATCTGTTATGATATTCTTTGCTTTAAATGGTATACCTTTTCTTATGATGATTGACGTGCCTCTAGATTTTGAAGTAAATGAAGAATGGTATGTTTGACCTATCCATTTCGCCCTCAACCTAACTTGATCCTGAGATTTTAGGTGTGTTTCTTGTAGGAAGGTAATGTCGGAGTTGTACAATTTCAGCTGAGCTAGTATCTTACCCCTTTTAATAGGTTCGTTAATACCTCTTATATTCCAACTACAAAATGAGATTCCTCCTAGGTTCTTTTGTGTGGTGTCATGCATTTTGAATTATTATAGTACCTTTAAATCTTGTGGTGCATCCATATCCCAGGTCTTTAGGTATTGGGGGAGCTTTTGAGTTTTTAAGATTTGCTGGTATGTCCATTTTACGCTTATCACTAAACACAAAACACAAACAAGTGATTTTATGTGATAAAAAAAAAAAAAAAAAAGTGAAGATACAGTGTCTGATATAGTCGGCACTGTAGCGAGTGTCCCACCTGTAGGTGGGAAAAAACCTTGTTTTGACTTCCATTGCGTTGTTACACAAATAGCTCCGCTCTCTTGGTTAATCATAACATATTAAAATATTAAAACGGGGCCTCACATTCAGATATATAATACAATTTTACCCTGTATATTTCATTATAACATATATATATATATATCGGAATTTTAACTACTAATTATTAAACCGATACTTTTGACTTCAATAAGAATCAACTGTTGGTTGAAGGGGTTAACGAGACGTGCCCCTGGACCTAAGCCAGTTGCTCGTTTCTCATCCCCTCCTCCCACTTATAGATAAGGTTTCAGTTTATTAAAAATTCTTATTAGTATGTTAGTTCGTTATTTTTTATTTTTGTTTTTGTTAGTATTCTAATCTAACATGCATAACTTATTAAGTTGTTAATAGGATAAGTTCTTACAATTGGTTATAATATTATAATCTAATAAGCAATTATATGCTTTCTGGTATATACCATTCCCATCTGTTCAGTTGTTTACTCGTTTTGAACAGAAAGTGTCCTTGATTCAACATTCCAAAGATAACAGTGTAACTATCCCCAGACAAAGCATTGCTTAAAATGGTTCAGGTCTGCCAAACCTCCCTTTCCTTTCTATTTTTCAACGATAGTTTTGGCATATTTAAACGCATCTTCAGGCTTAACAAATGACTTTTCAAGACCCTTAAAGGAAATACGCATTTTCGCAGGATAAAAAATCCCATATCTGATCCCTTCTCTCCCTCTTAAAAGATCTTTAACCTTCTCAAATTTGTTTCTTTTTTGCACAATTTCATACGGGTAGTCCCTGAATATCTTAATAGTGTCATTTTCCAGCCGCAGTTGCACACCGTATTTGATTTTACTCATAACATCTTCCAGTTCTAAAATGTCCCGAAATTTCACAATAATATGTCGTGGATAAGTTTTTCCCGCACCAGATCTTGGGACACGATGAGCCACTTCGATTTTCGGTTCTTTGGAAAGATTCAGCAGTTGTTTAAACAAGCCCATGGCAAACTCACGTACATCCTCCCCTTCGGCTCCCTCTGATACTCCAAGAATTCTCAAATTCTGGCGTCTAGAGCGAGCTTCCAGGTCCAGGCATTTGACTGAGACTTTCTCCAGTTGAGTCACCATCTGTAGTGAAGTTTGTTCGTTTCCTCGCCTCATTTGCTCATGTTCTTGCCTCATTTTCGCCATGTCTTCAACCATTCGAGCCGTGTTTTTCTCCAATTCCGTAATTGTGCGCATACTTGCAGCTACTGTTTCAAGCACAGCCGTGAACTTATCCGTAGTAGTTTCATCCATCTTGTCCATTCTCTCTGATAGTCCATCTTTCACCTCATCAATTCGTTTATTCATAATGTCCAGTGAATCAATCATATTCTTCTGGTTACCAGCATTTAATTCCCTCATCATCTTCTCCATTACTTCCATCATTTTTGCCATATTTTCCTTCATTTCCTTCTTATCTTCCTTCATATTTTCCTTCATTTCCTTCTTATCTTCCTTCATATTTTCCTTCATATTTTCCATCATAATTTTATTTTCGTCCAAAATCTCATCTTTCATATTTTTCACTGATTTCTTCAAGTCATCAAACTCTTTCTTAGATCTTGTATCCATTTCTGCAGCCACTTCAGAGACTTCAGAGACTTCAGAAGAACTTCTGCTTCAGACTTCTTCTGGTCTCTCAGCAGCTTTTTCACTGCTCTCTGAGGGCTCACAGCTGGCGACAGTTTACTCATTTAAAGGGCTTCAAACCACTGTTTAAAACATCGCGCTTAATGATGATGTCATCAGCGCGGCGACCAGAAGCTCCGGTAAGGTTTTTAAAAACAATCCCGATTTCTGGACCCGTTTTACACGATTAAATCGTGAAATTTTTCGAGAGAGGAGCTAGGTGCACGTCTGTTAGTCCAACATGGCGCCACCGGAAGTCGGAGATGTCAAAGGCAAAAGTATTCACAGTCTGCTACGTGAAGCAAGGCTTCTGGCACGTCACACTAGAGGAAGAGTCGAGCTTCCTTACCACATTCGCCACCCCATTTGGTCGCTTCCGTTGGCTAAGGATGCTGATGGGAATAAGCCCAGCACCTGAAGTGTTCCAAAGAAAGCTCATGCAGGCCCTGGAGGGTCTCCCAGGAGTCTGCGTCATAGCAGATGATGTGTTAATCACGGGGGAAGGAGCAACACAAGAGGAGGCAGGAAAGGACCACGACGAGAAAGTCAGACGCTTTCTAACCAGGTGCAGAGAGCGCAACATCAAGCTGAACGCAGACAAATTCAAGCTCAGACAAAAAGAGGTACCCTACATAGGTCATCTGCTCACGGCCGAGGGACTGAGGGTTGACCCGGAGAGAGTAGGGCAATCACAGAGATGCCAAGGCCAACGGATGTGAAAGGGGTACAGAGATTAGTTGGGATGGTCAACTATCTTTCTAAGTTCTATGACCACCTTTCAGATGACTGAGATTCTGAGACAACTCACGCGAAAGGAGAACATGTGGGAATGGACGGACATCCAAGAAGGGGCGTTTCAAAGACTGAAAGACAAAATCGCTAAAGCACCAGTTCTACAGTACTACAACAAGGAAAAGGAGTTGACACTTCAGTGTGATGCATCTGACACGGGACTGGGGGCCGCCCTGACACAGAAAGGTAAACCGGTAGCATTTGGTAGTAGGGCACTCACACCAACTGAAAGGGGCTATGCCCAAATAGAGAAAGAATGCTTAGCCATAGTGTTTGGGATGGAAAAGTTCCATCAGTATACTTATGGTAGAGAGGTCACAGTACAAAGTGACCACAAGCCTCTATAAAATATACACAGAACGCCATTACTTAGTGCACCTAAAGGCTCTGTCTTACCTGTTTGCGGTCATCGGCGGTGAAGCGCGGCATCGCCGGTAGCGAGGACCGCGCGGCAACGGCGAGAGCGTCGAGCCTATCCACCAGAGCGCCGCACGGATGCTGCGCGGGGGCCGAGTTCATTCAAACACGGCGGGCCCACGTGCTTGCGGTAAGTAAATAAAAGGGCGGGCCGACTGCGATGACGTCGGCCCGCCGCACGTGACTCACCAGCGGCGGCTGTGGCAGTGGAGGTTTGACGCACGGCGCTCGAGCCATACTGGCGGCGACCCGTGCGAGCGGCCGTGCCTCACTGGCGGCGGCACGTGCCTCACTGGCGGAGGCTGTGGCAGTGGAGGTTTGACGCACGGCGCTCGAGCCATACTGGCGGCGGCCCGTGCGAGCTGGTGGAGGTTGTGCGGTGAGTATTTAGTTTTGGACATTGTCGATTTTATTTTAGCACCGCGCGGTGTTGGGAACACCGCCGCACGGCCCGGGAATTGTACTTTCTCACGAGTGCGCGGTCTATGGCGGCAGATTCTTCCCGTTTCGCCGCCATAGACCGCAGACTCGTGAGACAGGCCTTTAAGAGACTGCGGAGAATGCTACTCAGGCTGCAGCAGTATGATATCAGTGTGACCTATGTTCCAGGCAGGGACATGCTACTTGCAGACACGTTGAGTAGAGCATACTTACCAGAGAGCACTAAGGGAGAGAGTGAGACAGATATAGAGACTGTGAACATGGTCAGCTACCTACCCATTTCAGCAGAGAGGCTGAGTGCCATCAGGGCTGCAACAAAAGATGACACAAAGTTACAGAGTGAGGCAAACAGAATACTGTCAGGGTGGCCCAAGAGAAAAAAGGACTTACCAAGTGACATCAGGCACTACCACACTTTCCAAGATGAACTGAGTTTCCAGGACGGCATAGTGTTCCGAGGAGACAGAGCCGTGATACCTGACGCACTCAGGGTGGACACCACTCACAGGATCCACTCCTCTCACCTGGGAGTAGAAGGATGTCTGAGGCGAGCGAGGGAGTGTGTATACTGGCTTGGAATGAACGAGGAGATCAAGACCTTCATCGCCAAATGTGACATATGTAGGTCAGTGGACCCAAAGCAACAAAGAGAGACACTACATCCACATGACATGGCCAGCAGACCCTGGGCCAAGGTAGGAACGGACCTTTTCTCCTTTCACAATAAAGACTATCTGATAACAGTAGATTATTATTCAAAGGAGAAAAGGTCCGTTCCTACCTTGGCCCAGGGTCTGCTGGCCATGTCATGTGGATGTAGTGTCCCTCTTTGTTGCTTTGGGTCCACTGACCTACATATGTCACATTTGGCGATGAAGGTCTTGATCTCCTCGTTCATTCCAAGCCAGTATACACACTCCCTCGCTCGCCTCAGACATCCTTCTACTCCCAGGTGAGAGGAGTGGATCCTGTGAGTGATGTCCACCCTGAGTGCGTCAGGTATCACGGCTCTGTCTCCTCGGAACACTATGCCGTCCTGGAAACTCAGTTCATCTTGGAAAGTGTGGTAGTGCCTGATGTCACTTGGTAAGTCCTTTTTTCCCCGATGTTACACCCCCCACCCTCACATCAGTCTGAAGAAGGGTCTCCACCCAAAACGTTGCCTATTTCCTTCGCTCCATAGATACTGCCTCACCCGCTGAGTTTCTCCAGCATTTTTGTCTACCTTCCAGCTTTACCAAGTTCACTGCATAAAATTTACAAGTTGGTGGAGTAACTCAGTGGGTCAGGTAGCATCTCTGGAGAAAAAGCATGGGTGGCGTTTTGAGTCGGGCCCCTTCACACTGAAAGTAAGGGGGTGGGGGGTGAGGGAGGTGAAGAGCTGGAGGCGGAAAAAAACCCAAGGACCAGTTAGGACCAGCCATAAATAACCTCTGGTTGGCTGGTGCCTAGTGGGTCAGCAGTTGGGTAGAGAAGATGCGATCTGTGGAACGTGGAGAACAAAGAGGGACCTGGTGTGGGGGAGGGGGGGCACTCTAGTTTAGAATCGTCTGCCCAGAGAGGATAAATCTGTGTTTGTTTGTTCATTTGTTCCAGTTAAGGCGCTGTGCACGCAGCAGCCAGCCAACAGTGCTTGTCTTTTTCTTTTTCTTTTCACTTTTAATTTCAAGTTGCTGTGTACTTTGTGTGTGGTGACTGCCGGCAGAACAATTTCCCTGCGGGGATGAATAAAGTTTATTGTATCACCACCCCCCTCCCTTTCAGTCTGAAGAAGGGTCCTGACCCAAAATGTCACCCATCCTTTTCCCCCAGAGATGCTGCCTGACCCGCTGAGTTACTCCAGTGCTTTATATCTATCTTTGGTATGATCCAGCATATGCAGTTCTTTGTTTCTCCATTTCACTGCATGAGACATTAACTGAAGGAAATGGATCTTGGCTTAACTTCACTCAAAGGTTGCCGTGATCAGATGGATTGGTAGACTATTTTCATGCGTAAATTATTCACTTTAAGACGGCTTCTGAGTGCGATGCTTTCACAGGCTGGATTGGTTCTGTGTCCCAGGTCTCATATTTTGGCTTGGAGAGGACTGGGGGACTGATCTGCCAATATTTCGGCAGGTAGGTCTTCCACGATGGTTTTCTGAGAATGGCCTGAAGATCTGGGAAAGGGTGTGGTTTGAACTTTTGGCATTTGGAAGATGGAGAGAAAGTAAGTAAATTTATTGACCAAGTATTCACATACAAGGAATTTGCCTTGGTGCTCTGCCCACAAGTAACAACATGACATACAGTGACAGTTATGAATGACTCAGAAAACACTAAACATTAATAATAATAAAACATTAATGATAAAACACCATTGATCAAGCATGTGAACCAACAAAATACCAGATCAAAGGAAGGCTACAGATTTTTGGCTGTTGAGTAGAGCAACTACTCGTGGATAAAAACAATTTTTATGTCTGGCTGTGGCAGCTTTGACAGTCCGGAGTCGCCTTCCAGAGGGAAGTGATTCAAAGAGTTTGTGGCCAGGGTGAGGGTTCAGAGATGATCTTGCTCGCTCGCTTCCTGGCCCTTGCAGTGTACAGTTCATCAATGGAGGGAAGGTTGCAGCCAATAACCTTTTCTGCTGATCGGACGATTCGCTGCAGCCTCCAAGTGTCGTGCTTGGTGGCTGAGCCAAACCAGACCATGATGGAGAAGGTGAGAACAGACTCTACGGTGGCTGTGTAGAATTGGACCATCATTGCCTGTGGCAGATTGTGCTTTCTCTGTTAGACAATAGACAATAGGTGCAGGAGTGGGCCATTTGGCCCTTCGAGCCAGCACTGCCATTCAATGTGATCATGGCTGATCATCCCCAATCAGTACCCCGTTCCTGCCTTCTCCCCATATTCCCTGACTCTGCTATTTTTAAGAGCCCCATCTAGCTCTCTTGAAAGCATCCAGAGAACCTGCCTCCACCACCCTCTGAGGCAGAGAATTCCACAGACTCACTGCTCTCTGTGAGAAAAAGTGTTTCCTCGTCTCCGTTCTAAATGGCTTACTCCTTATTCTTAAACTGTGGCCCCTGGTTCTGGACTCCCCCAACATCGGGAACATGTTTCCTGCCTCTAGCGTGTCCAAGCCTTTAACAATCTTATATGTTTCAATGAGATATCCTCTCATCCTTCTAAACTCCAGAGTGTACAAGCCCAGCTGCTCCATTCTCTCAGCATATGACAGTCCTGCCATCTCGGGAATTAACCTTGTAAACCTACGCTGCACTCCCTCAATAGCAAGAATGTCCTTCCTCAAATTAGGGGACCAAAACTGCACACAATACTCCAAGTGTGGTCTCACTAGGGCTCTGTACAACTGCAGAAGGACCTCTTTGCTCCTATATTCGATGCCTCTTGCTATAAAGGCCAACATGCCTCTGTTGTGTCATTTTGACTGTGGAGTCAATGGTAGCCCCCCACTTAAGGTCATTGGAGATGATGGTTCCCAGGAACTTAAAAGACTCCACAGATGTGACTGTGGTGTTGATGGTGAGTGGGGTGAGAGGAGGGGGAGCTCTCCTAAAGTCTACAATCAATTCCACTGTCTTAAGAGCATTGAGCTCCAGGTTGTTACGATGGCACCAGGATGCCAGCTGTGACACTTCCTGTCTGTAGGCAGATTCTTCCCCATCCTGGAGCAGTCCAATCAGGATTGTGTCGTCCGCAAACTTGAGAAGCTTGACAGAGGTGTCTGTGGAGGTGTAGAGAGAGGAGAGGAGAGTACGCAGCCTTGCGGTGCTCCTATGCTGAGTGTTTGCGGGTCCGAGATGTGCTTTCCCAGCCTCACATGCTGCTTCCTGTCTGTCAGGAAGCTGGTGATCCACCGCCAGAGGGGTTCAGGCACAGTCAACTCGGAAAGTTTGGAGTGTAGTAGCTCTGGCACAATGGTGTTGAATGCAGAGCTAAAATCAACAAACAGGATCCTCGCATAGGTCCCCTGGCGGTCTAGGTGCTGTAGGATGAAGTGCAGGCCCAGGTTGACTGCATCATCCACAGATCTATTGGCCCAATATGCAAACTGCATAGGATCCAGCAGGTAGATCTTGATATTTTTCAGCTTGGCCAGCACAAGCCTTTCGAGTGTCTTCATGACTATAGAGGTCAGTGTGACAGGCCTGTAGTCATTAAGACTAGTAATCCTTGCCTTTTTGGGTACATGGACAATAGTGGAGAATTTGAAGCAGGCAAGGACATTACATATTTGCAGGGACTGGTTGAAAATGTCTGTATAGACCGGTGCCAGCTGTTTGGCACAGAGCTTAAGAGTAGAGGGGGAAACATTGTCAGGTCCCGGAGATTTCCGGCTTTTTTGTCTTCTGAAAAGCCTCTCCACCTCCTATTTTTGTTGATATTGGATAAGTGATGTTGTGCAGCAGAGAGGGTGTGGGTGATTGGGTGTGAAGTGGTGATTGGAGGGGGGTGGGTGTAGAAGGGCCCAGTCTTTGCAGACTGAGGTCAGGCTGTGAGTGGATGTGAAGTATGGAGGAGAAGAGATGCAGAAGGGTTGAGGATAAAGTTGCAGAGCCCAAGGATGTAGTCTGTGTAAGGGCCGATGAGTACCACGGTGTCCATTGTCTTGTGTTCTATTGTCTTTGAACCCGTCATCTAGGGGCCCTTTGCCATAAGGTTACCACTTTGCTTAGACAAGTCTGTCATAGCTGTGTACAATGGCTCTTGTGTGCTAAAAGTCCATTCAGTATCTACATCTGAAGATTTACTTTCCAGTAATTGTGCACGATCAGGATGTTTGCTACCTTGAGGCATTGGCATTCACATACTGAGTGAGATTTGACAGGCATGAGAGAGCCAGTTCGAAGGACAATGGTGTAGAATCTGGCAGAGCAGATTGCAACGGCAACTTCATAGACTTTGCTGGAAAAGAATCAGCCACTCTGATGTGTGTAATATTTCAGCAAATGGTAATAACTGTCCATCCTATCTTTGTGAGAAATTGGAATCAGTTAAGTGTAAAGGAAGTCATACAGCACCGAAACAGGCCCATTGGCCCAACTTACCAATGCTGACCAAGTCCCACCTGCTTGCTTTTGTTCCACATCCCTTTAAACCTTCCCTTTCCACGCAGCTGTCAAAATGTTATTTTATCCGCCTCAATTGCCAGAGGAGGTAGTTGAGACGGGTACTATCGCAATGTTTAAGAAACATTTAGAGAGATACATGGACAGGACAGGTTTAGAGGGATATGGGCCAAACGCAGGTAATTGGGACTCGTGTGGATGGGACATGTTGGCCGATGTGAGCAAGTTGGGCCAAATGGCGTGTTTCCACACTAAGACTATGATTATCTGACTCTACCTCCTCTAGCAACTTGTTCCATATACCTGTCATCCTCTGTGTGGGAAAAAGTTGTCTCTCGGCTTCCTGTTAAATCTTCCCCTTCCCCCCCCACCCTCATCTTAAACTTTTGTTTTCCGATTTGTGATTCTCCTATTCTCCTATTCTGGGTAAAAGCCTGCATTCAACCTATCTATTCCCCTCATGATTTCATATACCTCTACAAGATCGCCCATAACCCTTCTGTGCTTCATTGGAATGAAGTCCTAGCCTGCCCAACTGTTTGTATAGCTCAGCCTCAAGTCCTGGGGTATCCTCTCCAAAACCTTTTCAACTTTTCAACTTAACAACATCCATCCTATAACAGGATGACCAAAACTGAATACAATGCTCCAAATGTGACCTCACCCACCAACATAGGGGAAAAGTGGACCATGTGAATTTATAAAGTGTATTGGAGCTTGGGCCCAGTGAATTTAAAGGGAGCATGTGAGGTGTCACCTGCTGAACCACCTGAATTTACAGACTGTCAGTTTTATAGTAAATTAGTCAATTGTAACTTCCATTATATTTAGAGATACATTAATCCATCTCTGGCGACTTGTAATAAGCATTACAATTCGCTTCATTTGTAATTTAAACTAATAGTTTAAAACCTTTGTTTCTGGTCCTGTTCAGTTAATCCACTGTCCATGCATTTTCTCTTTGAATGTTTTTAGAACTTTTAATCTAAATATAAAAACTGGAGCATCTTTCTGGAAGGTGGAAAGTACAAAAACACTTTCCTGTGCAAGTTGTAACTGTTGTAAGTTAAAGTGTGAAACTTCTAAAATTATAAAACCTTGCTGTGATTACCTGTGCTTCATTTTATTAACTAGAAGAAAAAAATATTGCTATTAGAACCAGAAAATATAGGTCAGTGTGCTACAATTGGCAATAAAAATGAATGCACCATTCTTTGTTTTTTCTGTTGCCTTAAGCGGAAAGGCGACGAATTCCAGACGATTTGTCTTTCTGAAGTAAATGAATGATGGCGGACTAATCAGACTTTTGTTTTGCAACTGCGAAATATCCATGATGACCTCTCCCTTTTCTCTCTTCCAACTCCTGCCGCATTTGTCAATTACTTCACCGGGGCCCATCTATCACTTGCTACCTCTTCCCCTCTTTCTACGAGCTATTACCCTTCCACTCCCATCAGTCTGAAGAAAGGTCCCGACCTGAAATGTTTGTTCATTTCCTTCAACAGATGCTGCCTGACCTACTAAATTTGTTTGTTTTTTACCCACTGCTAAATTTGCCCAGCACTAGATTTGCAGATTATATTTCCTTTGCTATTGGGATTGTAATTTTTTGATTAATGAAAGTGGATTCAACTGGATGAATGCTACTCTCCAATAACTGGTTATCAGGTTTCCTAATTCTGACAGAAATATATTAATTTTGTGATGAGTGGCGAGAACTTTCTATTGTAACGTAGATCATTGTGGAAAAAACCTGAATATAGTTTCAATTGTTTCTCCAATAGCTCTATATTTAGTGTAGTAACATCTCTCTATGTAACTGTTAAAAGTCCTGTGACTTTAGTTTAGTTTAGAGATACAGCGTGGAAACAGGCCCATTGGCCCACTGAGTCCGCACCGACCAGCGATCCCCGCACATTAACACTAGGGATAATTTACACTTATACCAAGCAACTCAACCTATGTCTTTGGAGTATGCGATGAAACCGAAGATCTCGGAGAAAACCCACGCAGGTCACGAGGAGAATGTACGAACTCAGCACAGACAACACCCGTCGTCGGGATCGAACCCTGTTCTCCCGCGCTGCAAGTGCTGTAAGGCAGCAACTCTACCGCTGCACCACAATGCTGACTTTAACTAGCATTGTAAAATGTATTCGCTATCAAGGACTCTACGTGCAGATCTTATTCATTTTGTTCGGGAATGAGAAAGGTTTCTTAATAGGATAATAGATATGATTTTTTGAGATACGGACTTCACTAATGTAATTAATTAAATATTCTTCCATTTTCCATGAAAGCGAAAAATGACTGCAGGATAAATGTGGAAATGTTCACATCATAAGGATTTTAATCACTTCTATTTGATCTTTTCTGCCCAAGTATTTCTAGAAATAGTTGTATTTGTGACAAATGTGTTGATTACTGTAAGAGGTTTTCATGAACAGAATGTTCACGTGTATTTTCTAAACTTATTTCCCTTTCTGTGTTAGTGAAACCAGGCAAAGGGGTTTGAGAATAAAGTTTTGTTTCCCTCTTCTTCAGTTTCTGCTCTCCTGCTTTTGTTTCCACCTTGCAGTCCTCCCTGAAGCACAATGGTGAATGAGGGTTCCCAGGTAGTACAGTGATAGCTGGTAATGATCTGGTGGTCTCGAAATACGAGTGGTCTTGGTAATTTGCTCTGTATGTAGAACTAATGGTAATGTTCTTGAGAGCAAGGTTGTCAAGATCCTGGGTGAGGACAAAAAAATCTGACATATTGCCATGCACAAAAAGATGGTGATGTAATTGCTGGCATGAGGGATCAGGATATTAGTCCGTTTATTATTGTCGCAAGCTATGGAAGACACGGTAGAAGTCTTGTAGGAACATTTTACTTTGGTATAGAGATATGGCACGGAAACGAGTCCATGCCGATCATCGATCACCTGTTCACATGAGTTCTATGTTATCCCACTTTCTCACCACTCCCTACACATTAGGGGTATTTTGCAGAGCCAATTAACCTACAAATTTTAATTCTGGTCATATCAGAAATTTTTATGCATTATAGGTTTGTAATGTCCAGAAAGAACCAAAGAAAGTGTTTGGTGGAAAAACTGGTCAGGCTTAAAAAACTAGAACAAAAGCAATTTCTGGTTCTTTTTATTTTTGTTCATGAAGGATTGCTTAGTGTATACACTGGTGAATGATATAACTCACTGTAAACGGATCCATTTGTATCTGCATTCAAGGGCATTGGAGAATTGCTATCAGAATGGAGATTTTTGCACTATCGGAGCAGTGAGTAGAGAACATGCCTATGGTGATGGTTGTCTGGATATTGACCGGTAATTTTGGACATTCGTCTTTCATTGTGCATCATCAAGTGAATTGAATAACGCATCATAATGGCAAAGAGCACTAGGGCAGGTGTCTATTATTGAAGTGCTTGGTCTTCAGTATGAGGCTAGGAAAACATCCAAGAGAAATAACAAGCTGGCTAGACCTGGATGTATTGCCCCTGAAGTGGCCAGTCCATTATGAATGACAATGGTCCAAAGCCTGGGCATTTTGAATATTGTTTTTACTAGCTAGAGCTTGAGCATTTCTTAAGTCCATTGAAATAATGGGAGAGATCAATGCACGCAAGTATCAAGACAATGACTATGCAATGATAAGAATACACAAAAAAGATTAAAACAATTAAAAGACTCCCCCTTCCATTCAGATGCTGCGGTGATGAAATATGGATAGAGTTTGGTGATAATGAGACAGACAATGCCGACGAGAGATGAGGCTGCACAAGTTCTGAGCAAAAGTTGTTATGCATGTACATGGTCTACAGAATTGCTGATGGATAGGAATGGATGGGTTGCTGATCCAAACTTTGCCTAAAGGATAGGAAATGTTTGGAGGGATGTGAGCCAAACGTGAGTAAATGGGACGAGTTTAGACGGGCATCTTGGTCAGTGTGGACGTGTTGTGCTGAAGAGTCTGTTTCTGTGCTGTATGACTGACTCTGACCTGAGGCAGATGAGATGACTGTTGCAATGTGGAAGTTCCAATTGTATAGAATTGTTAATATTGGCCCAACACAGCATAGATGGAAGACTAAATACATTGATTGGGGAATTGAGGTCCTTAGAAATGAGGCAGAACCAGAGAGCCACAGGAGATGACCTGTAGGTGCAAAGGAATGGCAGAAAAGTACAAATGGTTGATGCCTCAAGGAAGTCTGGGAAGTGGGATGCAAAGGGCCTGTCCCACGAGCATGCGACTGCATGCGGCAAGCGCGACCTAACCGGAAGCGGGGGCCGCGCGGAGGTCACGCAGAGGTTGAGTGATCCCCGTACAGGGCCGGTCCCACCAACATGCAACTGTATGCGGCACGCGCGACCAAACCGGAAGCGGGGGCCGCGCGGAGGTCGAGTGATTGACGTGAAGTTTGAGCGAAGTCCGCGCGTGACATACGGCGTCAAGGAGCTGCGTACGGCATCGAGACGCTGCGCACGCCTGTCGAGGCGGTGCGTACGGTGTCGAGGCGGCTGTGGGCCGGCAGGCCGTTGCCGCGCGGGATTTTTGAACAGTCAGTTTTTCGGAGCAGCTCCGCACAACTACATACGGCTCCGGCGATTGAAGTGGGACTGGCCCCGCGAGGCCGTACGGCTCCAGCCACCACGTTAGGTCGCGCTTGCCGCTTGCAGTTCATGGGCCTGTCCCACGAGCATGCGACTGCATGTGGTAGCGCGACCTAACGTGGTCACAAAATTCCGCACGGCAACGGCCTGCGGCCCGCTGCCTCATTGAGGCCGTACGCACCGCCTCGACGGGCGTACGCATCGCCTCGACGCCGTACGCAGCGACTTGACGGCGTACGCCTAGCGCGTGGCGTTGCGCGATGACGTCACCGCCCGGTGTGCCGTTGTATGATGACGTAACCGCCCGACGCCATGCGACGTCCAAATTCAGTCGGCCCGCCTCCTGCCCAGCTGATTGGTGAGTATGATGTCGGGACCAGCTCCATACGGCTCCGCGAGGCCGTACGCCTCAAGCCACCACGTTCGGTCGCGCTCGTCGCATGCTGGTGGGACAAGCCCTTAAGACTATGTGAAATCGGAGGCACAATGATGGAGAGCTTTAACCAACCAAAGTTGAAATCCTTGTGTTTGAGTTTATGGTACCTAGTGTCTACCCAATTATTATATAGATGCGGTTTGACTCTTGATCATTTTTAGTATGATACTCTGGTTGAGAGTTTATTGCCTTCAATAAAAGCTGCTATGTTGGGAGATTTCCCTGATATTTGCCTAAGTAAATGCTAATCAATAAGCCTACAATTTTTTTTTCCTTCATTTCCCACTCCATTTCAAAATAAAAGATATACTAAAACTACTTTGTGCTAAGAATGCGTACACAACTTTTTGAATATTCATCGAAACTGCACTTAAATGGGGATCATTTAACCATGCTTTGTATATGGTGATATGTTAGTGTTATTTTTTTGTTGAGAATGGCTTTGTTGAAGGTAAATGTAGAATATATTGTTATTAATTAATCAGTGACTACACAATGGGACTTGAACCCAAATACTAAATTGACAAAAATCTGCGCTGGAACACACCAGAGTGGCTGTGGCAATAGGAAACTGAAAAGGACTGCAATTGTGATGAGCTCTGCTGTGGCTTGTTCCAGAAGGAAGATGGGCTACGTTGTGACTTTTTCAAAGTGGAGATTCAGGATTCACTGTGTCACCAGCCTCTTCTGTTCGTGGAGCATTTCCTTGTACCATTCTCTTCACTGTAATTACATTTATTGGTCAAATATCTAGTTGTTTGCTGCTTATTGGCCAAGTATCAAATTCTGTATTGTGCCAGTGAGGGTACAATTCGCTCTTGAAACTCAGCCAAAGATGAAATGCACTCTTATTGGCCTTGATTTTGTTTAAATAAAAAATGGCTCAACACTTTTCCAATTTTATCACTGTATAATATCAGACTTCCTTGATTTTTTACAACAATTCCTTTCCAAGGGCTGCCTGCATGTTATCCTTGGAGGATCACAAAGCCCAACCTTTTCCTTGCCTGTTAATCAGTTGTTTAAGCTAATATCCCACAAAAATGAATCATATCTTACTAAATATCTTCAGGATCCAGATGTTCTATGCCCAGCAGTAATTTCTATCAATATTTCTATTTCATATAACATCATAATGTAATGTAATATCCTTAACTTCCTCCCCAACTCCAAATTTGCTCTTTCCATCAATCTTGAATAGCATCGTTACTTGTGGGAAAATGAAATTTAAGCTTGATAATCAAACATTCCCAGTATAATTTTACACCATATCGTGGAGAAGAGTTTGCCCCTTAAGACATATTTATAGTCTGTCATTTTAATAGATGATGGCTGATCTTTGTTTATTTTTGCTATTTATTTTATTTTGTTATTCTGATTCATCGTGTAATTTCTACTTGAATGTGTATCTACATTCGTTTGGATGCAATATTGTGCAGTCATAGTCCGAGTTATGCAGCGTGGAAAGAAGACCTTGGGTCCATTGAGTTTGCACCAGTAATTAAGCACTAATTTACACCAATTCTGCACTAATCCCATTGTATTTTTCTCAGGCTCTTCCCTCCCCCGTTTCCAGGTTCTATTTCTCGCCTATGAACAAGGGGCAGTTTTAGCATGGCCAATTGTGCTTGCCACCCTGTTCTTGGTCAGAATGACATAGTTTGCTGGCAATGTAACAAATACAGTGTCCTGGCTTTTTTCCCTTTTGTGTGCAACGTAAAGGTGTGTGGTTACTGCTGTGCCCGAACTTGACTTGCCATGCTTTTATGTGGGGCCAAGTCCTATGTTATTGGTATTTGCATCACATTCACATATTTATTCAGATGTTTGCAGAATTGAAGTAAATCGGCTGAGCTTTCTTTGAGCTTCCCTCAAGCTACAAGATAGGGAGACCTGAATTTGGGGGAAATGGCATGTGTAGTTTCACGTTTGACTCTCTGAGTTTCATCTTATTGGTCGCGGTGCTCATTCTCACCAATGGGGAAGTATAGTCGTACAAAAACTGGAAATTGGGTCAAAATTGTGAATTGCAAAATATAACAAACTTAGCCATGATATTTTAAGCCAGTTTGATTAGTTCTGTGCATGTGTTTAGCAACGTGCATCTTCACTTTGGGTTAAATACAACACTCCTGCTTGTTCACAACCTCCATTGGTGTTTGGTATGAAAATTCAAACGTCCTTATCTGACTGCAGAATACTTGGCTTGAGCTGTTTATTAGTTTCAAAGGCTTGTTCTGTTACCAGCAGGTGCATCGGGAGGCTGATAAATAGGAAAGCTCTTAATCAGACTTATGCCTCTATCAGTAATATTTGAAAAGTGACAAATTGTAATATTATTTAATATTAATCCACGTACAATTCCTTCCCTGGTATCCCATGGTGATTTGCGGCAGGCAGTCACTATCCGTCATCTCCCCCCTCACCCTTCCAATTTCTGTAAATGCCATCTATTATTACAAATATCAGTGGTATTTAAGGATTGTAAAAATTATTCTTAGTTGAAAGGATATTTTGCATTTGACCATAGATCAAATTAAATGTTGGTTTCCTTGACAGTGTGCAAATTAGTAGTCATACCAAAGTAAGCTTGCAATGCTTCATAAGATCAGAGGTTTGTTTTACTAATTTGCGCTTAATCACTAGAAGCAGTAGAATTATCCCATGATGAATGAATGCATAAGTTTATTGGCCAAGTATGTAAACATACAAGGAATTTGCCTTGGTGCTCTGCTCGCAAGTAACAACACAACATACAGTAAACCATTAAGAATAAAACATAAAACATTAAAACATGATATGGTGTCAAGACTGCTCTTGTATATTAGTTGTCATGTGTGAAAGAGTTCCCACTGTTCAGTCGCTTACACAAGATTGTTTGCATGTTTATAGATGAAATACAGAAGAACTCCTCTAAGCTTGTGTTGATCCTTTGCCAATCTTCTCCAATCGTATCTTAGAAGTCTAAAGATTAATCTCCAGTTTTCAACTGACCTCTTGGAAATCTACACCTCCGAACCCCTGGGTCCCGAGTGAAACCCCGCTGTGTTAATAATGAGCCACCATGAGTAATAAAATATTAAAAGGGAAAATAATATGCAATGTAAAAGGCAGGGTGCAAAAAAGAGTTGAATTCTGTGGGGTTTTTTAGAAAAAAAAGCAATCTTTGAAACTACCAATTCGAAATGTTGATACGCAGGTTATCGTTGGTTCCGTAGCCAAGTCTGCCATTTTAGTCATTCCATCTTGACATATAGACTGTACCTTGACAAATGTGTATAACAGCCTGCCAGGAGCGTACACAACTATAAAGATGGTGGAAAAGTGGTGGACGTGGTCAATTGGACTATATTATTAAAAAGTAGTGAAAATTGCTGATGAAGATCCAAAACAAAAGTTGAAAATGCCCAGGTCAGAAAGTATCAGTGGTCTATAAAAGAGTTACCAGGTTATTGAGAGGCAAGAGGAGATTCTGGCGGCCTTGATTGAAATCTTTGTATCATCTCTAGCCACTGGCTAGGTGCCTGAGGACTGAAGAGAAGCCAGTGTTGTTTCTTTAAGAAATAAGGATAATCCAAGGAATTGTGGGCTGGTGTGGTTTGCATCATTGGTTGGGAAGCTATTGGAGAGGATCCTTTGAGATGGGATTTACTCTCATTTGGAAGGAAATGGGCAAAGTAGGGCTGATAGTAGGGGCAGATAGCATAGCTTTGTGTGCAGCAGGTCATGACATAAACTTAATTAAGTTTTATTTGGAGGTGAAGAAGGTGATTGAGAGTAGGGCTGTGGATGTTGTTTGCATAGATTTGAGTAAGTCATTTGATAAGCCACGTCTGGAGTATTGTGTACTGTTCGGGTTGTCCCTTAACAGGAAATATGTGGAGGCTTTGGAATGGGTACAGAAGACCTTTCCCAGGATGTTGCCTGGATTAGCAGGTGACAGTTATAAGGAGAGATTGGACAAACTCTGGGGCATTCGAGACTGATGGCAACCTGATTGAAATATATTAATTGAGAAGTTAGACTGAACAAAATCTTTTTCCCAGGGTGGAACTGTTCATAGGAAGCAGAATTAGGCCATTCGGCTCATCAAGTCTATTTTGCCTTTCAATCATGGCTGACCAAGTTTCCCTCTGTGAAAATGTCAAAGATTAGAATGCATTGCTTTAAGGTGTGAGGGGGGAAGTTCAAAGGAAATGTGCAAGGCATGTGTTTTCAGTGGTGGGTCCCTGGAAAGTGGTGGAAGCAGATATGGTAGACTTTTAGAAAAGCAGGTGAATGTGCAGGTCTAGGAGGGAGATGGCTCGTATATAGGCAGAGGCGATTAGTTTAACTTGCATCATGTTTGACATGGGTATTGTGGGTTATAGGACACATTCCTGTACTAGATAGACACAAAATGTTGGAGTAACTCAGCGGGACAGGCAGCATTTCTGGATAGAAGGAATGGGTGGCGTTTCTGGTTGAGACCCTTCTTCAGACTTGCCTTCTATACTGTACTGATCTATATTCTTAAATTGGGCCATCATTTTAGAATAATTTCGCAATCTGAGAACATTTAATTTTTTGTAGTTCTTACTGATTAGTTTACAGAATTCTGACAAACTTAAGTTTTGATTGCAGCATGTTTTGTTGTCATATTTTTAACCCTGCATTGTTTAGATTTTACTCAATGTACAGTCTCCATAAATCTACTGAATGATTTTGCAGTTGGTTTAATATAAAACATTGCATCTTTTGAGTTGTGAGGAAACAAAATGATTAATGTTTAGTACAGTCTCTGAATATCAGCCCTATAATTGCAATTGCAAAATGTTGTCCTCCTGACCATGTAGTGATTAACTGGACCTTCGTCTTACTATTCTAAATGTGCAAACCTCATGCATAAAACTCCTGTTTACTTATTGCATTGCTAAGTACACTTCTGTAACATTGTATGCTATTTGTAAAATCAGGGTGTATTGAAGACTAGGCACTTCAAAGAGTTAGCTAATCTTTGATTCTGATGCAATGCTGATGGCCTAGGTTTTTGCTTCCTTTATGCTTTAGTGCTGCAGTTGAGTATTTGAATTTACACTGCCCTCTGCTGTATTGCAGAAAATTACCCAACTTTATGTTTCAACACAACCAGCAGTTAAATTTTGACTCAAAGCTTTTTTGAGACAAAAGTAGTTTTGGGAAGCTATTGTATGTACATCAGGGTATGAATGAAAAGTTTAATTTCTTCAGTATTCATGACAATCTAAAAAATATATATATTTTTTTACTGCATTGCTTTTTGGTTTGCTTTCTTAATTTGGGCTTTAATTGAGGGTCGGCCTTGAACTTTGTTCTTTGCACTATCATCAATGCTGCAGAGGATAATAGAACGTTACCAAAGCTGCTTGGTCACTGCATTGTACTGGTGGGACTTGACATGGTCACAGTCATGAAGCACGGAAACAGGCCCTCAGCCCAACTCATCCATGCCAACCAAGATGCCCCAACTAAGCTAGTCCTATCTGTCCAATATCCCTCTAAACCCTTCCTATATGACAATAAAGTATCATTGAATCATCGAAACCCATGTCCTTTGGTTCTCAATTCCTTTACTGAGTAAAAGACTGTGCATTCACCTTATCCATTCCCCTCATGATGTTATACCCCCCTTAAGATCGCCTCCCATGCCGCAAGGAATAAAGTGCTAGCCTGCTCAATCCTTCCATGTTATGTTTATGTTAAAATACTATCGTGTTTTCTTTTTTTATTCGTATGGCTGTATGGTGACCCCAAGTTTCACTGTACCAATTGGTGCATGTGACAAAAAATGTCTCTTGAATCTCTTGAATCTATCGCTCAGGCCCTCGAATCTTGGTAATATCCTTGTAAATCTTCTCTGCATTCATTTCAGCTTAATGACCAAAGCTGAACACAATACTCCAAATGCGGCCACACCAGAGTCTTGTATAACTGTAACATAACGTACTAACTTCTATACTCAACAACCTGACTGATGAAGGCCAATGATCCAAAAAACTGCCTTCACCGTACCATTTACTATGAAGGTCCTGCCCTGGTTTGACTTCCCATAATGCAACACCTCACACATCTGCATTAATGTGAGAACAAGACCCTGCTGTAATGTTTTACTTCTACCAGTGCTGCGGAGAGCATGTTAACCATACTGCTCTCCTTACTGGCAATCTGTATGTGTATGAACTCCAGATTTCCCCATATGTTTTCCAAATCCTGGAGTAATTTGAGTATTACAAGTGATTTCCATTCTAACTATTGTGAGCATTCCGCTTACTGTTTTTTCCTCTCTATTTTGATTTGTCAAGTATTTAAACTGCAATAATTCTAACACTACTGCATTTTGGTCCTGTGTATAAGGTCTTCTTGTATGTTATCAGCCCCATTGATTTTTGTTTAATCAATGCTCAAATATTATATTTGGCTTGGTGAATATCTTAAAAAAAAAAAAAAGGGTAGTGCTTGTAATATTGTGTCATAGAATCATAGAAAATAAGGTGCAGGAGTAGGCCATTCGGCCCTTTGTGCCAGCACCGCATTCAATATAATTATGGCTAATCATCTAAAATCAGCTCCCTGTTCCTGCTTTCTCCCCACACCCCTTGATTCGGTTAGCCCAAAGAGCTATGTCTAAAAGGCCTGTCTCACGAGTCTGCGGTCATTGGCGGCGAAACGGGAATAATCTACCGCTCCTGGGCCGCCATAGACCGCGCACTCGTGAGAACGCACAATTCCGGGGCCGTGGGGCGTTGTTCCCAACACCGCACGGTGCTAAAATAAAACCTACACTGTTGAAAAATATTTTCCTACCGCACAGCCTCCACCAGTGATGCACGAGTGCGGCACGGCCGCCGCCACAGCCGCCGCCAGTGTGGCTCGAGCGCCGTGCGTCGAACATGCACCGCCACAGCCTCCGCCAGTGAGGCACGTGTGCGGCACGGCCGCAGGCACAGCCACCGCTACAGCGCCGCGATCACGACGGCCGCCGCCACAGCCGCCGCTCGTGAGTCACGTGCGGCGGGCCGACGTCATCGCAGTCGGCCCGCCCTTTTTTTTACTTACCGCAAGCACGTGGGACCCGCCGTATTTGAATCACTCGGCCCCCGCGCAGCATCCGTGCGGCGCTCCCATGGCATAGGCTCGGCGCTCTCGCCGTTGCCGTGCGGTCCACTCTACAGGCGAAGCCGCGCTTCACCGCCGATGACCGCAACACCGTAAGACAGAGCCTTTACTCTCTCTTAAATACATCCAGTGAATTGGCCTCTTCTGCAATTCTGCAGCAGAGAATTCCACAGATTCACAACTCTCTTAGTGAAAAAGTTTTTCCTCATCTCTGTCCTAAATGGCCTACCCATATTCTTAAAGTGTGACCCCTGGTTCTGGACTCTCCTAACATCGGGAACATTACTCCTGCATCTAGCCTGTCCAATCTGTTAAGAATTTTAGATGTTTCTATAAGATGCCCTCTCATCCTTCTAAATTCCAGTGAATACAAGCACAGTCGACCCATTCTTTCATCATATGTCAGTCCCGCCATCCCGGGAATTAACCTGGTGAACCTACGCTGCACTCCCTCAATACCAAGAAATTAGGAGACAAACTGCACACAATGCTCCAGGTGTGGTCTCACCAGGGCCCTGTACAACTGCAATAGGACCTCCTTGCTCCTATACTCAAATCCTCTCGCTATGAAGGCCAACGTGCCATTTGCTTTCTTCACTGCCTGCTGTAGCTGCATGCTTACTTTCAGTGAATGATGTATAAGGACACTCGGGTCTTGTTGCACCTCCCCTTTTCCTAATCTGACATCATTCAGGTAATTTCTTACAGCATGAAAACAGGCCCTTCGGCCAAACTTGCCCACACCTACCAACATGCCCCATATACACTAATCCCACCTGCCTGCCTTTGGCTCATATCTTTCTAAACCTATCCTATCTAAATGTTTCTTAAATGTTGTAATAGTATCTGCCTCAACTACCTCCTCCGGTAACTCGTTCCATACACCTACACCTTTTATATTTTAAAAAAGGTGGCCTTCGGGTTCCTAATAAATCTTTCCCGCCTTACCTTAAACCTATGTCCTCTGATTCTCGATTTCCCTTACTCTGGGTAAACGTCCCTGTGCATGTACCCAATTCCAAGGGTGGTTGTGATTTTTAATAATTAAAATATTTGGGGATTTTAATAATTTGAAAATGGATTCACTCAACATCTGACAGCCAATTGCATAACTTCGAGGGCAATAGTGTAGTCTGAAATAGAATCACTGGAAATTGAAATATTGTAGAAAAGGTTATTGAATTATAAATTTTAGATGATCTCTTGTCATTACAGCAACAGTGAATTGATAATCTCCACAAAGTGGCTTTAAAGCTGATCTTGGATTTTTTTTGTGCCCACCTGTTGTAGTTAATTATACATCGAAGGGCTTGGATTTAAGTCTTGGATCTTTACATATTCAGCTTACAGTTGATATGTTGATTTCACAAGGTTAATTCCCAGGATGGCGGGACTGTCATATGCTGAAAGAATGTAGCGGCCTGGCTTGTATACTCTGGAATTTAGAAGGATGAGAGGGGATCTTATTGAAACATATAAGGTTATTAAGGGATTTGACACGCTAGAGGCGGGAAACATGTTCTCGATATTGGGGGAGCCCAGAACCAGGGGCCACATTTTAAGAATAAGGGGTAAGCCATTCAGAACGGAGATGAGGAAACACTTTTTCACACAGTTGTGAGTCTGTGGAATTCTCTGCCTCAGAGGGCGGTGGAGGCCGATTCTCTGGATACTTTCAAGAGAGAGCTAGATAGGGCTCTTAAAGATAGCGGAGTCAGGGGATATGGGAAGAAGGCAGGAACGGAGTACTGATTGTGGATGATCAGCCTTGATCACATTGAATGGCTCGAAGGGCCAAATGGCCTACTCCTGCACCTATTGTCTATTGTTTACTGAAGAATCGTGAACTGAATAAATTATGCACAGGTCAAAACAGAAAATATGATTTGCTGAGTATTTCCAAAGCTTTCTGTTTTTATTTTAAAATCTTACATTTGTAGTTTTTTATTTGTACTTGGGTATTTTTTTCTCGGACCTCAGTACATCCAAAATGCTTAACAGCTATTCAATTGTTTATGAAGTTCATTTATTGTAATCTAGACAAATTGTAGAATCATAATCATACAGCACAGGGCCATTTTGGCCCAGTTCATTCTCACGGATTGTGGTGCCTATCAATATTAATCCTATTTGCCTGCACTAGTGCTGTATCCCTTTCACACCTTTTCCTTTCTAAATAGCTGCCCAAATGTCTTTTAAATGCTGTAATTGTGTCTGCCTCCACCACCACCCCTGGCAGCCTGTACTAGGTGAAGATGAATGAGGACGAAAACTTGTGAATGGGTTGTTTGGGAAGGTACAACTTTCAGAAATGTTAGATTAATATTTCACCAAAGCCTGTTAGTAACTTGTAAACAAGTTTAGTATGCAATTGCATCTTGAGTAAAAATCAAGAGTTTGGGAATGAGATTGTATCATAAATAATGACAAAGATGCACTTGAATGCCATCCTTTGTAGTCAATAACCATGTGGTGTGAGCAATGTCATTGTGACCTGTTGTGGACAACTTTTACATCCTAAAATAAATTGAGTAATATTTTTACTTGATGAACCTGGCTTTTTAGTCTTTGTGTTTGTTTTATTTGTTTTTTTGTTGTTTAAAAAAAAAAATCATAAATTTATCTCCCTTGCCTCGGATGCAGTCCAGCCCACGTGTGTGTACATTAGTCCCAGAGGGTGACCGGTGTACAGGGCAAGCTCCCTCTCTGGAGAGCCCAGAGCATGTTATCTTTGAAGGATAGGTGGTCAGTTGGCTTGGGCAAACTGCTTGATGGTCCCTTGCATAGACCCGTGATTGGTCACTTTAAGTAAGCCGAAGATAGGGCAGCAAGGAGGTCTCCTCACCAACCTATCCCCCTCCACAAGTTGTATGGAGATTAGGAGAGCGGGCCTGAAGTGTGTCCAGAACTTGAAGAGCTATCCTTTGAGATACTCCAGACTCTTGCTTTCCTTATATGCATGGGACACTGATCTGTCCAGGTCATAGAAGTAATAGGCAGCCTGAACCCCAATTCGGTAGCGAGAGGGTCAGGGTTTATGACTAGCTCCTGAATACAGTTTTGAGTCTAATGAACAATTATGAGAGTCAACAGGATTACACAATCTCTTGAACTCCCTTGGTGCTCCCAGCGATGAGGTTACCAGAGGCTTTGGACACAAGCTTTTAGTATCGTGTGGTTTGCTTCTGTATTTTGATCTATTATTCCCAGATTTGCTTGCCTGATGTCTAGAGCGCACTCAGCTTGCAGGCAGGCATCTGACTGGAGTAGACCATGTCACAGAGTCTTTAAAAAGATCCTGGTAAAGAATAGGTAAGTCCCCCATAATTGTTGATGAGAGCTTTGCATCATTTTGGAGGGAGTGCTCCTGGCATAACTAGTTGCCAGTATGCACCCTCTTGGAGGATGCTCTCTAGTCAAGTCATGTCAAGTCACATTTATTTATATAGCACATTTTAAAAACAACTCTCGTTGGCCAAAGTGCATTACATTTGTTATAAGAATAGCATAAACAAAACAAACTACATACATATATACATGTAGCCCTCAGTCAGAGTATAGATACGTTTTTAGTCTTGACTTAAGAGTCGATGGAGGGGGCTGTTCTGATGGGAAAGGGGATGCTGTTCCACAGTCTTGGGGCTGCAACCGCAAAGGCGCGGTCGCCCCTGAGCTTATGCCTAGACCGTGGGATATTCAGCAACCCCAAGTCGGCTCTCTACATGCAAGGATCTGTGCAGTGCCTGAAGGCAGACAATTGGAATCATGATATGGATGCACACTCATACATGTACATCTTTCTAATGTTGGCACTGGTAACAAGTCATTTTGGTGTTCATTTGCAGTAGTCCATTCCTATCTGTACAGGAAGCTCTATCCTCAGTTCACTTAAATGCTGATTTTCAAATGCAACCAACACATACGGTTGTCTAACTCTCGATTATTTTGAATATAACATTTAGGCAATCGTTTAGAGTTTGTTCCCATGTACATAGGGAATCAATCCATTTAGCAGCTTCTATGTAAGGTGTTAAGTTTTCCCCTGGCTCATTTTGGAGAATCATACCAGTAACGATTGGAAAACCCTCTCTCTTGCCACTTCTGTAACTGGTGCTATTTTTATTTTGAGCTCCATTGCACCAAAATACAAGATAATGTGAAATATTCTATCCTTTCAAGGGAACGTTGTCTTATTTGGTGTTTTGTTGGGGAATGTTCTAGATTTGTAAGCATTTTGAAAAGCAGATAATAATAATAATAATAGATTTTATTTATATAGCGCTTTTCACAGATGGGTGCATTTGACTTCAATCATTTGGACATTAGCATTTTTGAAGACTTGCGTTCCACCAAGTCCACTTAGTTAATTCCCACAATAAACAGAACTTAGAAACATCGATTTTCGAAAGGTTCATAGCTCACTGAAAAAGTGATGCAAATAAATAGGGTAATGAAGGCGCTGAGCTTGTTTGCTTTCATAGGCAGGATTACAAACCTAGGGGATACACATTTAAGGTAAAAAGGGAAAGCTTTAAAGGGGATCTGAGGAGGTTTTTCAGAGGGTGGTGGGTATATGGAACCACCTGCCAGATGAGCTAAAAATCAGTGTTTTAGTAAGCATTTGGATAAAAAAAGAAATGGGAGAAGTATGGGCAAAATGGTATTCGTGTATGTAGGCATCTTGGTCAGCTTGAACGAATTGGGCCGAAGGGCCTGTTTTCTTTTTATATGATTTTGATTGTATGACTCGGGTTACTCTATCTCTGGATTTGTACATCTTTGTGGGTAATGAGTTAAATGGTTCACGGAGACATTATCTTGAGATAATTATATTTCTTTTGAAGGTTTGCCTACAAGTGCAAAAGGAGTAATGTTCCTAAAGTAAATTGAATAATATTTTTACTTAATGGACCTGGCTTTTTAGTCTTTGTGTTTGTTTTATTTGCTTAAAAATATTTTTTTTACTTTTTCATAAATGCATCTCCCTTGCCTCGGATGCAGTCCAGCCCACATGGGTGTACATTAGTCCCAGAGGGTAACCGGTGTACAGGGCAAGCTCCCTCTCTGGAGAGCCCAGAGCATGTTATTTTGGATGTGGAAATCTAATTTGGTGGCAAGGAAAGTTAATTTAGCAATTCTGTCTGTTCCATTAAATTGTTGAAAGTTGTTGAAATTCATGTCTGTATTTTACTTTTTTTCTTTAAGTATTGCAATGCCGTGATAACTGGAAAATATTGTTAAAAGCAGGCCAATGATTAGTGGAAGATAAACTGCCTTTTGGAGCTTTGTGTTGGCCAAGAATGATGACCTTTTGTAAGAGGGGTCATGTGTATTCAAGCTTTTCAAGACCATATCAAAAATACTTTATTTAGAAATTCCTAGGGGTTGTAATTTTTTTCTCCACTTCAAATAATTATAGAATGCTCTTACAAATAAAATATTTCAATACGCAGTCATGTCCCTATTTTCTTAACAAAATTTGTACTCAATTATAGTGCGAATGGACCATTTCAGGTCCTCCACTTTGAGTGCTTATTTCCAGGATGTTTTTGTAACATAAGTGCTGTTTATCGTGCCCTATTAGAACATTGACTTCCTGTTAAATTGCAATTCACTTAATAGAAGGAAATCCAGTTCACAGTAATTGTCGAGGATAGCAGCATTATTTCGGTTGCTGCTTTTCATATTTTATGAACTTCTTTCAAACCTCATGGTGAGCTAAACGTATTCATAAGTACTAATTTGAATGAAAATCTGCTGCAGATGTTGAAATTGTGAAACGGCAAATATTAGGAGCACTTGGCTTATTTCCTAACTTCTAATTCTGATGAAGGGTCCTTGACTTTGAATTGATTTCTCTCCCCACTGGTGCCACTTCACCTAAGTAATTTTTTGGTGTTTTCTATTTTATTCAAATTGTGTAATGTCTGTACAGTCATCTTGTTGTAGTGCTTTAAATTAGTTGGCACATTCTCACTTAAGGGCCTGTCCCACTTTCACGACCTAATTCACGACCTCTGCCGAGTTTGCCCTTGACTCGTACTCGCAGCATGGCCGTCACGAGGTCGTAGGTAGGTCGTAGCAGGCTGTGATGCTAGTCGTAGGTACACGTGGCATCATGTAGGTCGGGGCGTTTATTTAGCATGATGAAAAATGTCCACGAGTAAAAAAGGTCGTGATAGTGGGACAGGCCCTTTCAGCATTTTTTACATAAGACGTGTGACTGCATACTCAATGACATGATTGAACTTGTTGATAATGTTTTTTGAAGGTAAAGATTAATGTGTGTGATTAATCCTTTTTAGCATTGTTATTTTGGATGTGGAAATCTAATTTGGTGGCAAGGAAAGTGAATTTAGCAATCAGTTAAATTTGAATAAACTGCTTTCACTATCTGCAAAGCTAATAAAGAATGAAATACTTCTCCTGCATTGGCTCAGGTGTAGCCATGATAATGCAAGTTTGACATTATCCTGGAGGAAAGCATTTATTATCCTTGTGACTGGACTATATCTGCCCTTTTGATAACACAGAACAATCTAAGAATTGTAATGTAAAAGCATTACTCTCCTTACTCTCTCCAAATTGTAAGTGTAGTTTTTAGAATTCACACAAGCCCAAATTATACCTCCCTGCGGTATATAGAACAGTACAGCACAAGAACAGGCCCTTGGGCTCACAATGGCTGTGCTGAATACGATGCCAATACCATCACTTATCTACCTGCACATGACCCATATCCCTTCGTTACCTGCCTATCCAAAAGTCTTTTAAATGCTGTTAAACGTATCTGCTTCAACCACCACCACCACCAGGCACTCGCCACCCTCTAGTTAAAAATATATATTTAACGGGGTTCTCAAATACACTTCTACTTCCCACTCTTATGTTCTTGTTATGTCCTTTCCCAGTCAGAGCAAGGATGGGGCTCACCATGTCGCCTTCTACCTCACTAGTTTCACATACATTGGATCAACCTCTAATTTATGCCATTGTCTCTCATATACATTGTCTTTGACCCTGCCCTTTGTCACTTCAACTCCCTTCCCCCTGTTCCAACAAAACACCTCAACTACTTCAGCCTGCCATTGTCTTTGGAACTGGATATTGAATTTAATAATTTGAAATTAGTCTTTCCTATTTGTCAAATCTGGACAGGTCTGATCATCATAACACTAACATTAATTTCAGCTTCATCAATTGCTCCCTTCTGCATTTCTGTTTCAGACTATTTCTACTCTCATTTTCTAATATTCAGGTTTATGAACATGAATGGCAGGATTCTTTCAAGTTTTGAGCTGCTGCCTCAGTGCCAAAGCCCCGGTTTGATCCTGACCTCAGGAGCTGTCTACGTGGAGTTTGCACGTTTTCCCTGAGACCGCGTGACACACGTTCCTCCAGGTGCTCCAGTCATCTCTCACATTCCAAACACGTGCGGGTTTGTAGGTTAATTGGACTCTGTAATTGCCCTTAATATGTAGGGTGTGGATGAGAAAGTGGGATAACAAGGAACTAATGTGAACTGGTGATTGATGTTGATTGAAAGTCATTGGTTTTGATTATTTTATTAATATATATTTCCCTTATCTAAGCTTATGTTATTTTCATTAGCATGAAAGAAGCAAGGTTGAGCGACATTATCAGGCCAGTAAGATCCATCATCCAATGAAGATTGGGGTTTATCCCATGTGGGCTGTGGGCCGAGCATCAAAAATGTGTCTAGAATCCAGTTTTCGTGACCCAAGTCACCAAACTACATGATATTTTCCACAGATTTAGATGAAATATAAGTGAGAAGGATGTCATAACTCGTCATTGCCAAAAGCTGCACATTAATTAATTAAACTAATTAGAAAATAAGATCGGGAAAGTAAGCGGCATCTAGTGGCCAATGCCCATATTACACCATGGGCAGCCTATTTCCGTGTTGCAGTCCATTTAAACTATATATGATTATACCTATATATATATATTATATATAGGTATAATCATGTATTTCATGTAGTTCATGTACTTCATGAATGAATGAGTGAATGAACGAGTGAGTGAGTGAATTGTTGTTGTATTCAATTTATTGTCATCTCATTTTAGAGACAACGAAATGGATTTTCTTTACAGTCAACTTACATAAAAAATAAATAATTAATAAATAAACATTTTTATTTTTTAAAGCACAAACACAGAAGTCCACACACAACATAATCCCACAGCGGCACCAAAGTTAAGGAAGGTACCATAGTTCAGCCAGCCTCCCCGCCGATCTTCCCAGATGTTGGTCTATATTTAAGAGGGAGTTAGATGTGGCCCTTGTGGCTAAAGGGATCAGGGGGTATGGAGAGAAGACAGGTACAGGATACTGAGTTGGATGATCAGCCATGATCATATTGAATGGCGGTGCAGGCTCAAACCTATTTTCTATGTTTCTATGTTCACCCGTAGTCGCCTCCACGGGCGGCCCGATGCTCAGGCCCTCTCGCCGGGAACGGTGGAACCCGGACGCCAAACCCCGACGGAGAACATCCTCAGAGGCCCGGACCTCCAGATCATCCGGACTCCGCGATGTTGGTCAGCGCCGCCCGCGTTGGGAGCTCCGCGCTGTCGTTGCAGCAGACCCAGCACTCCGGAGCTCCCAATGCGGGCGGCGCTGACCAACATCGCGGAGTCCTGCGACTCCACCCGGCTCGGCCTGCGGACTCCGGTGGGAGGTGACTGATCTGGAGGTCCGGGCCGCTGAGGATGTTCTCCGTCGGGGTTCGGCGTCGGGGTTCCACCGTTCCCGGCGAGAGGGCCTGGACCTCCAGATCAGCCACCTCCCACCGGAGACCGCAGGCCGAGCCGGGTGGAGTGGCAGGACTCCGCGATGTTGGTCAGCGCCGCCCGCGTTGGGAGCTCCGCGAACCACAGCTCCGCGCTGTCGGTGCAGCAGGCCCAGCACTCCAGAGCTCCAAACCGCGATTCCTGGTAAGGCATCGCCCGCCCCGCGATGTTTCCAACGTTGCTCCGCTGCTGCCAGAGCGGGGGGGCGAGGACGCGACTCGAATAATAGTCGCATCCTCTCAAGGAAACGACTGAAGGACGGTATCCCCCTTATCGTACCCTCTTTCCCCACATAAATACATTAAAACCCCCACAAAAAACGCTCTTCAAACATAACAAAAAAACAAAAAGATACCGGAGGCAGCTAGCAACAGGTGAATGTATGAATGAGTGTATGAATAAGTGAATGAATGAGTGAATGTATAGCCTCCAAATCTCATTTTTTCACATTATAAAGGTGCAATTAAATTAATTAAAGTGCATACAGATTAATTTTCATAAATTCAGACTTTAGATCTTACCTTTTCAGTTCCAGTTGATTCACAAAAGTTGACAGCAGCACCTCAGGCAGGGACATTGCTTTCAAGACTTTATTCCACTTAGCTGCACATTCTTCAGACTTCATGCTTTTCTCACTAAATTCAATTACCCTGCTGCAAGTTTCCACGACATGTATTCCACAGAACTAGAAAAAATCTTCATCGGAATCTCCAGTAAAACAGGCATCTGTGAAGCCCTCTCAGTGCTCCCTGCCTAGCTAGCCTGAAACAAAGCGCGTGATTGGCCAACTGGCTTTGATTGGACTAAAAATACCCGAAATTTTTCCGGTTTTTCTCTAATTTAATGAAAATGTGCAAGTCTTGTTCATGACGGGTTTCAGGGGTGATTTATATGATTTTTTTACACAATATGTGAAAATTTCATGTAGTTTGGTGACTTGGGTCACGAAACACTGGAATATAGCCCCTCGGCCCTCGGCCCACAGCCTAATGTTGTCTAGTTCTGAAAGCATGTTTTTTTTTGCTTTTTGCTGGATTCATTGGCCGGCCTCCCTTTTATTAACTGCCATCATACTGTAGTCTAGTTATGATAATGACTGGTTCCTAGTTTACAGGCTTTCTGCTTTTCCATTTCGAGCAGTTTAATGTGTTATCACCTGTTGTGATTAAATGTTGAGTTATGGCAGGGAGTATACGTCATGAATCTGGGCCTCGAGCTCAACACCCTGGAGCATTTTGCATGCATTAATCTAATGCAAAGAAAAGCCGGTGGCATCCAATGACCTTCACAGCTGAATTCCCAATGTGCATTTGTAATACATTGCAATCTTACAGTGGTACTCTTAAAATTTATAATCAATTGTTCTTTGACGTTACGGAAATGTTCATCTTGGTTTGAGTGTAATTTCCTATAAATGAGAATGAAGACGGTTAATGCTGAAACACTTTAATACAGTGCCCTCCATAATGTTTGGGACTGTACTCTGTACTCCACAATTATTTGCCCCTGTACTCACCAATTTGAGATTTGTAATAGAAAAAATCACATGTGGTTAAAGTGCACATTGTCAGATTTTAATAAAGGCCATTTTTATACATTTTGGTTTCACCATGTAGAAATTACAGCAGTGTTTATACATAGTCCCCCCATTTCAGGGCACCGTAATGTTTGCGACACAGCAATGTCATGTAAATGAAAGTAGTCATGTTTAGTATTTTGTTGCCGATCTTTTGCATGCAATGACTGCTTGAAGTCTGCGATTAATGGACATCACCAGTTGCTTGGTGACTTCTCTGGTGATGCTCTGCCAGGCCTGTCTTGCAGCCATCTTTAGCTTATGTGTCTTTTTACAATACTGCACACAAAAATGTGACAAAGGGGGTCAAATTTCAAATTCCTTCAAAAAAAGTTGACACGCACTTTATTGGGTTCATGACTAACATAGTATGAACAAAAAATATAAGAAAAGATAGCATATTGATGGCAAGTTTCCGAAAATGGCATCAGAAAACACAAATACATTTTGTGTAATGGTTGTCGCATGGTGTCCACCAGTGGCCCAGTAGGTTGGCACAGTAAGTGCACGTATGTCTTATTCCTTTCTATGTTCATGAATACCACATGGAACAATAAAATTGCAAGCACCGTTTCCACTTCATTCACCTGATCATGTAATAGAATACTGCATCCATCCGAGTGGACACCGCCACGCGCATAACACCATACACACAAACGTACGTTGCGGCGGACACTAAAAGGTTTGGTGTCCCAGAAAACTAACGTTACATTATTAGCGAGAACCAAGCATTTTCACCAATATGATATAAACGGTACATTACCTTATGGATTTGAGCAATCGATGGCTGATGATTCATCAGATCGTTTGATTTGTGCTGGTTTTTTTTGTAATTAAAATGTCTCCGTAATGGTTGTTGCGGTGCTTCCCGAAGTTGACACGAAGGAATGCAACTGGGTCCGTATGAAAGGCAAACAAGAGACAGTGTGTTGCCTAATTAAAGATTGGCTCAGTTGTGGCCCAAACCCCGTTTTTTACTTGTGATACAGCATCAACAGGCCCATTGGCCCTCATAGAGTACACGATCAAAGGTTTCAAAGGTCTTTTATTGTCACGTACCAATTAAGGTACAGTGATATGTGAATTACCAAACAGCCATACGAAAGAAAAAAAAAAGCAACAAGACACACAACTACATAAAAGTTAACATAAACATCCACCACAGCATATTCCCCACATTCCTCACTCTGATGGAAAGCAAATAAAGTCCAATCTTCTTCCTTTTCATTCTCCCGTGGTCGGGGTGATAAAAACTCCCGCATCAGGGCGATCGAAACTCCCGTATCGGGGTGGTCGAAGCTCCTGTGGCGTGGAGTTCCCGAAGCCTGTCACTGACCAGAGACCGCAAGCTCCGTGAAGTCCGCAAGCACCCACGGTTGGCAAAGGGATCGCGTGCTCCGCGATGTTAAATTCCGGAGGCTCCCCGCGGTGGAGCTCTCAAATGTCGGTCTCCAGCAAAGGCCGCCAACTCCTCGATGTTAGGTCTCAGTGCGGATGGAGATTCGATACGGGGAAAAAATTGCATCTCCGTCGAGTAAGAGATGAGAAAACGTTTGCTCTCCAACACTCTCCAGGGTCCTACCATTCTTAGTGAAGGTTCTGCCCTGGTTTGATTTCCCAAAATGCAAAGGCTCACTTTTCTGGCTGATCTCCCAACCTCAGCTTTATAAAAAGCCAATAAGTTTAAAATTTGGTGGCCATGTCAGCGGCCTGATAATGTTTGATGTCGGGCTTTGCTAAAATATTTTGGCTTTCATTTCTCCAATGCAGAGGATTAATTTTCTTTTTTCGTAGTTGAACATCCTCATGCTCTCTCTTCCAACCTCCAGTTCTGTTAATTCTTTATAGTTGTCTCTTGTTCTAGTTACGCCCCATGCTGTTTAATCTTATGAGCATCTATCTATATAAAACTCTCATCTTGTTTGTTTGTATGTGTACGTGGATGTAATATCCAAAACCCCCGCCAAAATGGTACACGATACTCGCCATTGCCCTGGGATGCAAATGAAACGTTTCGTTCGGATTGATGTTATATTTTACAAGTTACTGACATTTTTAACTTTACAAAAAACACTTTTCAAACCACTTTTCCACTTGCCCTGCCCGTCAGCCTCGTTACAATGGCACCACAATGGGATCCCGAACGTCATTTACATTAAAAATCTAGATTAAAAAAAACGTTTTAATCAAATTCTTCTGTTTTCATTCACAATGATGTCACAATGGAATCCCAAATCTCATTTACATAAAATATCACGATTTTCCAAAAAAAATCTGTTTTAATCAAATTCTTCAGTTTTCATTAACAGCTAACATAGTGTTTTGGTTATTTTAAAGAAAAATTGTGATTTTCATTGTGGGGAGCTGGGATAGGGGGGAGGTGAGGAGTGGCGGGGATAGAGGGAGAAGCGGGCAGTGAGGGAGGTGAGGGGGAGTGGGGTGGGGGGTGAGGAGCAGGGAGATAGAGGAAGAAGAGGAGAGGGGAGAGGTGTTATGGAGGGAGGGTGGACAAAAGGAGAGGGGGGAGGAGGAGAGTGGAAAGAAGAGGCAGGGTATAGAGGAGGGGGGGGGAGTGCTGTGGGATGAGGGGAAATGGAGGAGGATAGGGGTAGGAAGAGAAATGGCGAGAATGGAGGAGGGGGAAGAGAGAGGATGGGAGGGAGGGGGTGAGTGGAGGAAGCAGGAGGGTGGGGAGAGGGAGGATAATGGAGGGGAATAGGGGACTGAAGAGGGATAGTGAGATGCGTTAACATTGATCTTATATTTGACCAGTTATTGCCATTTTAAACTTTTAAAAACGTCAGCTGCGCCTGCGCAGTTGGGGGCTATGGGTGCATGGTGGAAAATTGCGTTGGGGAAACGGGGTCCAACGGGTCCCACTTGGTCTAGTCCATTATAAACTGTTTGACATTTTCATTATTAATTCTTGCATTGATTCCACGTCAATTTTAAGTGTCTAATGATAAAGCTATTTGTGAGAGTATGGATGCACAAACTGTCAGAATGCGTGCTTCCTTTATTGCAAATCTCATGACGTATATCTTGGTCTTAACTGCCTCTCTATCTTTCTATTCCCTTCTCATGAGTTTGCTTATCCTTCACAGTACATCAACTGTCAACCCTAGATCCCAAACCTAATTCAATGAATGTAAAATACCATATACTAAGGTTGTTAATCGAAATGCCCAGCTAAGTTAAAACGCATAAATGTTAAACAGCAAGAGCATGCTAACGAAGGAACTAAATGATTCTGACACCCAGGCATTAGATCAAAGCTTTACAGCCCTAGCAGATGATGTTTTGAATAGTTGTTGGAAATTACACAACTTTGAGGAATGGCTTAATGAAATCCCCATTCTCTTGGGTGCAGAAATCAAGACTGAAGAATTTATCATGATTTCAGCTAGGAAATGTAGCATTTTCTGCATGTGGCCTACATCCTGACTACTGAGATATCAGCAAGATAGCAGATAGACACAAAATACTGCAGTAACTCAGCAGGTCAGGAAGCATCTTTGGAGAAAGTGGACGTTTTGTGTTGGGACCCTTCTTCAGTCCTGACCCAAAACGTCACCTATTCATTTTCTCCAAAGATGCTGCTTGACCCGTTGAGCCATTCCAGCATTTTTGTCTATCTTTGATATAAACAAGCATCTGCTGTTCCTTTTTATCAGCATGACAAGTGAGGAATGAATAATGTCTCTTTCTACTCGTCATAGAATCTAGTGTTCAGCTAATTTGATTGGCTCTGTGCCTTGTCAAGAAACCGACTGTACTGGAAACTGAAAAGGCTGATGAATTCGAGCAGCATCACAGTTATAGTGATTAAGACTTTGAGCCAATGGAAAGTGAGAAGGGAAATGGAGTAAGGGAGGGGAAAGGAATGGTGACTTGGGTGGTGGGAGATATGTCTGCACTGAGAGGAGGGAAAGAAGGGGGCTATGGAGTTACTTTAATTTGGACAGTTCATTGTTTGTACCCCCTCGTCATCTGTGAACATTCCTACCACAGCATCTGCTACCTTGCAGGATGGACCTCGACTGCCACAACACTGTAAATTTCTTGCGGTCTTGGGCAGAACAGTTACCAAACCAAGGTGTGATGCATCTTGATGGGGTGCTTTCAATGGTGCATTTGTGGAAATTGGTATGACTTATTGGAGACATGCTGAATTTCCTGTGTAATCTCAGGAAGTAAAGGTGTTAGTGTTCTTTCTCGGCTGTAGTGTCAATGTTGTTGGAGTAGGACAAATTATTGGTGATATTTGAACTTGGGTTAATAGATCTAGGAAATGAAAGCTCTCAACCATCTCCACTCCACCACCATCGATAAAGACTGGGGCATGTATTCCTGCACGCTTCTTGAAGTCATTGAGGGTGAGGTTTTTGTCTTGACACCCCACTATGACACTTTTTATCTCCTTCTTATACTCTGTCTTATCATTGTTCGAGATCGCACCCATTACGTTTGTGTCCAGCTTCTTGAAGCAGGTCATGATGACAGACGTCAGGGCTACTGGATGGCGGTTATTAAGGCAAGCTACCTTGCTTTTTGTTGGCACCAGATGGTCCTCTTGAAACCGGTGTGAACCTCATGGAGTAGGGAGAAGTTCAAAATGTCTGCAAATAATCCTGGCAACTAGTCCACTCATGTTCTCTGGACCGGGCCAGGGATTCCATCTTGGTCAGTGAGATGCTTTCCAAGGGTTTACTCTTAGGCAGGCTGATCTGACATCTTCAGTGACTGTGGGTACTGATGCTCCCATGGTTGCCTGTTGACCATTCCCATCCTTTTTTTGGTTTCAATTGTCAGTAATGATCAGCACTTGACAGTTTTATCATATCATGATGTTTTTATCCAACTGCCTTCATTAATCTGTTATTGAGGCAGCTCCATGAAAATTAGAACCATTAAGGCAAACCCTACCTATCTATCTACAGTGGCTTGCAAAAGTATTCATACCCCTTGAACTTTTCCACATTTTGTCACGTTACAACCACAAACGTAAATGTATTTTATTGGGATTTTATGTGATAGACCAACATAAAGTGGCGCATAATTGTGAAGTGGAAGGAAAATGATACATGGTTCTCAAATTTTTTTACAAATAAAAAACTGAAAAGTGTCGCGTGCAAAAGTATTCAGCCCCCTTTACTCTGATACCCCTAAATAAAATCCAGTGCAACCAATTGCCTTCAGAAGTCACCTAATTAGTAAATAGAGTCCACTTGTGTGTAATCTAATCTCAGTATAAATACAGGTGTTCTGTGAAGGCCTCAGAGGTTTGTTAGAGAACATTAGTGAACAAACAGCATCATGAAGCCCAAGGAACATACCAGACAGGTCAGGGATAACGTTGTGGAGAAGTTTAAAGCAGGGTTTGGTTATAAAAAAATATCCCAAGCTTTGAACATCTCACGGAGCACTGTTCAATCCATCATCTGAAAATGGAAAGAGTATGGCACAACTGCAAACCTACCAAGACATGGCCGTCCACCTAAACTGACAGGCCGGGCAAGGAGAGCATTGATCAGAGAAACAGCCAAGAGGCCCATGATAACTCTGGAGGAGCTGCAGAGATCCACAGCTCAGGTGGGAGAATCTGTCCACAGGACAACTATTAGTTGTGCACTCCACAAATCAGGCCTTTATGGAAGAGTGGCAAGAAGAAAGCCATTGTTGAAAAAAAGCCATAAGAAGTCCCATTTGCAGTTTGCCACAAGCCATGTGGGGGACACAGCAAACATGTGGAGGAAGGTGCTCTGGTCAGATGAGACCAAAATTGAAGTTTTTGGCCTAAATGCAAAACGCTATGTGTGGCGGAAACCTAACACTGCACATCACCCTGAACACACCATCCCCACTGTGAAACATGGTGGTGGCAGCATCATGCTGTGGGGATGCTTTTCTTCAGCAGGGACAGGGAAGCTGGTCAGAGTTGATGGGAAGATGGATGGAGCCAAATACAGGGCAATATTGGAAGAAAACCTGTTAGAGTCTCAAAAGACTTGAGACTGGGGCGGAGGTTCACCTTCCAACAGGACAACGACCCTAAACATACAGAGCTACAATGGAATGGTTTAGATCAAAGCATATTCATGTGTTAGAATGGCCCAGTCAAAGTCCAGACCTAAATCCAATTGAGAATCTCTGGCAAGACTTGAAAATTGCTGTTCACAGACGCTCTCCATCCAATCTGACTGAGCTTGAGCTATTTTGCAAAGAAGAATGGGCAAAAATTTCAGTCTCTAGATGCGTAAAGCTGGTAGAGACATACCCCAAAAGACTTGCAGCTGTAATTGCAGCGAAAGGTGGTTCAACAAAGTATTGACTCAGGGGGACTGAATACTTTTGCACGTGACACTTTTTAGTTTTTTTTTTAATAAAAAAATGTGAAACCCATGTATCATTTTCCTTCCACTTCACAATTATGCACAACTTTGTGTTGGTCTATCACATAAAACCCCAATAAAGTACTTTTACGTTTGTGGTTGTAACGTGACAAAATGTGGAAAAGTTCAAGGAATATGAAAACTTTTGCAAGCCACTGTAAGTCCCAACCCTCTTGCGCTTGGGGCTGGTCAGGTGTCGTCAGTCTCCCATTCTCTAGCGTTCTCTGCTCTTTGTGAAAATTGATCTCCTGCCAATGCTGTCTTTATTCCTTGAACAGGGCCCCTCAAAGCAGGCCTTTGGCTGTGGTCCTTTGCTGGCTGTCAATGTCTTTATCTGCAGATAGATAGAAGGACATATGAGAAAGGACATTCTTGCTATTGAGGGAGTGCAGCGTAGGTTTACAAGGTTAATTCCCGGGATGGCGGGACTGTCATATGCTGAGAGAATGGAGCAGCTGGGCTTGTACACTCTGGAGTTTAGAACGATGGGAGGGGATCTCATTGAAACATTTAGATTGTTAAGGGCTTGGACACACTAGAGGCAGGAAACAAGTTCCCGATGTTGGGGGAGTCCAGAACCAGGGGCCACAGTTTAAGAATAAGGAGCAAGCCATCTAGAACGGAGACGAGGAAACACTTTTTCTCACAGAGAGTGGTGAGTCTGTGGAATTCTCTGCCCCAGAGGGCGGTGGAGGCAGGTACTCTGGATGCTTTCAAGAGAGAGCTAGATAGGGCTCTTAAAAATAGCGGAGTGAGGGGATATGGTGAGAAGGCAGGAACAGGGTACTGATTTGGGATGATCAGCCATGATCACATTGAATGACGGTGCTGACTCAAAGGGCCAAATGGCCTACTCCTGCACCTATTGTCTATTGTCTGACCATTAGGACAGAGCTTCACTGCTCTGGCTTGCTGATGGGAGTTAATTTCACACACAGGTGGGTGTATGGAACGAGCTGCCAGAGGAGGTAGTTGAGGCTGGGACTATCCCAATATTTAAGAAACAGTTGGACAGGTATATGCATAAGACAGGTTTGGAGGGATATGGACCAAATGCAGGCAGGTGGGATGAGTGTAGCTGGGATATGTTGGCTGGTGTGGGCACGTTGGGCCGAAGGGCCTGTTTCCACACTGTATGACTCTTAACCCATCATTGTATACAGTCCATTGGTGTCCCAATTCACTGCGCCAATTTGTGTCAAAATGGTTGCTTTGCATTAATTTCTTGTGACTGCTTTGAGTAGATGTCAAGTTGCTGCTGTTTAACATTAGCTTGGAATGCAAGAGTATTTGGTCTAGTAACTGTTTTAAGATTTATCTCCAGCTTACTGCATCAAATTCTTCGGCGGCAAATATTATGAACATTGTTTATATCAAGAGCATTACATTTGAGTATTAAAAAACAAATACAAATATCAATTTCCATTGCAACCAATAATTTGATTCTGTTTGAAATTTAAGGAAAATGTATGGGTCACTGGCAGTTTGTGTGTACTAGCAAATACCTCACTTTTTGTTCTCACTCTTACTAACCAGCCCCAAGCTAAATAGTATTGTTAAAAATTTCAAAGCACAAAATGCAACTACAGGATTACAATACCACTTTCAGTATGTTATAGGAAGGAACTGCAGATGCTGGTTTAAACCGAAGATAGACACAAAATACTGGAGTAAATCAGCAGGACAGGCAGCATCTCTGGATAGGAATGGATGATGTTTTGTGTCGAGACCCTTCTTCAGACTTGGAGTTAGACTTCAGACTGTCCCACTTTTAGTGTGAATGACTCTCCTTGTGTTATGGATTATCACGGTCAGAAGATAACACACAGTGCTCCTCCAGTTGTTGCAGCTGCTGATAACCTCCTTGGGACTATTCCCCGTTTCGTCACCGGATTTCCATCAACCAAAATTCTCTGTTACTCCTTTACATTGAAACCCTTTTTTACAGAGCAGCTGTAATCTTTTTCTGAACCTCTCACAAACTGAGTCTGTAAAGCACTAACCTGATCCCATTCTTGGCTGGTTTTCCTTGTCCTTTATTGCACAAAAGCTTTTCGCTGTACCTTGGTACACGTGACAATAAACTAAACTATATTGCTCCTTCTAAAATTCACATTAAACCTTCTTCTTTCATGTCATTTGTTTCAAGTGTTGACATCGCTGTCATTGTCCATCCTGAAAAGGATGCAAGCTTCCGGCGCCGATCAGTGGAAGCCATCACTTGTTACAATAGATGACGGTGGTAGCAGACTACTGAACCCCTATTAAGCCTTATACATCTATGCTAGTTCTGTTGGCTGGTGTCTCAGTTTTAAAAGCTGTCCTTTTATATTTTTTCCTGGTATCTCCCTTCTGCAAATAACCTTAAGCTGCCATGGCCTTGAATTAAGGAAGGAGGTTATTTGACCTATCAAGTTAATGCAGCTTCTCAGACACCACCTACAATTTCTCTCTTATTTGTTTGTCACATTCTCTCTCACGTTCCCATTATCTTCCTGTGCACTTGGGACAATATACAGTAGCCAGTTAACCAAACAATGCATATTTGAAATGGGGCAGAAAACTGGACCACCTGTTGTGTTGTAGAGGAAATAATTTATTACCCAAGTAGAATTCTGGTCAAAGTCTGAACCAGTCAACCGTAAAGAGTGTTGTATTGTCATGTCTCAGATAGAATAATGACATTTTAATTGCAGCAGCACAACAAATATGTAAACATAGTACACTGTAAACAATATAATAAACGAGAAAAAAAAGTTTAATATGTATATATGTACGTACGCACGCACGCAAAAAACAAACAAACAATAATAGTGCGAAAAGACAAAAGCAATGCCCCCAAGTCTCTGTAGTTCAGAGCTTATTGGAGGTTGTAGTGTTTAATAGCCTGGTGGCTCTAGGGAAGAAGCTGTTCTTGCAGGATGAAATTTGATCTGTAATAATGAAGGCCATGATGCATTTGAGATATTAAATAATTTCATATAATTCCAATTATATATATATATAATTCCAGTGGCTAAACCAGGCAACTTCAACTGAACCAAAAGTGCCATTCACATCTGCAGAACAGCATAAAGTGTTTTTGGCACATTTGGATCAGAGTAAACCTAAGGGCCATTTGCATCTACACATTAGAGACTCAAGAAACTGCAGATGTTGGAATTTTGGGCAAAGCGCACAGCAGTGGAGGAACTCGTCAGGTTGGGCAGCAAATGTGAAGGTGATGGGCAGACAACGTTTTGGGTCAGGACCCTTTAGACTCATTGATGCCAGGGGGGGGCGAATGCTTGAATATAGAGTGGGGGGCGATGTAAAGTTCTTTCTTTATTCTTTCATTCATTAGTTAATTCTTTACGTTCTTGCCGGTGTAAAGAATGTCACATCAGGAGCACCAAATGCTGTAGATGAGGCTGGACCACTGTCTCACCTGAAAGGGCTGTTGTGGTTCCTGGATGGAAGTGAGAGAGGTGCAGGAACAGGTGTCACATCTCCTGTTGTTGGAGGGGAAAGTGCCTATGGAGGGTCTCATTGAAACATATAAGATTGTTAAGGGTTTGGACACGCTAGAGGCAGGAAACATGTTCCCGATGTTGGGGGAGTCCAGAACCAGGGGCCACAGTTTAAGAATAAGGAGTAAACCATTTAGAACGGAGACGAGTAAACACTTTTTCTCACAGAGAGTGGTGAATCTGTGGAATTCTCTGCCTCAGAGGGTGGTGGAGGCAGGTTCTCTGGATGCTTTCAAGAGAGAGCTAGATAGGGCTCTTAAAAATAGCAGAGTCAGGGGATATGGGGAGAAGGCAGGAACGGGGTACTGATTGGGGAAGATCAGCCATGATCACATTGAATGGCGGTGCTGGTTCGAAGGGCCGAATGGCCTACTCCTGCACCTATTGTCTATTGAGGGGGCCCCCATACGGACCACTTCTACCTTCCCATGAAAATCCACAAAACAGAACTACCCTGGCAGATCCATTGTTTCTGCTTGTCCCTGCCACACTGAACTCATCGCCACATACTTCGATCCAATCCTCTCTTGTCCAATTCTTTCCCACCTACGTCCAAGACACCTCAGGTGCCGTTCAACTCTTTAATAACTTTCCGTTTCTAGGCCCCCATACACTCATCTTTACCATGGACATTCAGTTTCTCTGCACCATTCCCCATCAAGAAGGCCTTATGGTCATCCATTTTTTCCTCGAACAAATACCCAACCAATTTTCCTCTACTAACACTCTCCTCTCCCCATTGAAACTTGTCCTCGCCCTCAACAACTTTTTCTTTGACTCCTCCCATTTTCTCGAAATCAATGGTGTAGCCATGGGCACTTGCATTGGTCCCAGCTATGCCTGCCCTTTTGCTGGTTAAGTTGAACAGATCTTATTCCAGGCATTAACTGGCCCTATCCCGCAACTCTTTCTCCACATCATCAACTACATCGGGGCTTCCTCCTGTACCCATGCAGAACTTGTGGACTTTTTTTAACGTCACTAACTTCCACCCTGCCCTTAAATTCATCTGGACTATTTCAGAAACCTCACTCCCCTTGATCTTTCTGTCTCCATCACAGGACACAGACTGACATCTATTACAAACCTACCGACTCGCACAGTTATCTGGACCAAACTTATTCCCACCTGGCCTTTTGCAACAATGCTATTCCCTACTCTCAATTCCTCTTGTCTCCGCCACATCTACTCACAAGATGAGGTTTTCTTTACTAGGACATCCGAGATGTCCTTATCCTTCAGGGAATGTGGATTCCCCCTTTCTGTCATAGTGGGGGCCCTCACATATGTCTCCCGTGCCCCGTAATTCTGTTCCCGCTCCCCCTCCCACCAGACGCAGCAAGGACAGAGTTTACCTAGTTCTCACCTTTTTCCCCACCAGTTTCCACGTCCAACACATGATCCTATAACATTTCCGTCATTTCCTCAGTGATCCCACGACTAATCACATGTTCCCATCTCCACTGCTTCTTCTGCAACTCCCTGGTTCACTCATTCCTTCCCACCCAAACCACCACCTCTCCAGGTATGTTTCCCAACTGCAGGAGATGCAAAACCTGTCCCTGTACCTCCTCCCTAGACTCCATCCAGGGACCCTGACAGTCCTTTCATATGAGACAGAGGTTCACATGCACCTCCTCTAATCTCATCTACCGCACTTGGTGTACCCAATCTGGGCTCCTGTACATTGGCAAGACCAAATCTAGACTTGGCGATCATTTTGCTGAACACATGCGCTTGGTCCGCCGAGGCCTACGGGATCCCCCGGTTGTTAACCATTTCAGCTCTCCTTCCCATTCCCATACTACCTTTCAATTCTGGGCCTCTTTCATTGCTCGAATGAGGCCACATGCAAATTGGAAGAACAGCATCTCATCTATATACTAAACGTCTCACCTTGTTTGTCTGTCTGTCTGTGAGATCAAGGAACTATGCCAAAACGGTACACAATAGCGCAAAACATTTTGCAGAATCTTACTCAACTTTTCCCCGCGGTCGTTAGTATCAAATTTCTTCACATTTGATGTTATATATTCACAAGTTATTGATATTTAAAGTTTTTTAAAAGCCAACTTTGAAAATAATAACTGCCTGTGAGAGTGAGACTTTTCTAGCAGCTTCCAGTGATGATGTCACAATGGCATCTCACAGTCGTACAATCACAATGGGATCGCATTTACACTAGCTGCCGTGAAGATTCCGAAAACCGAAAATGACATCACAATGTGATCTCTGCTGCCAATACAGAAACTATGAAAGTTGACGGAGTGGGGGATGGGAGGAGAAGAAATGTTATTTAAACATTGTATTGAATGGGGGAGTGCAAAAGGAGAAGTGAGGGAGGGAGTGACTGAGGGTAGTGAAAAGGAGAGGGAGGGAGGGAGAGGTGACAGAGACAATGGGATCAGCAGCTTCAAGGGGAGTAAGGAGAGAGTGAGATTTTTGCCCCCCCCCCACACGTGGGAAGGATTGATTGACTCAAGAGGACGCCGACCCAAAAGTCGAGTCCATTCATTGACTCCGGGAAGCGCTGATTGCACCACCACCCCCCCCCCCCCCCCACGTGGGAAGGATTGCCTCCAGGGAGCGCCGACGCCGACCCAAAAGTCGAGTCCACTCATTGGCTCCGAGAAGCACCCACGGCCCCACCCCACCCCACGTGGGAAGGATTGATTGGCTCAAGGGAGCGTCGACGTCGACACAAGTCGAGCCCATTCATTGGCTCCGGGAAGCGCTATCTGAGGTTATTTGTTGCTGACCTTGATTTGTCCTGGTCTTTCTCGCCTCCAGGCTCTTAGTGGTGGTGAAGTTGAAGTGGAATGGGTGGGATTAATTCGGATGAATCAATTCATTTAGCTGATCAGCATCTTTTGAACCCACCTGTTATAAGGTTTGTGTGCAATAAACTTCTTAAATATAGACAGATAGACACAGAATGCTGGAGTAAATTAGTGGGACAGGCAGCATCTCTGGATAGAAGGAATGGGTGACGTTTCGGGTCGAGACCCTTCTTCAGAACATCTTAAATAGGACTGGTTTACTCAGAAGGCCGTTTCACTTTCCTACCCCCACATTGCCCTTTCTCTATTAATATGCTGCTGGACTAGCAATTGCTATGGAAAAATTGACCCGAACGTATTTGTCAAAGCGTCGGTTGATTCAGTAATATGCATCCTAAAAGGATTTAGTTATGATGGTGCACTTTTAAAAAATGTATTAAAGTTTAAAAATAACCATGCAGACTAAATGTAATAACCACCCTCTGTTTGCTTGTCAGATCATTGCTTGTGTAATCTGTTCAGCCATGGGAAAATGATGTGTGCGACAGGTCACGTGTGCTGGCTTGCGTTGTCCGACACAAGGCAATGTGATTTGATTGGTCAGTTCTGGGATGGTAGCGATGAGACAGGTTTGAGGATGGCATAAAGACGACTGGAAAAATTACCCAAGGGTTTGATCAGGCTTGTACTGTCACAGCAGAGTGCTCATAATAATAGGACCCCTTAGGTTTAAAAGCTGTGCTGTACAACCCCCACTGTTAATCACATTGCTGCACATGATTTTCCAGTATCATTCTTTAAAGTCAGATGAATATAAACAGCTCTTATTTGTGGGGTTAGGCAGTGACGCTGTTAAATTAGCAACCTAATTTATGGCTCCGCTAAAATATTTTAGATGATTTTCAAACAAAAAAAGCAAAAATCTTATTGTCAGTCATTTCATTTAATCTATGCTGTGGGTTTTACACGGTCAATAAAATTGCTTTGCCTTCTTAGTTGTGATTATGTGGTTTCACCAGATTCTTGCAGCTCCAGTGATCCCAACATGAAAGTACCTTGCAGGGATGCTGTCGGGTTCATGTCTGTCGGGGCATGTAATGAGTTTCTCACTGCAACAAGCTACCCCTCCCCCCTCCTCTTGTGCAAACCAGCATACCATGCTTTTGTGTCTTTGCTGTATTTCCTGCTTATCCTATGGAGGAGATGGCATTAGTTGCACTGCAGCAGGTGGAGCTGCTGCAGTGTGTTCAGCTCATCTGACTGACATTCAGCCCCCCTCGGACACCCTTGGCCTTGGAGAAATTATTCCTTGGCAGGAATGTGTTCCTTGGGAATGACGACGGCCAAATGATGGCAGGTTTACTGTGAAATTTTAAAAACTGTGAATCTACGTCGAAAGGTGAACAAGAGTTGTTTTATGGGGAGGGGAAGGGGGATATGAGAGGAGCGGGTAGAGAAAATAAAAGTATTATAAGGAATGCAAGTCCGCCAAGGAGCTTTCAAAAGTGAAGATGCCAGAGAAGTGGAGATGCTGAGAGGCTCTAAGCCGTTGCTTGCTGAGCCGTTCAGTCCTTCTGTAATTTATCATTTATTAGCCTGGAATTAACATGTCTCCTAGCATCAAAAACTTGGATTGTTTCTCTCCAATGCTGTGTCACTGTAAGGTGGCGTGTACCAACAATACTATATCATTGATGTTTGGATGTAAGGTGGGTTGAAATGATGTTCCTGCATGTATATTTTGAAAATACAGTGAGAATCACTGGTGCATTCGTAAGCCTTTTTAAGTGTGTGCAAACTGATGTCAATATTAGGACTGTAGATTAAAAAGCCTTCTCTTAAATGGTGCTGAGATTACGTACTGCAATTCAATCAATGGGAGATAAGTGTACGCGGCTGTTAAGCTCCAGCACCAAACTATTGCATGTAAAGTGAGACAAACGGAAACTGCTGCTCTTCATTATAAGAATAATATTAAAATAATATTGATGCTTAACACTATTAGAACTTGATCTTTGTGAAACTCTTGTCTGAGCATTAGTGTTTTCATTTTCATATACAGAATTTTATATTTACAGCAGTGGCGAGGGTACGGTATTTTGACATTTCATGTCTTATTTGGATATTCAAATTTTCTGGTCTAGTAAATTCTAGCATTAGTATGTAGTTGAGCAAAATAAAATTGTTGTTTTTTTGAAATTCATGGAATTTAGAGCAAAACTGGAGGAAATACTAATGGAACATTTTTCATATATTTATGTCTGAGTTCAGCTATAAATGCTGCAGTTAATTGATGTTGTGTTCAAATGTTAGCTAAATAAAAGACAATTTTTATCCTGAACAAAAAAGCGAGCTTATTTATTTTCAGCTATGATATTATAAGCGTAATAATAATTGCATGACTGATGTCGTATCCATCCCTTATTACACTTTGCCACTGAAAATAATCCCATTTGAAATGTATTTGTTCCAGTGCCAAAAGGTTATAATAAAATAAGGATTTTAGCATGAAACTTGTGTATCTTAAGCATTAATGGGCTTTCTCTAGGTATTCCTGTTATTATGGAAATGTTTTTTTCCAGGGATTTGTAGTGTCTGTTTAAGGCCTTTGTAATGGACTAAAACTACTTTTGCCCTGTGGCTTGTCATCCATTTATCTTGCTACAGTGGTTTGCAACCTAGACTCATTTTATTGGCAGCTGTGGCATTTAGGGGTGATTTTTGGAGCTGGTGGGTATCTTTGTAAATATAAGTGGTAGAGTTCCTGCCTTACAGCGCCAGAGACCCACGTTCGATCCTGACTACGGGTGCTTGTCTGTACGGAGTTTATACTTTCTCCCCATGACCAGCGTGGGTTTTCTCCGAGATCTTCGGTTTTCTCCCACACTCCAAAGATGTACAGGTTTGAAGGTTAATTGGCTTGGTATAAATGTAAAATTATTCCTAGTGTGTGTCAGATAGTGTTAGTGTGCGGGGATAGCTGGTCGGTGTGAACTCGGTGTGCCGAAGGGCCTGTTTCCACGCTGTATCACTAAACTAAATATGTTGGAGCAGAGAAAGGATGCAATACGTCATTAACAAACATTGCTTATGGTAGGTTAATGTCTATTTTACTTCGGAGTCACGTGAGTGACTACGTGAAGAACCCGCCAGTGCGCCAAGCTAATATTTGACGGTTGGTTGAAACTACCATATATGGTTAGTAGAGTATTTGTATTAGTTTTCTCTTTATCAGGCATAAATACGCTATATGATCTGTAACTCTTTTGCTCTTCCCTATTTTACATTTGAAAGCATTTAGCTTTTAAGATCCAGTTTACATGTGCAGTTAACACAACTTTTATCTGCATGGGATAATTGAAACAGCTTTTTAAAGAGCCTTTGGTTAATTTGATGGCCCTTAGTCCAGCACCTTGGATCTTCCTCATTTTGCGAGGATATATTTGCATGGTTGTTTGTGGCTGCTTAAAGCACTAATTTTGCGACCTGTGTATGAACTGACAGTAGAAGATAACACAATTGTGGCCATTGCTGTGTTTTTTTCTTCTAAAGTTGTATTCATGTCACATTTCAGAACTTGTGGACGATTTAAGTTCAACACAAATTAGTTGTGTGTTGTAGGGAAATACAACAACCACATTTCACATAGGCAGTTCCTATAAGGAGCAATTGTGATGGGCATGCTCACCATGAATAACGCACTGAGCAGGGCACGCATTAAAAATGTGGCATTGTATCAACTTGGATGCTTTTGTTCAAGCCTACAGATGTCTTTTCCAACAGGCCATTGGGTAGCAGTCCAGATGTTTATTCTTTCCCCCAGCCCAAGTTTGCTTCAACTGATTGCAGTACTTATTCTTACTGTCGGCCCAGTTGAACATTAACGACGTGAGAGCAATTAAAAATGTGCATCTTATGTGGCACTGTACTTCTCATGTTGCAAATTTCTGTTCAGCTGGGTGAAGTTCGTGTTTGAGATTGTAAAAAAATAATACTAGCCATTAAGAATACAGGCAAAACTATTTTCTATAGTTTTCGTTGAAATCAAGCAACCAGAGATGATTAAATGCAAGTGGCTAACAATAGGATCTTTAAAATATACTCAAAATGTTTCTTATATATGATGCATATTCAATATACTGATTTTTTTTTAATGAAAACTTTGAACTGAGTACTGAATTCATTTGCAAAGACAATAGACCTATGAGCCATTTGGCAATATAAAATTTGTTTTAAGATGTTTTTTAAAGCTAAAACAGAAAATATCATTAATATTCAGCATGCTAGACAGTATATGTTAACATTTCTGGTTGTTAACCTCACCTGACCTGAAAAGTTGTTCAAGTGAAGTGATGCCAATCTGATGTGCTAACTTTTCTCTTTTCACTTTCTCGGAAGTTACTGAATATACCCAGCATTTTTGGTGGTTTCAAGTTTCCAGCACCTGCAGTTGTTTGCGCTTTAATTTTTTTTAACAGTAGTTGATTATACATTGGTTCTATCACTCTGCAGCTTTTAAGCTTTGCAATTGTGGTTTATGGGCATTTAGTGTGTTTAGCTTCTGGCCTTTTGTGATTTGGTTTTCCATCATTCCTAAAATGTTGAAACTTGTTTCACGATTGAATAATTTTATTATTAGACACATTCGTTTTTTTTACTTAAATTTTTATCAGAGTATAGAGCCTTCCAATATTACCCCCTTCCCATACAAAATGGGAAGTAAATCTGGTTTGGAACATCAGCAAGCACTGCAGGAATAGCTTAGTGTTTGAGCTTGCAAGAAATTATTCTACTCTCCTTCTAGATTAATACAACAATCAATTATTTATCCAAATTTGTCTCATTGGGAAGTTTCAAATGTTTAATACATTTTACCAGTGGTCTACGGTACTGTGGGATGCCATTAGTTTAAAAATGTATTGTGTAGTTGTAGTTTGGACATTGACATAATCTGAAATATAATGTACTTAACTTTGCATTTTGTCAATGATCAATCAGCAACTTCATAGCTTTGCAGCCAGTCGAACTTGCACTGGATGTGAATTCAAACCCGTGAGACCTGCCTGTTAATACAAATGTAAAGAAATATTTGAATCTTCAAAAGAGTTGCCTGTAAATAGTAAGATTTAAACACTGAACTGTTCTGCAAAGTTGCAATGACTTTATCTTGCTAGCGTTATGCTGTTTGCAAGTAGGGTGTGATGGGGGAGGGGGAGGGGGGGGGGAAGGAAGGAAGGAAGGAAGGAAGGATGGAATAACATATTGCAGTTATTGCACGTGAACACTGACATATGATGAAAGAATGGGTCAACTGGGCTTGTATTCACTGGAATTTAGAAGGATGAGAGGGTATCTTATAGAAACATATAAAATACAAGGGATTGGACAGGCTAGATGCAGGAAAAATGTTCCTGATGTTGGGGAAGTCCAGAACCAGGGGTCACAGTTTAAGAATAAGGGGAGGCCATTTAGGACTGAGATGAGGAAAAACGTTTTCACCCAGAGAGCTGTGAATCTGGAATTCTCTGCCACAGAAGGCAGTGGAGGCCAATTCACTGGATGTTTTCAAGGCGTTTTAATTAATGATGACTGGCAATGCAATTTGCTCTAAGTAACCATGGACTGATATCAAAGTACCTTCAGAAGGTATGCAGTCGTTCAAGAAGGAAGCTTGCCTGCATCTTCTCAGGCAATTAAAGACTGCCCATAAATGCTGGCCTTCACTGACATTCCTGTTCCATGAATACATTTTCCTTTATTTTTCCAATTATGTGCTTGGACAGGTTGTTTGCATATTACAAGGCAAGTAAAAACCAATAATATTTCAAAAAGCAGTTGGTTGTGAAATCTGTCTTGGGCACCCTAGATGGATTTAAGGCATTCCATAAATACATATTTCAAAGAATCTCAAATGTTCTGATCAGAAGGTGCCATGGAATCTAAACAAATGCAGATCACTTTTGAAGTGTTAGCATTGTTCGGTATGCGTACAACGTGATTCTTATGAAAAGCGCAGAAATAAATGACCAGTTTTGATGATGTGGAGGAATGATTATTGGCCAGGATATTGGGAAAACATTTATTCTGAGATTTCTAAGGGGTTTTTGTTCACCTTAATTAGTACTTGGGATTTTCATCAACCATCGGAGAGAGCAGCAGAACTTTAAAGGCTGCATTCTTGAAAATGTAATGGGAGTAATAATCTAAAAACAAAATCTTGCATTAAACACAACATGGGAAATACCCAACAGATCACACAGTAGGGAGAGAAGTAATGTTTTAAGTTGACAACCTTGCATCAGAACACTTTCATCAATACACCAATATCCCTGAATGTTCTTGGTGCTGTTGAACATCAATTGTTCATAATGTGGTTTTGGTCTTTAAGTGGTTTAAGATACCATTTCGTCAAATTATTTATTTGTCCTACTATTAAGAATGTTCATAATTTCATACTGGAAATGTGAAAATGGAGTGACCATGGTTGCTGTGAAATGCTGTTGCAATTTGTACTTAATAACGTTACAGAATCAATAACCTTTTGTAAAGATCAGGAATTGAGTTCAAATCCCCTGGTTTGCCATGGGAAATTCTAGCTAATGTGTTTGGAAACCACATCAACATCAGTGATGGTGACTCTGAAAATGCCAGCCGATAATAACAATTTCCAGGCAGCAATTTTGGTAAGAGAAAGTTAATATTTCAGTACTTTCTGTTTTTAGTTCAGATTTTTTTGTGTGTCTGCATTTTCTATTCAATTTTTTATTATAAAAGTCTGGTTCAGCGCTTTCTTTTAGGGGAAGGAATCTGCCATCCTTATGTGATCTGGGTTCTGCATAAATCAAGTCAAGTCAAGAGAGTTTATTATCATGTGTCCCAGATAGGACAATTAAATTCTTGCTTACTGCAGCACAACAGAGTATTGTAAACATAAATACAGAAGAGTTTGGTGTGTCTATATAGCATAGACCATATATATACACATAAATAAACAGATAAAGTGCAATAGGCTGTTATAGTTCAGAGTTTGTTTGATGACGTGTTTAATAGCCTGATGGCTGTGGGGAAGTAGCTGTTCCTGAACCTGGATGTACCAGATTTCAGGCTTCTGTACCTTCTACCTGATGTCAGCGGAGAGATGAGTATGTGGCCAGGATGGTGTGGGTCCTTGATGATGTTGGCAGCCTTTTTGAGGCAGCGACTGCGATAGATCCCTTCGATGGTGGGGAGGTTAGAGCCGATGATGGACTGGGCAGTGGTCACAACTTTCTGCATTCTTTTCCGCACTTGGACACTCAAGTTGCCGAACCAAGCCACGATGCAACCAGTCAGCATGCTCTCTACTGTGCACCTGTAGAAGTTCGAGAGAGTCCTCTTTGACATACCCACTCTCCGTAATCTTCTCAGGAAGTAGAGGCGCTGATGTGCTTTCTTTATAATTGCATCAGTGTGCTGGGACCAGGAAAGATCTTTGGAAATATGCACGCCCAGGAATTTGAAGTTCTTGACCCTTTCCACCATCGTCCCGTTGATATAAACGGGATTGTGGGTCCCTATCCTACCCCTTACAAAGTCCACAATCAGTTCCTTGGTTTTGCTGGTGTTGAGAGCCAGGTTATTGTGCTGGCACCATTTGGTCAATCGGTCGATCTCACTTCTATACTCTGACCCGTCATCATCAGTGATTCGTCCCACAACAGTGGTGTCGTCGGCGAATTTGATGATGGTGTTCGCACTATGTCCGGCTAAGCAGTCATGAGTAAAGCAGGGGGCTGAGCACGCAGCCTTGAGATGCTCCCGTGCTGATTGTTATCGAGGCTGACACATTTCCACCAATACGGACAGACCTCAGAAGCGAACAGTGATGGAAATGGGTTTTAGGAACTAGGGGTACTCTAAGGTCCGTGAGGCTGAGGTTGGGAAGGAAGGGGTGGTTATGTGCGGTCATACCCATGTAAGAGTCTAAGAATGCATAACTTGTTTATTGCGTATTTATAATATAGTTTATTGTGTGTTATATGTCATAGCTGCTTTCTTGCATCTCTCTCTCTCAGACAAAAGCAATGATCATAGAGTGGAATAGATGACATTTCGGGTCGAGACCCTTCTTCGGACTGACAGTCAAGGGAAAGGGAAACGGGAGATATAGGCATATCTTCCATTCATTTGTCCTTAGTACCGTCTATATCTCTTGTTCCTGTTTCCCCTGACTCAGTCTGAAGAAGGGTCTCGTCCCAAAATATTATCTATTCCACTCTATGATCTTTGCTTTCGTCCGTCTGTCCGCTCGCCCTTGGATTAAGTAGCGCAGGATAAAGCTGTGAATTCACGCCATTCCCCTCCCATTCCCAATCTGACCTTTCTGTCCTGGGCCTCCTCCATTGTCAGAGTGAGGCCCAGCGCAAATTGGAAGAACAGCACCTCATATTTCGCTTGGGTAGCTTACATCCCAGCGGTATGAACATTGACTTCTCTAACTTCAAATAGCCCTTGCTTTCCCTCTCTCTCCATCCCCTCCCCCATCCCCTCCCCCATCCCAGTTCTCCCACCAGTCTTACTGTCTCCGACTACATTCTATCTCTGTCCCACTCATCCCTAACATCAGTATGAAAAAGGGTCTCGACCCGAAACGTCACCCATTCCTTCTCTCCAGAGATGCTGCCTGTTCCGTTGAGTTATTCCAGCATTTTACATAGATACATAGAAAATAGGTGCAGGAGTAGGTCATTCAGCCCTTCGAGCCATTCAATGTGATCATGGCTGATCATCCACAATCAGTACCCCATTCCTGCCTTCTCCCCATATCCCTTGATTCCACTAGCCCTAAGAGCTCTATCTAACTCTCTTTTGAATGCATCCACTGGCCTCCACTGCCTTCTGAGGCAGATAATTCCACAAATTCACAACACTCTGGGTGAAAAGGTTTTTCCTCATCTCAGTTCTAAATGGCCTACCCTGTATTCTTAAACTGTGGCCCTTGGTTCTGGACTCCTCCAACATCGGGAACATGTTTCCTGCATCTAGCGTGTCCAATCACTTAATAATTTTATGTTTCTATAAGATACCCTCTCATCCTTCTAAATTCCAGTGGATACAAGCCCTGTCGTTCCATTCTTTCATCATATGACATTTCTGCCATCCCAGGAATTAACCTCGCTCCCTCAATAGAAAGAATGTCCTTCCTCAAATTAGGAGACCAAAACTGCACACAATACTCCAGGTGTGGTCTCACCAGGGCACTGTACAACTGCAGAAGGACCTCTTTGCTCCTATACTCAAATCCTATCATTATGAAGGCCAACATGCCATTAGTTTTCTTCACTGCCTGCTGTTTCTTGCATGCTTACTTTCAGTAACTGATGTACAAGTAGATCCCCTCTCGTTACACTTCCCCTTTTCCTAATCTGACACCATACAGAAGAAGGGTCTCGACCCTGAAACGTCACCCATTCCTTTGCTCTGGAGATGCTGCCTGACCCGCTGAGTTACTCCAGCATTGTGTCTACCTGCCATTCAGTTAATAATCTGCCTCTTGTTCTTGCCACTAAAGTGGATAACCTCACATTTATCCACATTATACTGCATCTGCCATGCATTTTCCCTCTCACCCAACCTAACCAAGTCACCCTGCATCCTCATAGCATCCTCTTCACAGTTTACACTGCCATCCAGCTTTGTGTCATCTGCAAATTTGCTAATGTTACTTTTAATTCCTTCATCTAAATCATTAATATATATTGTGAATAGCTGCGGTCCCAGCACCGAGCCTTAAGGCACCCCACTAGTCACTGCCTGCCATTCTGAAAGGGAACCATTAATTCCTACTCTTTGTTTCCTGTCTGCCAACCAATTTTCTATCCATGGCAGCACTCTACCCCCAATACCATGTGCTCCGATTTTGCCCACTAATCTCCTGTGTGGGACCTTATCAAAGGCTTTCTGAAAGTCCAAGTACACTACATTCACTGGCTCTCCCTTATCCATGTTACTGTCTACCTGAACTTAGTTAGGGATAACATTAATTTCTTTTCATTCATTTTTGAATGAAAAATAATTTCAATTCAATTCAAAATGTACAGGTCTATTATCCAGAAGATCTTGGAACATTTCACATTGTTTGTCAATGCTCTGCATAGTCTACTCTTGTGCCTCACTTTCCCAAAGCTTACTTAAATTTAGAGCCTTGTTTTCTGACATCCTTCTCCCTCTTAACTAGTATATCGAATACCATTCAACGGTGACTGCTAGCCAAGCGTTACTGCACCATTAACTAATTGACTAACTCAGACTAATTATTCATTATTTTTGTTAGCTGAAGGAAATATCGTTCCAGAAAAATTGAACACAATATTCTAACTATGGCACAACCAATGATTTATACAAGTTTTCTATTAGCTTCTTAAGCATTATTTCCCATTTGAAAATGTAGCATATCATTTGCTTTTGAAGGTTTGTATATCTGAACCCTGATTTTTTAAATGTGCACATTTTATGCATCTCCTTTCTCCAAAATACCTCCCAAAATACATCATCAAGTTTTCGAGAGTGGGCAGAGCGAGGGAGAGAGCAGGCAGAGCGAGGGAGAGAGCGGGGGAGAGAGCGGAGAGCGGGGGAGAGAGCAGAGAGTGGGGGAGAGTGCGGAGAGCGGAGGAGAGGCATGGAGGCAGAGAGGCAGGGACGCACATAAAATAACGTGGAATAATAAAATAACGCGACTTTACCTGAGCCCGTGCTCGCGGTCCGGTAGCCCTGACAGTGAGTTTAATAAATTCTCCCTTGAATTTTATTCAAAGGAACACGGTGTCAAAACACAATTACATTTACTGAGGAATGTGGATCGATGTATTGATGACACATTGTATAACTACTGGCTGTTAACAAGTGCTAACAGTGGCAGTTAACAAATCATTTTCGTCTGAGTTGAATAAAGTGAGAAACGGCTCGAATCTTTCTGCAGTACTCATTAAACCCGAGCTGGAAATTGAAAACTAGGCGAACGCCGTACCCCTGCGTACCCCCCCCCCCCCATTTCCATCACTGGAAGCGAGAGGTTGAAAATGTCTGTAAAAACTCCAGCCAGTTGGTCCGCACAGGTTTTTAGAACATGACCGGGTATACCATCAGGTCCAGGCGCTTTCTGAGGGTTCACCCCCCTTAAGGATCTTCTGACGTCGGCCTCTGCGACTGTTGCTGAAATACCATCACGGCGAATGGGGGCTCGGGAAGGCACATCAATGTTCCTATCAAAGCGTGCATAAAACGCATTGAGCTCGTTAGGGAGTGATGCTTTGCTGACAATTGAGCTGCCTCCTGATTTTGCCTTGTAGGAGGTGATGGCATTGAAGCCCTGCCACAGTTGCCGAACATCCGTCTCATCCTCCAGCTTGGAGCAGAAGTCCCTTTTGGCCTTTTTGATGGCCTTACCAAGGTCGTATCTGGACTTCTTGTAGACCTCTGTATCTCCAGACCTGAATGCCCGGGATGTGGACTTCAGAAGAGTGCGGATCTCATGGTTCATCCAAGGCTTCTGGTTAGGAAACACTCGGAAGGTTTTTGTTGGGATGCAGTCCTCCACACATTTCTTTATGAAGTCTGTAACGACTGTGGCGTATTCATTCAGGTCCATTGCCCAGTCCCTTAAAATTGCCCAGTCTACTGACTCCAAACAGTCCTGGAGTTGTTCCTCTCCCCCCCACCCGACTAGCTCTGTACAGTCCTCACCTCTGGGGGTGCACTCTTCAATTGATGATTGTAGCAATGCACCTAAAGCAATATGGTTGACTGTTAACTGACTTGCGAGCAAGCGCATCGTTCAAGGGCATTGAGGGATAGACAACAGATGCTTCTAATATTGCCAGTGATGGCCACACTGAATGGAGTAATTATTTATAAAAGGTGTCAGAGTCTCAACATTCTGCACTGAGATTAGATGCCTTTCCTCAAAGGTCCCTGAGTCTTTGCAGTGCTGTGCCCAGAGGACAGGTTTGCTCAGTGTATTTAAGCATTTGTAGTCAGAAGAGAATTGAAGTATTTGAGGATCGGGATGGAAAGTGAGTTAATGTACAAGCACTGTGTCAATCGATAGAATGTTGGAACTGGAGGACTGTCTGGCCTGCTCCTGATGTTTCTTCCAAGCAATGGATCCTTATTCATCTTCAAAAAGTGTCCATGGTTTCAAATTTCTGGGTTGCTAATAAATCGGAGGAAAGGTTAAAAAAAATACTTTTTAAAAATCTAACCAATGAAAATTAGTGGAAGTATGATCTGTCATCCGTGGTTGTGGACATTGTCCAGGTTGTGCTCCCAGTTATCTATGAGACAGAGGACATTTGTCTGAAGCGCATAAACTATTTGAATTGAGGAAATGCCAGTATCCATCTAGGAGGGGTGCTAAATGCTTTAAATGCCATAGTTTTGAACAAATTTCATTCTTCACCTCTGCTGGACTGGTATATTTCTACCCTTTGTATCCGACCAACTTTGTCCCTTATTTGGCAATGTCACTGTTCAATTAAAAAAAATTGTGAAGCGTGTGGGGGAGGGAAACATTTTATAGTGACATGGAGATCAATACAGATGAAAATTTATGCTCGGCAGACAGAGAAAGTTGTAGATAAGAAAACCATGACTAGCATACTGATGCTTTTGGTTTGCCACTTGCTAGATTGCCGTTTTATTTTTGCTGAATAAGGGTTGCATATGAATGATTTGTAGTTTTGTAACTTTCAATATTGTAACCTATTAGGTTTTATTCTGCTTTAGTATTTGATTAAATCTCTTCCATGCTGTACTTTGGAGAATTACGTTTTAATACCAGCCCTTCTGGATATCTCCTCAGACCTTTTCAGAACTTAAAGATGAAATCTACACTATTTTGCTGCTGCAAAATTTTAACTTGTTTTTTTTGTTGATGATTTTGTCTTCATTTTAATGATTTGAAGCCGTAAATAAAGATAAGTATCACATGAACCAGCTTTACGTCTGTGAGAGATGTACACAAAATGCTGGAGAAATGCTGCCTGGGTGATGTTTCAGGTCGAGCCTTGTTCAGTCTGAAGAAGGGTCTCCACCCGAAATGGCACCCATTCCTTCTTTCCAGAGATGTCTCCTGAGTAACTCCAGCATTTTATGTCTTATCTTCGATGTAAACCATTATCTGCAGTTCCTTCCTACACTTTACCTCTATGGGTACATTTTATTGCAAAATGTGTTACCTACAGAAATAGTCATGTCTGCAGTAAAACAAAATACAAGTTGCGAATATCTTTATTTCTTATTTTGGAATGAAACAACAGAGTGCTAGATACACCAAAGGCATTGGGACCAAATGACACCCAGTGAAAGTACCAACAAAGTTGTGCATCTGTCCTGCTACACTTCCAGAGAAGTTACTCCAAATACTAGGAATCTGCCTATTTTTGTTAAACAAAATCCCCAGGAATGTTCTGTCCTTGAGAAAAAAAAGATCCAAAAAGATTTGGCTAGTTACCAATCAATCAGTCTGTTATCAGTTACAATCAACAAAGTCTGAGGAGGAGGTGTTGACATTATTATCAAGCAACACTTGTTTACAACAGTGTCCACTTTTGGCTTTGATTAGACCTCTCTCCGGTCCAAATTTGGACCAGGGAGCTGAATTCCACAGATGAGGCGAGTGTTTTTACTTTTCAATGTCAAGCAATTATTGACCAAGTCCAGCTTCGAGGAGTCCTGTCAGAACTGCAGTCCAATGTGTATCGAGGGGGTAAAAGAGCAAAACGCACAGTCCTGGAGGACCTCAGCAGACTGAGCAGTATCTGTGGAGGGAAATGGACAGACGATGTTTCAGGTCAAGACTTTTCTTTAGTGTGTTAAAAGACACGGAGTGTAAGATAGTTTGGTTGTTGTAAATCCATTAACCACAGGGCAGAGCAACAGGATTTTCTTATACATTGTACCAGGTTGGATCATCTTACATGGTTTTGTGTAGGAAGGAACTGCAAATGCTGGTGTACACCGAAGATAGATACAAAATGCTGGAGTAACTCTGTGGGTCAGGCAGCATCTCTGGAGAAAAGGAATAGTTGAAGTTTCGGGTCGGACCCTTGTTCAGACTGAAAAATAGAGAAGGCCAGAACATAATAGGGCTGGCAACAGATGACCTCAGGAAGGGTGGAGTCCATAATGACCCAATGTTGGCTGGGGAAGATGTGTTCATGTCAGGGATACAAGGGTGCGAACAGTAGAATTAGTAGGATGACTGGAAGGTTTCGTTGTTGCCGATTCCTCAATGGCAAGGTCAAGTGTAGATGTTTGCTAATTGCACATTGTTCAATTCCATGTCTTTAGAAAACCAAACAATCCATGCCTACATGCAGCAAAGAGTGTGCAATACTTGGCATTGGCCTGTAAGTGGCATGTAACGGTTGCACCACACAAATGCCAGGCAATGGCCACCAGCAAATCAAGGACCAGTGTCATCGTAGTCATTGTCATTTCTCCTCTCTCCCATTAGCCCAAGAGGTACAGGAGTTTGAAAGTGGATACCTCCATATGTAGGGACAGTTTCTTCCCAGCTGTAAACACAATTGGCAACTGAACAGTCCTCTCGTCAGCTAGTGTGCGGCCCTGACTTCCCATCTACCTCATTGTAGACATTTGAACTATCTTTAATTGGACTCAATCTGACTTTATCTTGCAATAAATGTTGTACCATTTATCCTTTATCTGTACACTAGACGGCTTGATTGTAATCACGTATATATTTATTTCTTTGAGTAGCATGCAACCAAAAGCTTTTCACTGTACCTTGGTACATATGACCACTAGTAAACTAAACTAAATTAAAATAAATTGTTTTGGGCATTACTGTTGTGGAATCTCTCATCATCAGTATCCTGGAGCAGTGTTTCCACACCTCACAAAAAAATGTCCTTAAATAGAATCCCAAATTTCCTGGAATTTGATGGTATTTCCTGAAATTTTCTAAGCCTTCCCCAACTGCACATGTGCGACTGCCGCCCCAATTGTGCACGCGCGGATACCGGACCCACTGCGCACGTGCGGGGAGACGGCGTCATTTTGCCTCCCTATCACGTCACCGGCGCCATTTTCAATTGTGACGCGGCTGACGGTCCTCTCCCAACTGCGCAAGCACGGATGGTCGTAAATATACTTTTTTCCCCAGAAATCAACCCGCGGGCCGGATTGTACCCCTTTGCGGGTCAGATGCGGAGATTTCCCGAAATTATTTAATTTCCCTAAAATTACCCGAAGACAACCAGAATTTCCCGAATTTTGGGCAATTTCCTTCAAAGTGGAAACACAGTCCTGGAGGTCACCAGTGGCCAGCATTTCAGCTGAACCTGCTAAGTAAATATTGAGGTTGTAAGTTTCTGTCAGTGATTTTGCGCTCATATGCGCATTTGCTACCCTTCCCCGCTGCCACCAGATTGTCCGCGTGTTACTTGCCTTCACTTAGGGCAGGGGTTCCCAACCTTTTTCGTCCCGTTTACCCCAGGCAACATCTGGTGGGTCAGGCAGCATCTGACGATAATGTTTCTGAAAGAATATGAGGGGGAATGTGATTGATAGGGTTACTCTGCGAGTCAGCATATGTTTAATATGCTGAATGGTCTCCTGTTGTAAACATTCTGGTCTTGCCAGCAATTCCTATACCTAATGAATAAAAAATGATCAAAATAAAAATGATTAGTGATCACTTGTAATGTTTTCAAATCATCAATGGTTGGTGCTGCAGTAACGATTTCCTGCACTTCAGATTTGAAGCATATAACCTATTTCCAAATTGAATCATGCATGCATTTAAGTTTTGTACTGACATCTCAGGATTGATGTGGAGAAGCTTGAGGCCAGGTTTATTCTATTAGTCACTTTGCAATCTTTAACATCTTTGAACTACTCTCTTGAAGTAACTAAACCAAAGCTAGGTTCTTGATCTGAGTGCTGTGCAGGTTAAACAGTTACAAAGATTTTCAGCACATTAGAATTAATTAAATGTGTATTTGGTATTAAAAGATGGTGCATATAGTAAAGGAGCTCAGTGAACTGGAATTCATTGATTATCTCTCAATGTGTTTCACAATATAAATTGCAGAGAAGTGAAGTTGCAATTTGAGATGATGATGTGACCTCATTTGGTGTTGGTGGTGTTTAACCTCAAGCATATGGCAGGAAGGAAGTGAATGTAATTGACGTCAAGGAGGTAAAAAATACAAAGGTTGTTGTGACCTCATTCAGCATTGTTTCAATTTTGGCTGATGGACTATGATGCTATTTTTGCTTTAAACGCTGTCACCTTCTGTTCGCTTGACCTGATCTTTTGCACGAGCTTCTGTACTTGACTGGAATTGAAGAAAACAAAGGATTGGAGGCATGTTCTGTGCGCAGGTTAGCTTTAATCCCCATGGATCAAACCTGTTGGTGAGAAGTAAGCAAATTATGTGAATGTTCAGGGAACATGTTGTCTCTTGCCATGCTAAGGATAAGGACAAATGTGTCAATCAGCGAGAGGTTCAATTATAGGCAACACCCCCCCCTTTCCCCCACAACTTCCCCTGTTCCCCCCCCCACAAACCCTCCCCCTTCTCCACCACCCCCCCCACCCCACCCCTTAGTGCCCCACCTGGATTTGTACTTTTTCTCTCCCCTTACCACATTCCTTCCTCTAGCATCACAATTCGCAACTCTTCAATCCTTTTGTCTCGCACCTTCTATCTTTCCATCTCGGGTCTTTGTTCAACCACTTGCCTATCAAAAACCCAACTCGCAGGTGAGTTACCAGTCAACCTATTACCTGCCAGGCTTTTCCTGCCCCTCTTCCAGCTTTCTCTCCACCCCCTTCCTCTCCTGTCTTCACTCTGAATCTGAAGAAAGGTCCAGACCGGAAACATCACCTATCCATGTTCTCCAGCAATGCTGCCTGACCCACTGAGTTACTTCAGCACTTTGTGTCTTTTTTTTCTGCAAACCAGCATCTGCAGTTCCTTGTTTCTTCAAGTTGGAGAGCAAATTGGTTTTAAGCTGCAAAGTGGTCAGGAGAAAGATGAATAGGATAAATGTAATATCTTTGATAGGGCAAGGGCAGGCTGTCGTATTGGTATGCTGTTTTTGAAGCCATCTGTTTGGTAAGGGTGGGTAATTAGAAAGAGAATGTAGAAAGACAAAAATATAGGGCAGATATAAAAGCTGCTGAATGTAGGCTGGAACAGATGTAGAGAATTGAAATCAAACGAGAATGTTGGCAATACCACACAAATTGGATAGAGAGAGAAAACAAGTCAAAATGTTCAATAGGTTGATAATCTTGCAGCATCAAAAGTGGCCATTTCCGATAATAAACTGAGTTACCTTCTCGTTCCCTAGTTAGTTTGCATCTGGAGGTGTGTGCACGTATGGTCGTTAGTGAAGGTGCAGAGAAGTTTGACTGAATCATCACCAGGGATGAGGGACTACATTTGAGTGGAGCTTTATTGGCAATGGTAGCGCCTTAGGCAGAAACATAGAAAATAGGTGCAGGAGTAGGCCATTCGGCCCTTCGAGCCTGCACCGCCATTCAATATGATCATGGCTGATCATCCAACTCAGTATCCTGTACCTGCTTTCTCTCCATACCCCCTGATCCCTTTAGCCACAAGGGCCACATCTAACTCCCTCTTAAATATAGCCAATGAACTGGCCTCAACTACATTCTGTGGCAGAGAATTCCAGAGATTCCCCCTCAATCTTCTAAATTCTAGTGAGTACAAGCCGAGTCTATCCAGTCTTTCTTCATATGAAAGTCCTGACATCCCAGGAATCACTGGTGAACCTTCTCTGTACTCCCTCTATGGCAAGAATGTCCTTCCTCAGATTAGGAGACCAAAACTGTACGCAATACTCAGGTGTGATCTCACCAAGACCCTGTACAACTGCAGTAGAACCTCCCTGCTCCTATACTCAAATCCTTTTGCTATGAATGCTAACATACCATTCGCTTTCTTCACTGCCTGCTGCACCTGCATGCCTACTTTCAATGACTGGTGTACCATGACGCCCAGGTCTCGTTGCATCTCCCCTTTTCCTAATCGGCCACCATTCAGGTAATAGTCTACTTTCCGGTTTTTGCCACCAAAGTGGATAACCTCACATTTATCCACATTATACTGCATCTGCCATGCATTTGCCCACTCACCCAGCCTATCCAAGTCATCTTGCAGCCTCCTAGCACCCTCCTCACAGCTAACACTGCCCCCCAGCTTCGTGTCATCCGCAACCTTGGAGATGTTGCATTCAATTCCCTCGTCCAAATCATTAATATATATTGTAAATAGCTGGGGTTCCAGCACTGAGCCTTGCGGTACCCCACTAGTCACTGCCTGCCATTCTGAAAAGGACCCGTTAACTCCTACTCTTTGCTTCCTGTCTGCCAGCCAGTTCTCTATCCACATCAATACTGAATCCCCAATACCATGTGCTTTAAGTTTGTATACTAATCTCTTATGTGGGACCTTGTCGAAAGCCTTCTGAAAGTCCAGATATAACACATCCACTGGTTCTCCCTTATCCATTCTACTAGTTACATCCTCGGAAAATGCTGCCTTACAGCGCTAGAGACCTGGGTTCGATCCTGACCACGGGTGCTGTCTGTACAGAGTTTGTACTTTCTCCCTGTGATCATGTGTGTTTTCCTTGGGTGCTCTGGTTTCTTCCCACACTCCAAAGACGTACAGGTATGTAGGTTAATTGGCTTCTGTAAAAATTGTAATTGGTCCCTAGTGTGTAAGGTATTCAGGGCTCTCACTTAACCTTTTTTCTCTGTTGCCAGCCGGGCAACCTTGACAGCTTTTTAGGTGCCAAATGACAGTTTAAGTGGTCATTTAAGACGGTTTGCATGACGCGTGCGATAATGTGCTCGGACGAAGTGCGTAGTTACCAGTCGGAATTATGCTCAATGAAGCATTCACATATTATGTTCAAGATGGAACGGCAGATGCTGGAAAATCGAAGGTAGACAAAAGTGCTGGAGAAACTCAGCGGGTGCAGCAGCATCTATGGAGCGAAGGAAATAGGCAACGTTTCAGGCCGAAACCCATCAGTTTGAAGAAGGGTTTCGGCCTGAAACGTTGCCTATTTCCATCGCTCCATAGATGCTGCCGCATCCGCTGAGTTTCTCCAGCACTTTTGTCTACATTCACATATTATTTCTGCTTCAAATAACTCACAAACTAAACATATTCACCAATCAAGACATGATATATATACCACAATGACATGCAGCAAAATTATAATACAATATCTCAACTCTTTTTACACATTGCAATGAATGCAATTTCTATTAGTTCTTTCCACTTCCAAACAAAAATGTGGTTGGATTATTCAGCGTATGATCAACCTGTGTCAATAAATCCTGGACCATGGTAACATATATGCTTAACCATGCACACTACAGATTGATGCAAGCATGTTCTCTGTGAAAGACCAAAAATTATCATGACATGGCCTTAGGATGGGTCGTTATTGCTATTGGTACAGAAACACTCTCGCTTCCCACATAATTTATCCATAACAAAATATACAGGTTGCAAGGAAATTTCTAAAGGCATTTTATGATAATAGCTGTTAAAACCGACTATACCCATCCGACAGGTTAAACATTACACTAACTGACAAGAGATGGCCAAAGTACATAACTGCAATGATAGACTCCTTACCGACATCCACTACAAACCTACCGACTCCCATGGCTATCTGGACTACACTTCTTCCCACCCTGCTTCCTGTAAGGACTCCATCCCCCACTCCCAATTCCTCCGTCTACGCCGCATCTGCTCCCAGGATGAGGCGTTCCACACCAGGGCATCTGAAATGTCCTCATTCTTCAGGGAACAGGGGTTCCCCTCCTCCACCATAGATGAGGCTCGCACCAGGGTCTCTGCCATACCCTGCAACACTGCTCTCTCTCCCCATCCCCCCACTCACAACAAAGGCAGAGTCCCCCTAGTCCTCACCTTTCACCCCACCAGCCGTCACATACAACAAGTGATCCTCCGTCAGTTTCGCCACCTCCAACGTGACCCCACCACTCGCCACATCTTCCCATCTCCCCCTATGTCTGCCTTCCGCAAAGACCGCTCCCTCCGTAACTCCCTTGTCAATTCTTCCCTTCCCTCCCATACCACCCCCTCCCCTGGTACTTTCCCTTGCAACCGCAAGAGATGCAACACTTGTCCCTTCACTTCCCCCCTCCACTCCATTCAAGGACCCAAGCAGTCGTTCCAGGTGCGACAGAGGTTCACCTGCATCTCCTCCAACCTCATCTATTGCATTCGCTGCTCTAGATGCCAGCTGATCTACATCGGTGAGACCAAGCGGAGGCTTGGCGATCGTTTCGCCGAACACCTCCGGTCGGTCCGCAATAACCAACCTGAACTCCCGGTGGCTCAGCACTTCAACTCCCCCTCCCATTCCGTATCTGACCTCTCTGTCCTGGGTCTCCTCCATGGCCACAGCGAGCAACACCGTAAATTGGAGGAAATGCACCTCATATTCCGCTTGGGCAGTCTACATCCTGGTGGCCTGAACGTTGAATTCTCCCAATTCTGCTAGCCCTGGCTGTCCCCTCCCCTTCATCAGCCATCTGGTTGTCTCCTCCCCTCCCCCAGCCCTCGGGCTCCTCCTCCGCCTTTTCCTTTTTTCCTTTCTTCTCCCCACCCCCTATCAGTCTGAAGAAGGGTTTCGGCCCGAAACTTTACCTATTTCCTTCGCTCCATAGATGCTGCTGCACCCGCTGAGTTTCTCCAGCATTTTTGTGTACCTTTAACTGCAGCAAATGTTCTTTTGGTAATATGTTTAAAGGTGTCAAAACAAATAATAACATTGGGAATTAAAACACATTTGATTGTATTCCGTTATCAAACATAGTCAATGTTCGCTCTGAAGACCATGAAGCACAATAGGGTCAGGGAGGGGTGAATCAATGCGGGGTGGATAGATTGCGGTGGGGGGGGAGGGGGTTGAGAAGGCTATCGGTGCGGAATGGATGGATTGAGGCAGGTGAATTAGTACGTGTTGGTTGGAGTATGTAAAATTGTGAGGGGAGAGCATGGGGGATGTCAGTGGTGTTGAATGGGGGGTTCAGTACGGGATGGATGGGAGGGGTCAGTACAGGATGAATGGCGGTAGACAAAAATGCTGGAGGAACTCAGCGGGTGAGGCAGCATCTATGGAGCGAAGGAAATAGGCAACGTTTCGGGTCGAGATCCTTCTTCAGACTGTTGCCCCCATTCTTCTTGAATGGGGGGATCAGTACAGGATGAATGGGTGGGGGTCAGGACAGTGTGGATTGGAGGGTCTGTGCAGGATGAATGGCGATCACTACAGGATGAATGAGGGGATCAGTATAGGATGAATGGGGGATCAGTATGGGATGAATGAGGGGATCAGCACAGGATGCATGAGGGGATCAGTACAGGATGAATGGGGGATCAGTAAAAGATGAATGGGGAGATCACTACAGGATGGATGGGGGGATAAGTGCAGGGTAAATGGAGGGTGGGTCAGTATGGGATGAGTGGGAGGATCAGTGCAGTATGAATGGGGGGAGAAGTGCGGGATGGATGGGAAGGAGGGTCAGTACAGAATGAATTGGCGGACCAGTGCAGGAGAATCAATGCGAGGTGGGTAGGGTGATGAATAGATTGGGGGGGGGGGAGGTAGATGGGGAGGGGAACACAGGGGATGTCAGTGAGGACTGAATAGATGAGGGAATGGGGATCAGTGCGGGATGGAGAGGAGGGGTCCCAGGATAAGCGGGGTGGAGGGGGGCGTACAAAAGAGAGAGAGAGAGAGAGAGAGGGGGGGGGGAAGGTGGAGGGAGGAAGGAAGGTCAGCGCTCCTCGGACAACATCGCCCCGCTGTCTTGGCCGTCCCTGTCCAACGCCAAAGTGCCGCCGCCAAAGGGGGTGGCGGTTGGGACTCCTCGCCACCACTTCCCGTCCTCCGCCAGCCAACAGCAAGGTGCGGGGCCGAGCGGTGCAGCTCAAAGATCCTATGGCTATAGGATCTGTCGTGCAGCTGCTTCAGACGGCGGAAGGAGGCCTCCCTCTCCCCCTCTCCCTCTCCCCCTCTCCCTCCCTCCCTCCCTCCTCCCGGCCTCGGCGTGCGAGAGGGTTTGTTTTGAAAGCGCCGTTAACAGATTTGAAGATGGCGGCCGTTATCAGGGCGATAGCGGCCGCTGCTTGCAAATCCACCAACGGCGCTTTCAAAACATCCCCTCTCGCACGCCGAGACCGGGAGGAGGGAGGGAGAGGGAGAGAGAGAGAGGGAGGCCTCCTTCCGCCGGGCGGGTTGCGGGAGGAGGAGGCGGTGGAGCCGCTGCTGCCGCTGTTCGGGGCCCGTCATTCGCTCCGACCCTTCGTCACCCCGCACCTAGTATCTTTGCCCCGCACAGCCGCCGCTGACACGAAACGTCACGTTCCTATTCTCCAGAGATGCTGCCTGACCCGCGGAGTTACTCCAGTTTTTTGTGTCTATCGGTATAAACCAGTATTTGATTGCCAAGCCAGGCAAAATGACTCGGTGTTTAGGTTGCCCGGCGGCACTTTGGGTGGTCAATGACACCCGGGCAACCGCTAATTTCGAGCCCTGGTATTGCTGGTGTACAAGGATCGCTGGTCGGTGCGGATGCAGTGGGCCGAAGGGCCTCTCTAAAACTGAACTAAAGCGAAAAAGCTGAAATAGCTGAATTTGATTGGAAATCTGAAGGTTACAACATGCTCAGACTGAAGATGGGATGCTGGTCAGACTTATACTGGGGAAAAGTACAGGAGGCCACAAACGGGTTGGAATGTGAGTGGGATGAACAAGGTTGAACAAGTTAGGGCTTTATTCTTTGGAGCACAGAAGGTTAAGGGGGGACTTGATAGAGGTCTTTAAAATGATGAGAGGGATAGACAGAGTTGACGTGGATAAGCTTTTCCCACTGAGAGTAGGGAAGATTCAAACAATGGGACATGACTTGAGAATTAAGGGACAGAAGTTTAGGGGTAACATGAGGGGGAACTTCTTTACTCAGAGAGTGGTGGCTGTGTGGAATGAGCTTCCAGTGAAGGTGGTGGAGGCAGGTTCGTTTTTATCATTTAAATATAAATTGGATAGTTATATGGACGGGAAAGGAATGGAGGGTTATGGTCTGAGCGCAGGTATATGGGACTAGGGGAGAATACGTGTTCGGCACGGACTAGAAGGGTCGAGATGGCCTGTTTCCGTGCTGTAATTGTTATATGGTTATATTATATGTTATATGGCAAATTAATGTGACAGGTCACAAGAAATTTGGTGTCACTCCTACAGACTTAAGAAAGGTTCCTGCTAAGCGGTCATCTAATTCAGTGCTTCTTAAACTATTTCAGTGTCATTCACCCGTGAGTCTTTATCACAAAATTTCATTCATCCTCAACTAAATTTTCTTGTTTTTTTTGGTAATTTTCATCTTATTCTCCCTTGTGTATAATTTCATATATAATTTATTTTGTCACATGAGCAACAAACATAAATTGACTCATTTCTTGAGTGTTTATTTTATTCAACTTTTTGAACACCCCAAAAATATGTAAAGAAACCATTGGTAGAGAAAAAAAACATATCAAATTTCCAGCTCCACTGCCATTAAAACCAATAAGAGCTTACTAACCACTTTAATGGCAATGCTTTTTTTAAGTATAGAAAACAATATGTGAATATCTGAATAAATTAAGTCATTCACCCTTCATTCACCCCTCGAGTTTCATTCACCCCAAAATAATTTCATTCGCCCTTGGGTGAACCATTCACCAGTTTAAGAAGCGCTGATCTAATTGATATTTGGTTACTTAATTGTAGGGAAGACCACACCATGTGCACTAGATTAGAAGTGCAATGAATTACTGCTTCATCTGAAAGGACTATTTAGTTTCCTAGTGGTCACTGGATGGCGAAAGATTAAAAAAACACATATTGCCTCTCTTGTGGTTACATGGGGAAGTGGAGAGATAGGTGAGAAAGACCTGGCCAGAGTGTCACAAAGGGAAAATGTTTTTGGAATGTTATCTTCACTGACCTGCAAGATTCCACCACCAGTCATGACCCATTTAGTGTTCTGAAGTGCAATTGAAGAGTATTCAACCTGAAACATTAACTCTATTTCTCTTTCCTCTGATATTCCTGTATTCTCCCAGCATTTTCTGCATTGTTTTCTTCTCATTTTCAGCATCTGCACATTTTGTTTTTGACATCTTTGGTTCAATGTTTTGTGTGGAATTATAGATTGCTTGGTTTCAAAAGGTAGTAATTCTAAACTGAACCGAGACTCCCCAGATTCAAATTCACATTCACGAAGGAAGCACAACACTTTAGTGATATACTAGGTTTAACCCTGTGTCAAATGAAAGGCTATTTTTACAATCGTTAATACCACTGATCCTCATCTCATGGATTTTGTTGTTATCCTCAAATGGCACATTTTCACCTTCTCTATGGGTTTTACTATCTGTCCTTTCTAATAAGACTTTGCTTTGTTTAATTGTCCTTGAGTTATTGTAATGATTCATTTTCCATTAACAATCTTATTGACCTTATTTTGTGAGCTGAGCCCTGTGAATAATTTACAATGGAAGCAGTTGTGTAATTGAGAGTAGAAGGAATGGTTTCTTGAGTCATTAACTGTCTTGAATTGATGCTGTTCATACATGAAGTATCCAGCTGAAGATATTGAGCTGCCTTGAGAGGAGCTGCTAGCGTTGGCTTGTGTTGGTGAGTGCATGCAGGTGCAAACTGTTTAATTTATTTAACTTTATGCCTCAAATTATGAAAGAGGTGTTCCTGGAAAGCATTTCATTGCACAAAATGATATGTTGGAAAGGCTGGGGAAATTGATTAACGGGTATTTCACTGCAGTATATTACTGTGCAGTTAGAGTAGCATGCTATTTGTTGTAAAATAACAGCTCTGTAATTCAAAGAGGCCACGGCATTCTTCCCTGACTCATTCTTTGTACATTGAGCTTTTTGTACTCTTGGTTAAGTAATAGGTATGAAGCACAGTTTGAATATTTTGATGTTTGTCCTTCGCTGGTTGTTGAATGATGATGACATTTGATTAATATGCACGAGGTGTATGTAAGAATCTGGTGCTTAAAATTGGAGCATGTCACCATATCTATCTAACTAATCAGCATCTTCCACTTAAATGTTCAGAAGCAAATCCCTCAAATTTGTATGAAGGAACTGCAGATGCTGGTTTAAACCAAAGAAAGACACAAAATGCTGGAGTAACTCAGAGGGAGAGAAGGAATGGGTGAGGTTTCGGGTTGAGACCCTTCTTCAAAGCCCCTCAAATTTGGTTTTCTATGATGGTGCATTATATAGGTGATCGTACAGTTACAATAAAAAACTCTTTAGTACATTGGAGTGGCCATTTCAAGAATTATGTTGGTGTTTTTAAAACTTATTTCTTTGATTCAAATTATTGAAACTGCCATTTAATAAACAACAATGCAAGTGGCATTTAAGTTAGGCAGCGCCAGTGAAAAGATGAGCAGTTAATGTCTTGGGTTATAGCTTGTTCATCAGCACGAGTTACTTCCAACATAATTAAAATTTTCCTTTGCATTAACTTGACAAATTTATACATTGTAAAATAGTTCCATTGAATGATGTTAAATATCTACATTGTAAACTGGAAAGTTAATATCATGGTCTGGATTTTTAGATTTTGCCATTACCTTTGTTAATGTCCCTTGTTTCTTCACTTTTGTTTTTTTAGAAGTATCGTTATCAAGATGACGATGCATCTCCGCAAGAACACGGCTCTCCGCAGATTAGCAATGACGTGAAAGGCCCAGAGCTTGTACATGTGTCAGAGAAGAACGTCTCTCAGATTGAGAACATTCATGGTTTTGTTTCTCAGTCACATATATCTCCAATGAAGGTAAGAGACTCATTTCTGCAAGCAGGCAAGCAATATAACAATTATTTATGGAAATTATCTGATATTTAACACAATTAACAGACTAACATTCTTTAGCTTCATAGCAATATAATATATTTAGTTTAGAATTTTTTTTTAATTGAAACAGGTTACATTTATGCTCTGACTACAGAAGATTGTTGTATTATCATCACAATGAATTTTTAATGATAACTAAGGCTTTTTGAAACAAGTTTGAAACAAGTTTATTCATGGATAACCCCTTGAGATGGACAGTCATCTCGTTTTCGAGGGGGTCCAACATAGAACATACAGCACAAGACATAACATACATAGAGGCTCTCATTGACCCACCTACCCACACACCAATCCCAAAACCCCTCCATCCCCACTTGTTATAGTTTATAACAATTGTTAATTAACTTTACAAATCCAATAATAACAAAAGTTATGTGTTACAGCATAATGTTAGTGCATAATACCATATACCACCTATCATACATCATACGTTAATACATACTATCAACATTATCACATAATATATTATTTCATGATATTGTGACATAATACAATATAAGACCTTGTTACACTATGCAATACAATAATACATAAGTGTAATGGCCATGCATATACAATAGTTATGCCAAATGATCACACTCAGAGCAAGCTAGATAAAGGAGCTCGAAGACTCTAATACTAGAAACAGGTACATGGTTTTATAAGGAAAGGTAAAAGTGTATTTTTAAATAGACGAAATGAGCTAATAGTTCTTATGGTACTAGGCAGAGTGTTCCAGTCAGAAGGAGCTTTGTATTTAAATGCACGTCTCCCAATTTCTTTGTTAGTTCTTGGAATGAAAAAGAAGGGTTGCTGAATATGTCTTAGTGAATATGAGGGTGTGTATGGTAATAGGTCTTGTTTTAAATAAGAAGGGTAATTGAGGTGGATGCATTTAAAGATGAACTGGAACCAGTGGTAGCATCTTCGAGCGTGGGGGGATAACCAGTTTAAAGTTTCGTACATAGAACAGTGGTGAGTTATATATGGACACCTTAAAATAAATCTGCAAAGACTATTATAAACTACATTAAGGGGTTGAAGATGTATATCAAATGTATTCTGATAGACAATATCAGCATAATCCAGTGTTGGTAGTAGTAGTTGAGAGACAATTATTTTTCTCATCTGAAAGGTGAAACAATTTATATGGCGGTAAAGAATAGCTAGATTACAGCTAAGTTTTTTAGTAATCGTCTCACTATGCTGCGTAAATGAAAGCGTTGGGTCAAGCCAAACACCAAGATATTTGAAGTTCAATACTTGTTCTAATGGTGATCCTTCATTAAATGATAAAGTCAGATCTACAGAATTACCAAGGCCTTGTCTGGTACCAAATAACATACTGCATGATTTATTTTTATTTAAAATTAATTTGTTAAATAATAGCCATTTCTGAACAGAAATAAGATCTGATTGAAGGGTTCTTTCAATTTCAGACTTGTTAGTACTAGATGTATATAGCACCGCATCATCGGCATATAGTTGTATTTGACAGTCAGAACAGATATTAGGGAGGTCGTTTATGAAAATAGAGAAAAGGAGTGGTCCCAAGGACGAACCTTGCGGGACCCCCTTCTCAACAATTAAGGAATTGGATTGACTTCCATTAAAGGTGACACATTGGCGTCTGTTATGAAGGTATGAGTTAAACCACAGTAGATTGTTTTGAGAAAGACCAATAGAGTAAAGTTTATCAAGCAGTAGGTAGTGGTCAACAACATCAAAGGCCTTGGTTAGATCAAGAAAGATGGCACCGGTGAGTTTACCATCCTCGGAAGCAGTGAACACATCGCTGGTAAGTTTTAACAGAGCTGTAGTTGTGGAGTGTTTAGGTCTGAACCCAGACTGGCATGGAGATAGAATATTGAAAGTTGAGACATAATGTGATAGCTGGTTGAACACTAGTTTCTCGAGGATTTTAGCCACCGAGTTGATAATTGAGATGGGGCGGTAATTGTTAATATCTTGTGGGTCGCCTCCCTTATGCAGTGGAGTAACATTGGCACACTTCCATGCGGAAGGGAGGGTACAAGTTGAGAAGGACAAATTAAACAGGTCGCATAGTGGGTACATTAAAATATTAGCTCCTAACTTAATGAATTTAGTCTCAATACCAGCTGGTCCAGATCCACAATCATCCTTTAATTCATTAATAACATGTTGAACGTCAACAGGTTTAATTTTTTGAAAAGAAAAAGAGCTTCTACTTGTAGAGGTAGCTGGAAAGTCACATATAATAGATGAATCAAATACAGTAGAGCTACATACAGTGGAGAAGTGCTGGTTGAAAGCATTGGATATAACAGCAGGGTCCTGAATGATGTCATTGTTGACCCGAATCTGAGTGCTGATATTTTGATTTGATTTATTAAGAACATTGTTTAGTCTTTTCCAAAACTTTTTTAGATTATGCATGTCTTCAGAAAGATGTTTTTTAAAATGACTTGATTTAGCATTACGTGTTTTTGTCGTACACTGATTCCTTAAGGACCTATATTTTTCCCAATCAGCAGGGTCCTTTGTTTCCCTGAAAGTCTTCCAGACTTTATCCCGCTCATTAAAAGGGTTGATCAAATCAGCACTAATCCATGATAAATGTTTTCCCTTGACTTTTATTTCTCTCCAGGGGGCATGCTTATCGATAACTCTTGTGACTTCAGTGTATAAATAATTCCAGGCATCCTCGACAGTTGGTATAAGTTGAAACCTGTCCCAGTTTATTGCAATCAGGTCATGCATGTAATTATCATAATTAAATTTTCTACATTGTCTAACACGAATATGTTTAGGAGGGAGACGGGAAGGTTTAATCTTCCACACACAGAAAATAGCAGAATGATCGCTAAAGCAATCTGACAAAACACCAGATGTTAAGATTCGGTCAGGATGGGTAACAAGAATCCAATCTAATAGTGATGTAGAATTGCCATGAACTCTGGTAGGTTCGTTGATTAACTGGGTCAGGTTTATACTTTTAAGCAAGTGTTTGTCGTTAGAAGAGGAGCGATCGAGCCAGTTTTTATTGAAGTCACCAAGAAGCACTAATTCACATGGGTGTTCAATAGAGGTGAGAGTGGAAATTAGGGACTTAGTTGAGTCAGGATGAACAGGGGGGGATCGATAGATAGTGCCGATAATTAGATGTTTATTCTCATGAAGTTTTAACCTAATAAAAAGGCTTTCAAAGAGGAATGAGGTTGCTTTAGGGATGGCAGGTTCAGATATAAAGCAAGTTGACACATAACAAGCCTCCAGCTCTCGTAGGCCTATCTGCTCTATATAATACAAAATTATCAATATGAATATCATTGTCACAAATTTCACTATGTAACCATGTTTCTGAAAATGTTATTATGTCAGGTTTATTCTGTGCAATCCAAACTCTAATTAAATCTATCTTTGGAAGAAGACTCCTAATGTTCAAATGGATGATTTTTAGACCTTTAGCTGTATCAATTGTGGATCAATTGGGTGTAGATAAGGTCGGGGGAGTGAGGCAGGGAAATAGCATGAGAAAGGGGACGAGAGAGCCACATACACAGATTGACACAGACACACACACACAAAAGACAGGACAGACAAAGCACACAAGATCAGGCTTTTTAAATATGACGTATCACTATGTAACATTGTGTAGATGTGATATGCATGTGCCTTTAACATAGTGACCTCATACCTACTAACCACTCCCCATATCACAAGTATATCTACAACCTCCCCACCCACAGATCGCTCTCTAGTTCCTGTGACAGACCACGTACAGCTAGTGCTATGTGTAATGCTCCAGTATGAATAAAGATAGTAAAGTAACGACGCCTCGTTATGAATCCTTTACATGGTGTCAAATAACTTACCTTGCGCCTCCTGTTTATTGGTTTTTCATTTAATTTTGTCCCAGTTCTTTGTTTCCCCCGCCCTCCTGTTTCTTTGTCATGGCCTCTTCTGCCCGTAAGCCCGATGTGCTCGTTTTTGATTTAGACATCGCCCTTCGATGGGACATATTCAAACGTGACTTTGAACACTATTTCACGATTGCTCATCCTGACGCCACCCCCGCTCTCAAAGCCTCCCTGCTTCTCAACTTGGCTGGTCCCGAGGCACTGACTCGCTCCGACTTCTTCGTCTACGCTGCGGGAGAATCAGCTCGGGACCCGGTATGTCTGTTGGCTAAGTTTGACGCTATTTGTGACATTCCGACTAATTGCATCTTAGAACGTTTTAAACTGTTCGCGCGGTGTCAGCTCCCTGGGGAATCTGCTGAGAACTATGTCATTGCGCTGCGGCACCTCGGTAGGCGCTGCCGCCTCCAAGCGTGGAACCCCGATGAGATTATCAGGGACCTACTGGTTTACGGTCTCCGTGATGAGAAGCTCAGGGCCGAACTTCTGCGCAAGCCGGATCTGACTTTGGCCGATGCCATGCACGCTACTCGCTTAGCTGACGCTGTTTCCTCGGCGGCGCCGCCGGCTGAGCAGGCGATCAACTTTGCCAGCACTCCCAGTCATCTCATGAACACACCCCAGTCGCGACCCCCAGGGTCGCTCGCTGCTCGAGGGGGACGCGCCCCGGGGTTCGGTGCTGCTACAAGGGGAGGTACCCAGCAAAGGTGCCCTAATTGCAACTTCACAACTCATCAATTCAATGTGTGCCCTGCCTTAGGAAAGACTTGCAATGTCTGCAATAAATTGAACCGTTTTGCTGCGGCTTGTCGTCCCCGTGGGAAGCCTGTCGCTGCTCGAAGGGGAAATTTAAACAACCTTCTACAAGCTGACAATGAGCTCAGCTCCCAGTGCTATTCCGATGAACATTCTGTTTCTACATCTGACTCCTCTCAGGGGGAGACCAACTTGTTTACCGTGTTGGACGCACCTGCTATGATAACGGATCCTTCTGTGCAAGTCACTGTGAACAACTCGACCTTCACTGCTAAAATCGACACGGGGGCGGTGACCAATGTAATGTCAACAGCCCTTTTCAACCAGATAAGAACTAATGAGCAGATATTTTCTCAGAGCTCAACCTTGCATGCCTACGGTGGGGAGATTCTTACTCCTGTGGGCAAGGCCACGCTACACTGTAAGATACTAGAGACCACTCGGCCCCTCACCTTCTATCTCCTCGATCGAAAATGTATTCCCCTGCTGGGGATCCAGGCATGCCAGGAAATGGGACTGGTGTACTTCCACCGGGACATCCACCAGGTGCAGACTCTTATGGACCCGCTGGCCGATTATCCCGACCGCTTTGATGATAAGCTAGGCAAACTACCCTGCAGCTACAAGATTGTAGTGGACCATAAGATCGTTCCTGTGGTCCATGCTCCTCACCGTGTCTCCTTCGCCATGAGGGACAGAGTGGAGGCGACCCTACACAGTATGGTACAAATGGGCGTCCTAAAGGCGGTCGTCGAGCCCACCAGCTGGGTCTCTTCCATGGTTGTTGCTGCTAAAAAGGACATGAGCGAGATACGCATCTGCATCAACTCCAAAGACCTCAACCTGGCCATTCGACGCCCTCACTACCCTATGAGAACGGTGGAAGACGTCGCTGCACAGGTTGGTCCAGCAACGGTTTTTTCTGTCCTCGATGCCAAAAGGTCCTTCTGGCAGATACCACTGGACGAGCGGTCGTCCATTTTGACAACGTTCGCCACCCCCCCCTACGGAAGGTTTCGGTTCCTCCGAATGCCATTCGGGATCAACTCTGCCAGCGAGGTATTTCAGCAGACCATGGAGCAGTTGTTTTTAGATCTGCCTTGCGCCATAATTGTTGACGACATCCTCGTTTACGGTAAGGACGTTGCCGAACACGATGTCAACCTCCGCCTGGTCCTGGACCGGGCCCGGCAGATCAACTTGAAACTGAACCCCAAGAAGTGCCGATTCCGCGTCTCGGAGGTCACCTATGTTGGACATGTATTCACCGCTGAGGGGCTAAAGCCAGACCCGCAGAAAACGGCTGCCATCTCAGGGATGCCCCCTCCTACCAATGTGGCAGGCCTGCAACGCTTCCTCGGCTTGGTAAACTACCTGGGGAAGTTCATCCCCGACCTCAGCGAGCTCAGCGCTCCCCTGAGGGATCTGATCAAAAAGGACACGTCCTGGCTTTGGTTACCCAACCATCAGAAGGCATTTGACATTCTTAAGTCTAAGCTGATCAGCACCCCCACGCTCAAGTTCTTTGACCTGCAGCGTCCCATTGTCCTCACCTGCGACGCCTCTCAATTCGGACTCGGTGCCACCTGCCTCCAGGTCCATGACGGCCTGCAGCTACCTGTCTCCTTCGCGTCCCGCACCATGACCGCCACCGAACAGCACTACGCGCAGATTGAGAAGGAGCTACTGGCCGTGGTGTTTGCCTGCTCCAAATTCCGGGACTACATCGTGGGCAACACTTTCACCGTTGAAACTGACCATCAGCCACTTGTCACCATCCTCAACAAATCGATCCATGTGGCCTCATCACGCCTGCAGCGCATGATGCTGCAGCTCCAGCGCTTCACGTTCACGGTGGTTTATCGTAAGGGCAAGGACATGTTCGTGGCCGACACGTTGTCTCGTGCCCCGCTGACGTCCACCGCTCGCCACCAATACGAAATGTCTGAGTTATTGGTGCTACGATTGAACATCGTCCCTCGCAGCAGATGAAGTCCCTGGTTGAACACACTACCAATGACCCTGCCCTGCAACAGCTGTCTGCCGTCATCCGGCAGGGCTGGCCTGACCGTCGTTCGGCACTGCCGGCTGGTGCCGTGCCCTACTTCCTGATTCGGGACGAGCTCGTACTGCACGACGGCGTGGTGGTGAAGGGTCACAAAGTGGTCGTGCCCGCGGCGCTGCACGACCAATATTTTCAAGTCGCACACCGCGGTCACCCTGGGGCCGAAGCCACCGTGTCTCTCGCCAGGAGCCAGTTCTATTGGCCGGATATGGCCAAATACATCCGGGAGAGGGTCTCCTCGTGTTCCACCTGCAACAGCCGCGCCCCCCACCAGCAGCGTCAGCCGCTTCTACAGCAGCCCGCGCCCGAACTGCCCTGGATGGCGCTTGCCGCTGACATTTTCGAGTGGCGGGGCAAACATTTCCTGGTTCTCGTTGACTCCTACTCCAGCTGGTTTGTGGTCGACCGGCTGCATTCCGTGACCTCTTCGGCCGTCATCGACAGGTTGTACCCTCATTTTGGCACTTTTGGCCCCCCGGCAAGCCTGCAGTCAGACAATGGCAGCCAGTTCACGAGCTCCGAGTTTAAAGCGTTCGCTTCCAGATGGAACTTCCGCCATTTCACCAGCAGCCCGGAGTACCCGCAAAGCAACGGTTTGGCCGAGCGCGCAGTCCGCAGTGCTAAGCACCTGTTGGAACAGTGTGGCGGCATTAACTCCGACTTCCATCTGGCCCTCCTCAACCTTCAGAACATTTCCCGCGACTCTGCCATGGGTTCACCTGCTCAGCGGCTCATGTCTCGCGCTACCAGACTCCCGCTCCCTGTGGCCCAGCGCTCCCTCATACCCTCCATCCTCCCACCTGCGGCGGTTCAGAAACGCATTGCCTTCAGGCACGACGTCCAAAAGCGTTCCCATGACAGGTCCTGCCACCCGCTGCCGCGCCTCTTCCCCGGTCAAGTTGTCCGCATGCAGACCACTCCCGGTCACTCCAAGCTCGCTACTGTCATCGGCTCTGCGGGGTCGCCCAGGTCCTATTTCGTCGACCACGCTGGGGCCATTTACCGACGGTCCCGCCAGCACCTTCGGCTCGTCAACGAGCCGCGTCCTCCTGCCGCGCATCCCTTTGCTCCCCCACTGCCTGTTTCGCGTCAGGGCGTTGCTCTGCCCGTCCGTCCTGACATGCAACGTTCTGCTCCTCCTCCGCCCCTTCCGTTCCATCCCACTCCGGCTAGTCCTCGCTCGCCTGCCCGCGCTCGTCCCGGTCCCGACCCCGCATCCCCTCCGGGTTCGGTGCCGTGGTCTCTTCCGTCTCCTCCCGTTTCTCCCTTTCAGGTTCGTCTTTCCCCGCCGGTGCCTCTTCCTCCTGCAGGAAGGGTGGATGGCGAGACGCGAACCCGGGCGGGACGTCTTGTCAAACCGCCTGACCGCTATGGCGATTTTGTTTAACTAACCTAGCGCATGAGCCGTGGTCGCCATGTCACCATTGTATTTGCCTGTCGTTTCGAAGAGGAAAGATGTAGATGTGATATGCATGTGCCTTTAACATAGTGACCTCATACCTACTAACCACTCCCCATATCACAAGTATATCTACAACCTCCCCAGATCGCTCTCTAGTTCCTGTGACAGACCACGTACAGCTAGTGCTATGTGTAATGCTCCAGTATGAATAAAGATAGTAAAGTAACGACGCCTCGTTATGAATCCTTTACACATTGTAAATATTGCACTGTGGTAGAATTCTTGCTGAAATGCACATGCTATAGTATTGGAATTGTTTTCATAACACACCATTTTTCTTGATGCAAAAGAATAAGGAGCCCGTACATTTACAAAATAAGATTTTGTTCAGAATTCTGCAACTGCTGCAGTTGTGTTTTGTTGCATAGTGGGAGAGTCACTTGTTTGATTTTGCAAAGCCAACTTTTGCCATTGCACTTGGTATTGCCACAAAATCAGAGGATGGTGAAATTAAATCTGAGATTTGAGCAACTTGAGATTTGGTTGGCTTTCAAGATATTTGTAATGCATGTTTTAAGATTATTAAGTTGCGCCAATGTAGTAAAGGAAGTTGTGTAAAAGACGAGCTTACAAATTTCCACAAAGATGGGAGAAGCCCTTTGAAACATGGTTTGCCTGCTACAGCCCTGTATTTCAGGTAAATTTAGAGTGAAGCAACCCTTTTATAATCTTGAAGACATTTAATAAATGATGGCTAGAAGCTCACTGGCTTACAGATCAAAGCAATTTTAACTCTTTGATTGAGATTCATCGGTTCCTTTGCATTTTTCTTTCAAGATGAAGAACTGAATCCTCTTTATGAATTCACTTTTCTAACATCTGTTTTGACAGCCCTTGAGTCTTTAGAAATTAATATTACATGGGATGCCTGCTGCAAGCATCAAAAACTCAACAATGTTGATTTAAATATTTTAATGTTTACATGCCAATGCCTTTGGCTGTTTCCTGTGTTGAAGATTAGTCGGGCATGTTAACCATGATGCATTTCCCCCTTCCTCCCCCTTTATATTTGTTTAACGCGACGTTTTACTTAGAAGATAACCTCCTCTGCCAGTTTTAGTTCCTGACATGTGTGATTATCGATCCATCTATTTCCCTTCTACTTCTGATCTGAGGTATCCAATTTCAGTATTGAATGGTGATTCATGATGGTTGAAAATAGTGAGCCCAATCTTGAACTGCAAGGTGTGATGTGTTTATTAATGATATAACTGTTCTGAGATCATGCCACAAATGTAGATATTAATTTTGGTAATCTGTCACAATGAATGTGATGTGAAAAACAGATGGGGGTGCTCAGTGGATCAGGCAGCATCTGTGAAGGCAGATGGAGGGGCAACTGTTTGTGACAAGACTTTGTATCATGACTGAGAATTTAGAGGGGAGATGGCCAGTAATAATGAGGATTGCAGTGTGAAGTTTAAAGGTGCTTGCAGGCAATGGGTGGAGTCGGGTCATGAAGGATGTGAGGGGCAATTGGAACCAGATGCGAAAGAGGAAGAGTTGGGAGATGGCATCCATTGGGTGATAGGTAGAGGCAGGTAAGGAGAGAGAATGCTCTTTCTATATATTGAGTTCCTTGATCAGTTTGTCTTTGTTCCAGAATACTGTATCTGCAATCTTTTGTGTCTGCAATGAATGTGATGGCTGATGAACTAGTAGCTAAAAATCATGCTTGGCTTTTTGATTCATCATGTGACTTTTGCACACATTGAATGGCCACCATTGCATTGAATTGCATTTATTGTTCAAGATAATCTAGTAGTGTTTGACATTGACCAATGCTATGTAGGTACAAGATTATCCTCCAATTGCCCTCGAATGTTAAAAAGCGGGAAATTCTGTAAATTTCATTATATTTGTAGATTCTTGAAAAACATCAATTACAAATCATAATTTGTTCGTTTGTTCAGTTTTTCAAAATTGTAACATACACAACTATGTAGAATATGGGGTCTTTCATTGTGTTGTCTAATTTGTTTTTGCTTTGTAAATGGATTTATTTTTACATAAATGGCATCATAAACAAATTTAAATCACGCTATGCTACATAATTCAGCCCTCATATTTGTTGTGGATGATTTTTGATGATAATTTAAAATTCTTAAATGCTGATGCGAATTCAGGTTTGCTGTGTACAGTGTCCCGCATAATGTTTGGGACAAAGACCCATCATTTATTTGTTAGCCTCTGTACTCCACAGTTTGAGATTTGTAATAGAAAAAAAATCACATGTGGTTAAAGTGCACATTGTCAGATTTTAATAAAGGCCGTTTTTACACATTTTGGTTTCACCATGTAGAAATTACAGCAGTGTTTATACATAGTCCCCACATTTCAGGGCACCATAATGTTTGGGACACATGGCTTCACAGGTGTTTGTAATTGCTCAGGTGTGATCAATTGCCTCCTTAATGCAGATATAAGAGAGCTCTCAGCACCTAGTCTTTCCTCCAGATTACATGGATGGTTCATATTCAGAAAGTAGTGGACAAATGTAAGAAGGTACTTAATGTAATGAGATGTTTAGTTGGATGTGATTGGGGGGCAGATAGAACAGCTTTGAAGGCTATATACACTGGGTTAATTAGATCTGTGTTAGATTATGGTTGTGTGGTGTATGGTTCCGCATCAAGTACTTCTCTTAAGAAAATAGACAACATTCAAGATCAGGCATTGAGAATATGTACAGGTGCAATAAAAAACAACCCCAACAGCAGTATTACAGGTTGAAATGGGGGAGATGCCTCTAGAGATGAGAAGGATACAGCTTTCATTAAATTACTGGATTAACCTACAGGGCTGCAGTCAAGAACACCCAGCACAAGTTACTGTCAAACCATGCTGGGAAAAGGAGAGAAGGGAAACAAAAAGTTTTGGATGGACAGTGACCCAGAGAGCAGTACAAATCGGCATAGCACAATTAAATGTGGTTCCAACGGTTCCATTACCTTCAATTCCACCTTGGATACTTCCAGATGCAATAGTAGACTTTACAACATTAGAACAGGAAAACAAGGATAAACAACATAGGTATAATTCAGTCATTATACAGGAATACATTGATAGATAGAACAGTTTTGTCCAAATTTATACAGATGCATCAAAAGATTCAGTCGATAAAGTAGGAGTAGCATTTATTGTACCAGAATTTCACATCAAAGTAGGGAAGAGGATCAATAATGAGGTCTCAGTATACACAGGTGAAATGATTGCAATATTGTTAGCGGTACAGTGGGTCGAGGATACTAGGCCTTTAAGGACAGTTATTTGTTCAGATTCAAGTTTAGCAGTAAAGAGTTTACAGCACAGCCATTCAGACAGTAGACCAGACATTTTGATTGAAATACAACAAACACTATTCAGAATTCAAATGATGGGGCTTACAGTCATATTTTTATGGGTACCAGCGCACATTGGCATTAGAGGAAACGAAATGGCAGATAAGGTAGCAAAAGAGGTAGCAAAAAGAAGTAAGATTGATTTAAGTATTAACATAGGTAAAACTGAAATCAAAGACATTATTAAGCAAAGACTGAAGGAAAGATGGCAAAAGCAATGGGAGGAAGAGCGGAAAGGACGGTGGTTCTACAGAGTCCAGAGGAAAGTGGGAGAAATGAGATGTGCAGGAAAAAACAGAAAAGAGGAGACGGTAATCTCAAGAATTAGATTTGGACACACTGGTCTGAACAGTACACTTTTTATAATAGGCAAGCATAATACAGGCAGATGTGAATACTGTGGGCAAGAAGAGACAATAGAGCATGTCATTGTACATTGTGAGAGGTATGAGGAGGAGAGAGAACGGATGAGTGAGCAGTTCAGAAAAGAAAGAATACAATTTGTTTTGGTAGATATTTTGCAAGGAAGTTCATATAAGTGCTATCAAATCCTGTTGCATTTTCTTAGGGTAACCAATTTGTTCGGAAGGATATAGGTTATTAGTATATGTAATGGTGTTGTTTGATCCACACTCCATGCCAGTTGGTGGCGGTAATGCACCAAAAAAGTGGTTTGCCAACCGCCAAAAAACACCACATAGAAGAAGAAGTCTTTCCTCCAGTCTTTCCATCACTGGAAATTTGTATTGCTGTTTATCAACATGAGGACCAAAGCTGTGCCAATGAAAGTCAATGAACCCATTATGAGTGAGAAACAAGAATACAACTGCTAGAGACATCAGCCAAACCTTAGGCTTATCAAAATCATCTGTTTGGAACATCATTAAGAAGAAAAGAGAGCACTGGTGAGCTTACTAATTGCAAAGGGACTGGCACGCCAAGGAAGACCTCCACAGCTGATGACAGAAGAATTCTCTCTATAATAAAGAAAAGTCCCCAAACACCTGTCCGACAGATCAGAAACACTCTTCAAGAGTCAGATGTGGATTTGTCAATGACCACTGTCCACAGAAGACTTCATGAACAGAAATACAGAGGCTACACTGCAAGATGCAAACCACTGGTTAGCCGCAAACAAAGGATGGCCAGGTTACAGTTTGCTACAGAATGGCCAGGTTATCAGCAACCACAGTTTTCGGAAATGGTCTTGTGGACAGATGAGATGAGATTAACTTATATCAGAGTGATGGCAAGAGCAAAGTATGGAGGAGAGAAGGAACTCCCACAGTGGTGGGAGTGTTATCGCCTGGGCATGTATGGCTGCTGAAGGTACTGGCTCACTTATCTTCATTGATGATACAACTGCTGATGATAGTAGCATAATGAATTATGAAGTGTATAGACACGTCCTATCTGCTCAAGTTCAAACAAATGTCTCAAAACGCATTGGCCAGCGGTTCATTCTACAGCAAGACTATGATCCCAAACATACTGCTAAAGCAACAAAGGAGTTTTTCAAAGCTAAAAAATGGTCAATTCCTGAGTGGCCATGTCAATCACCCGATCTGAACCCAATTGAGTATGCCTGAAGGGGACTAGCCCCCAAAACAAGCATAAGCTAAGATGGCTGCAATACAGGCCTGGCAGAGCATCACCAGATAGGTCACCCAGCAACTGGTGATGTCCATGAATCACAGACTTCAAACAGTCATTGCATGGAAAGGATATGCAACAAAATACTAAAAATGACTACTTTCATTTACACGACATTGCTGTGTCCCAAACATTATGGTGCCCTGAAATGGGGGACTATGTATAAACACTGCTGTAATTTCTACATGGTGAAACCAAAATGTATAAAAATTGGTCTTTATTAAAATCTGACAATGTGCACTTTAACCACATCTGATTTTTTTCTATTTGAAATCTCAAATTGTGGAGTACAGAGGGAAATAAATAAATGATGGGTCTTCGTCCCAAACCTTTGTGGAGGGAACTGTATATTCTGACCTGGGAATGTAAATGCTTTAGAGCTAAATTTAACTTGACAATTGCTTTTTTAATTAGCTTTATACTCCTATCTCTTGTGACAACAGTCAGAAATCGTAATGTGACTGCTGAGATTTTTTTTCTCAGCATAATTAACCATGTTTTCACCAGCCTGAATGGATTTTTTTGCATAAATTAAGTCACAATGTAGCTTTGGTGCATGCTCTTTCTGATTGAATTGATAATGGAAAAAGTTGACAACTCTCTGAAAGTTAACCATGCAGCAAATGTTAAGAGCAATTGCAAGACATTCAAGAAAAAAATGTGAATGCATTGGGATTCTTACTTTGAGCAACAATAACATCCAATGTGATCCAGAAAATATTTGAATGTAGATACCAGTTATTTGTTTATCAAGCGTGGTATCAATGGAAAGTTTTTAAAGGAGCGCAGCAGACCAAGTATCGAGTTGTCATCAACTGGAATCTTGGTGAAACTGCCTGTCATAGGTTCTAGTTGCACCTTTTGTAGTTGAAGGGAGTACTAGGAATTCAACCATAGACTTTACCCAAGTAAAGTGAAATGACCTATCAGAAATTTGAGCACATTCTTATTTTGTTGCTAAGTACCAATGACTTGAGTTGCAATGGAACCACTGCAGATGTTTTGCACGCATGACTACTAGCTCCTTTCAGCAGGGGAGTAATGGTTTCTGACTTGTCTAGTTATTTCCCAAGGTCTTTATCAAACATGTTTTAAAATAATCTGAAATAAACTTATATTAGGATATCGATCATATGCAAAGTTAGCCAGGGCATTGGCAGGTGTGCATTTTTGGAAGTCATACAGGTGTAGGATATATACATTTGGTGGTAAGGCACCAAGAAATGACCAGAGAAACCTTGCAGTTCAAGTCCATTGGTCTCTGAAAATGGCAAAAGGTTGATAGAGGGGTGAAGAAGATGTATTGCATGCATGCTTTCCTTGATCAGAGAAGCGAATATACAATTCAGACACTTGCAACTTTACAAAACACTAATTAGACTGCACTTGGAGGAGTAGTGTGTGTGGTTCCAGTCACCACACTATTGGCAAGGTATGGTTGTGCTGGAGCAAATGCAGAGAAGATTCACTCGGATGTTGCCTGGATTGGAGCATTTTAGCTTTGGAGAGGGTTGCATAGTCTGATTAGGTTTTTGTGGAGCAAACGTATATGGTTGATGTGTCAGAACTGTTTAAAAGTATAAGAGGCAGAGATGGGGAAGATGGTCAAAATTATTTTCCCCATAGTAGAGGTATCTCTAAGTGAGGGGGGAACAGTGCTGGAGTAACACAGCGGGTCAGGCAGCATCCCGGGAGGACATTGATAGGTAATATTTTGGATCAGGATCCTTCTGGAGTCTAAAATGTTGTCTCTGCTGAGGTACTCCTGTACTTTTTTTTAAACCAGTATCTGCAGTTCCTCCTTTCATTCATTTTGTGAACATGCAAGTCTTGTATCTCTGAAATCTGCGAGCCATTACATTTTATTCCTTTTAACATTTTTACTCCCCTTCCCACTCCCATACTGACCTTTCTGACCTTTCTGTCCTCTGCCCTCTCCACTGTCAGAGTGAGGCCACACGCTAATTGGAGGAAGAGCACCTCATATTTAGCTTGGGCAGCTTACAACCCAGTGGCATGAAAACTTCAAGTAACCCTTGCATTCCCTCTCCCTCCGTCCCTCCCCCACCCTCGTCCTCTTGCTAACTTCACTGTTTATCTTCCTTCGTTATAACCACGTCCCCAGACAACAATGGACCATTGTGGGCTCCACCTTTCCTGAGTCATCAATGCAGACTTTACTTTGTTCTGTACCGTCCCTACCTCCAGTGTCCCCCTCACTGATTCTCAATCTGATGAAGGATCACGACCCGAAACGTCACCTTTTCTTTTTCACCAGAGATGCAGCCTGACACGCTGAGTTACTCCAGCATTTTGTGTCTATCTTCAAATTTTATTCCTTGCCTGTTTTGCAATGTGAGCTGAATCAATACTTGTTAGTTCCCATTTTAGACTCTATTGTGCTATGTAATTGATATCCTGCTTGCTGTCAGTGATACAAACTAATGTTAGCTTAAATCAGTACAGAATTGCATGCCGTGCAACTCCAAAATAAAACTGCAAGATCAGAATGATCAAGATTATCTTGATATTCATTCAGTAACATGTACTGCCCAATGCTGGGACAAAATGTTTGGATATCTTATTGGTTTCGTTTTTTGTGTTGTCATACCAAGTACCAAGATACAGTGAAAATTGTTATATGCTTTCCAGGCAGATCATGCCATACATGAGTGCAGTCGTACAATGCATGAGAACAACAAACAGTGAAGATCGATATAGGAAACAGTGCTGGAGTAGTGTTACAGCTACAGAGAAAATGCAGATTAAAAGAATGCAAGAGCTGAAAGGAGGTAGATTTGAAGATCAGGAATACATCCTTAGCATATGAGAGGTCAGTTCAAGAGTTTAATAACAATGGGGAAAGAAGCTCTTGAATCTGGTGGACCGTGCTTTCAAGCTCTTGTATCTTCTACCTGACAGGAGAAAAGAGAACAGGATGAATCATTGATGCTCCAACCTGCTTCCTGAAATCAGTAATCAGCTCCTTTGTTTTGTTGACATTGATAGAAAGGTGGTTGTCTATTGGGAGTATAGTAAAGGGCTGGAGATGCAGCCTTGTGGAGCACCATATTTGAGAAATTTCATGGAAAAGAATGTTTTGTCACCTATTCCTGACTCATGACTTCCTGTCAGGAAGTCAAGGACCCAGTTACAAATGGGGGTGTGGGAGGGAGGTTTCCTGAATCTTAGGTCCAGGAGTTTGGAGACACTTTGGAATTAAGGCGCTACGGTGCAGCTATCGACAATTAATAGAAGTCTGACCTTGGTGTCCTCGTTATCCATATGTTCCAGGGATGAGTGTAGAGCAAGGAAGATAGGTGTCTGCCTTGGACCTGTTGCCCCAGTGGGTGAATTGCAGTGGAACTAGGATGTTATAATGGCACCAAAAATGACAGTGCCCGCATGTGTAACGTATACAAGATGGATTTCAGTGGGCAGTTGCATATGTGACAAATAAATATGGACCACACTATTGACCAAGTCAGTGAGGCTGGATTGATGTGCCTCTTGAGGCACTTCATGATGAGCCACTGAACGATAGCACATTACCTTGTTTTTTTCTTTGGTACCTGGATGATGGTGTGGTCTTGTATTAGTTGGGGATTATAGATCGGCAGCAGAAGTTAAAAACCTTTGTTAATACACCTGGTAGCTGGCCCATGCAGATTGTGAGGACACAGTCGTAACTCAGGGGGTCAGGCAACATCTCTGGAAACCATGCATCGGTGACCTTGGGACCCATCTTCAGTCTGATTCAGTCTGCTGAGTTACTCCAGCACTTTGTGTCGTTTCATCATAAAACTAGGCGCCGATTGCGCTGATCTGCACCAGCTAGCCCTTCACCAGCTATTGCACAGTCCGTTTGACATGGCTATTGTTGCAGCTCCTGGCCGTCAGCTCCTTCTGCCAATGACAAGACGAGCTCGGTCACTATGGAGCTCCCTCCCCTCTCACCAGCTGCTGCTTCTTCCTGTTGGCCATCGCTTTGACTGCTCCCTGCTTCACCTCTGCCGCCTACTCCCGTCGCTTTGTCCATTCTGCTGGGGGTGGCATCAGAAGCCGGGGCTGTAAGGGGCCAGTGAGGTCGTGTGAGCCAGGGGGTGGCATGGGCAGGTCAGTCGGCTGTAACCAAAATCCATTCCAAAAGGGGTCTGTTAAAATGAGGGTTTACTATAATGTTTAACCAAAATGAAGACATTTAAATACTAGGTCATATAAATTCATTACTCATGCTTGAATTAATTTGATATTCTTGTCATTATTTGGCACAGCCAGTTTTATAGGTCGTTGTGTGAATTTAACTTGACACAAGATAAGATAGGACATAGTTGTAAATATTAGGAGTTACTATTAAGAGAAATGAGAACAAGTTGTGCCCAAAACTACTGAAGAACTCTTCATTAATAGCTATTTGATATGAGAATCTTGAATTGAAGTTGGAGTTAAACATAGCGTATGAGCTGCTTCTAGTTTTCCAACTTTTGTGGAAAGAAAAATTGTAGTCCAATTGATGAACAGCAACATTGATGGCAACTTAAGATGACAGAGGGACAAACCAGGAAATTGAGGCAATTTGTTTCCTGATAGTTGCTAATTTAAATTGCTTGTATCTATAATACTGGCTAAAATGGAACACAAACATGTTTGCGTTAATTTATGCCACTTAACAGATTTGATTACGTGCTGGTTCTGCTTGCTCTTTCGTTTGAAGATTCTTCAATTGGTTTTTTTTTAAAACCTTAGTTTTCATGGAAAAGACATGTTTGTGATAACTCATTAAATTATCCACAAAGTGCTCATTATGACGGGAAAGCAGAAAGTGAAAAGTTCACGATCATAAAGATAAATGATCAGGATAAAGAATTGGTGAATGCACCGTTGTTACTTTATCAAGTTGTGGCAGATTGCGACTATGAAGGAAGGTAGAGCATCTTCATGCTGCTAATCTGCTATGAAGAATTCACCTTTAAATGGTAACATTACAAGGGTTCATGCATTAAAGTTATTAAAAGAAGAGTGCAAATAAAAACACGACGAGCAACCTAAAACAGAGATGTACATTATGCTGTTTAAATACTACCTAGAATCAAAAACAGTAATGAGGAATGTCGGAGAAGATGTAATGTATTTTTGGAGATCTCAGAAATTGGGGTGTTTCGTTTCTGGAGCCGAGTAGGTTAAACGCTAACATAATGAACAAAAAATTCACGGTGCCTGAAGATAAAGTGGAAGTAGACTGTGGGATCATTTTCAGTGGCTGATGTGAGGGGAATGAGAGGATACAAATTTAGTTAAGAGGACAATGGTTGAATTGTACGGGTGGGGGCTATACAAAGCTTGGTTGAAATACAGAAATCTTGACACAGTTGTTAAACTAGTTTTAAAGGATTTTGTGGCTTGAGCAGAAGTTTTGTATTTAATATTGTGGAGCAAGTAGGAATGTTGAATTGGGACCAAATGGCTCATGGACATGGAATTATTAATGGAATGGCTGGAATGGCATGCTTTGTAGTGAGAATGCAAGAACGTAAAGAGAGACAGGAGTAGGCCATCGGGTCATACGAACCTCAGCCATTTAATCTCAGCCATTTAATGAGATTATGGCTGATCCTCATGGCCATTTTAAGCACTTGTTTCTCCTGATATCCTTAATATCAATCTCTGCAATGACTGAGCCACCAAGATGGAGAATTCAAAAAGTTCATAATCCTTGCAGTGAAAAAACATCTCATCACAATCCTAAATGGATTATCTGTTTTTCTGAGACACTGAATCTATCCTCAGCTTGGAAAACATCTTCCCTCCATCCAGCCTGTTGCATCTAGTAAGAATCAGTAAGTTTCAATGTGATTTCTCATTCATGCAAACATTTTGATGGGAAAGAAATCCTCTTTTAGGTAAGACAATCAAAACTCTACACAATACTTCAGATGCAATTTATTATTCAGATGCAAAATAGGAATGCAGAAAGATATCAACGTTACTCTTGTAAATCCAAATCCTTTCGCAAAGTCCATTATATGGTTTGCTTTCCTAATCGCATATGAACATAGTGTGGTTCTCTGACTAGACCAACACTAATATGGTAGGTTAAGATTCCAACTTAATATAATGTGGTGGTTTTGACATGCGCTAGAAATTCTAACCATCAAAACTGCGGAATTATTGTTGGTATCCAACTGTGATTCACCTCAAATCTTCAGAGAATTGAAATCTGATGTAGAACCTGATGTAGGTTATACAGGGCATTCCCAACTAATGCCATTGATTTTTGCCTCTGAAATATTTAAAATTCTGATAAATTATTGATCTATTTTATTTTAAAGTGTCTCTTCCTCATCATCAAATGAATATTAATGGCTATACTGTCAGTGCTCACATCCTGACGACATTTCATTTTAAAGAAGGTCTATGATGCCTCAGGAAAAAAATCACTACTGTACATTTGTACTGATAGTAGATGTTGACTGATTAACCAAAATATGCCACCTGAGATTACTGTAAAATGTGGCCTCCTTCTGATGAAAGTAAACCAGAAAATAATCTTGCATGAAATATAATAGATTTACTTATGTTACACTGAATTGTATTCTACGTGTCCTAGGAACTCTTTATTCATGTTATGAATCAATGCACTGCACGATATGCTCATGTACAACTATGTACCATGCTTGGTTCTTTCCATATTTTTAAAGAATACCTTTCATCTTAATTCGAGCAATTTAAAAAAAATCGAAGTTGCCCCCTGAAAGCAGTGACTTGTTAAGGAATATTGCAAAGACCATTATTGACATGCATGCATGAGCTTTGACTGAGAATGTGAAGTCTAACTTGCTGTGGCTCCTGCAACTTAGCTGAGGATGCTTTCAACTTTGCAAGTTGAATCAAGATTGAAACCAGACTATCCTGTAGCATCAGAGCCTGTGTGGCATCTCACTTGTTTCCTATTGCATGCAGTTTATAATGCTTGCTAAATCATGGTACGTTTTTGCAGAGGTGAGCTGTTGTCTGGTGGCTCCAAGGAACAGCTGCTTCCATATCTGAGCATCGGCATGACATTTAACCGTGGGAGATGATATAAATCCAAATGTGATCAATGCCCATATTTCAAATGAGTAATCTTTAATACTCATTTAAAGGGTTGCAAATAAATAGGCCTAGATTTTAGTCAGTCTGGAATATGTCAATCTTTTCCCTGCAGTTTACCACAGACTTGACCTGTGCTTTTGAGCAGCAACCTATCACTATCAGGGGTCTGAAGTATTATGCACCATCTTCATTTCTGGAAACTGGTGCACAAAGGCAAGCGCCACTGACTTAAAGCAAAATACAAAGAGGACTGCTTGTGGAACTCAGTGGGTCAGTCAGCAGCTGTGGAGGGAAATGGGTAGTTGACGTTTCAGAATGAGACCCTTCATCTAGGCCTAAGGTCCACCTCCCACCCCCACCTCTTGCTCACCTTTTTATACTGATTACTTCCACTCTACTTTGAGTCTACATGAAGGGTCTCAACCTGAAATGTCAACTGTCCATTTCCCTGCACAGATATGGCTGGATCTGCTGTTCATCCAGCAGCTGTCCTTTATTTGCTACAGATAACAGCAACTGCGGTCGGTCTCTTGTGCTTCCACTGACATCAACCAGTTGGATTGAGGAAACCTTAATGAAGGAATAGAAATTGGAAACTGCAAGTTAGAATATTCAGCTAAGTGTAAAATTATGCAGTGAAGCATAAGAGGAGATAATATGGGTTGAGTGAGAAATTAGTATTTAAAATTTACAACAATTTAAATTTGAAAGTATGCGACTTTAGTATGACTGGTTATTAAAAAGTAATACTTAACATACGTGAGAATTCACTTATTTGCAAGAACATGACTTTGTGAGTCTCTTGGATTCTCCAGAACTGGCGTAATGTAACTCAAGGGTAGAGAGCTCAGAAGCTACTTGATTGCGGTGTGCTGTGCCAGAATTTATTTTCCCTAATGATGAACGCTATGAATCATTTGTTGTTATTGTTGCCACATAATCTTGACTGGGATGACTGAAAACTGCTTTTTGAAGTATTACTTTTCTAGTTCAACCTGTTTTTGGCACGGTGGTTTAACGCCAATCCAATAAAACATACCCTTATTAACAAAGGGGAATTTCTTTTGTGAGACCAGTCTTTGTTCCTGTGTAACATCAAAACATTTTCTAGCCACCAAGGGATTGGGGAAATGAAACTGGTGATATTATTCATTGGCAATGGTCTTATGATAACATATTGCATTTGGAATATATTTCAAGGTCTTTGAAATTTGATGTTTAAAAATGCAGCTCAATTGTCTGAACTACTTGAGAAAAGTTTTTGTCAACCCTCCAAATTAAATCTCAATAGTGTATATTTATGACACTTCACCCTGGTGCATACTCAGTTTTAATTTCTGGAAAATTGTAATCTTAAAATTTTCAATTCTTTATCTTGTTACCTTTTCCTGGCAGCAGCATTATAGACCTACTTAATGTGGAAGGATTTATTAAGCTCAGCTTTAAGGGAATAGCAGTGAATGCATGGAGAGTTGGTTTAAAAGGCACTAGTATAAAAGTGCTTTGCAACATCTCTAGCTGAGAAGTATAATGAACTTTAATGACCTTGTATTTGTTGCAATGCTTCCTGTACTCCTAAGGAATACATTAAAAGTATAGCTGTGCTTTAAGTGCATATTGCATATTTTCTCAGACAAGTTTGCTGCCAATTGGTGAAATACCACATTCATCCAGTGTTCAGCAGAATTAACCAAAATTGTGCATTTTTATGTATTTTGATTACTCTCATTTAAGATGAAGTGATGACTGACAGCAACAAACTGCTGGAAGAATTTGCATGAAGTGACACACCTGTTATCCTGCAACAGAAAATCCAACAACACCACTTCCACCCTCATGAGATCATCGGCAGGGCTCTCACTTAACTTTTTTTCTCTGTTGTCAGCCGGGCAACCTTGGCAGCTTTTTAGGTTGCCAAATGACAGTTTAGGTGGTAATTTAAAATGACTTGCATGACGCATGCGATATTGTGCTCGGACGAAGTGCGTAGTTACCAGTCGGAATTATGGTCAATGAAGCATTCACATATTATTTCTGCTTCAAGTAAAGTCACAAACTAAACATATTCACCAATCAAGACATGATATATCCCACAATGACATGCAGCAAAATTATAAGACAGTATCTCAACTCTTTTTACACATTGCAATTAATGCAATTTCTATTATTTCTTTCCACTTCCAAACAAAAATGTGGTTGGATTATTCAGCATATGATCAACCTCGGTGAGACCAAGCGCAGGCTTGGCGATCGCTTCGCACAACACCTCCACTCAGTTCGCAATAACCAAACTGATCTCCCGGCGGCTCAGTACTTCAACTCCCCCTCCCATTCCGAATCCGACCTTTCTGTCCTGGCCTCCTCATATTTCGCTTGGGTAGTTTACACCCCAGCGGTATGAACATTGGGTTCTCCAATTTCAGGTAGTCCTTGTTTTCTCCCTCCTTCCCCTCCCATTCCCAGCTCTCCCACAGCATACTGTCTCCGCCTCTTCCTTTCTTCCCCCCCCCCCCGACATCAGTCTGAAGAAGGATCTCAACCCGAAACGTCGCCTATTCCTTCGCTCCATAGATGCTGCCTCACCCGCTGATTTTCTCCAGCTTTTTTTGTCCACCAATGGGATCCCACCACTGGCCACATCTTCCCATCTCCTCCCTTCAGCTTTTCGCAGAGACCGCTCCCTCCGTAACTCCCTGGTCAATTTGTCCCTTCCCACCAAAACTACCCCCTCACCTGGCACTTTCCCTTGCAAACGCAGGAAATGCTACACTTCGCTTTACCTCCCCCCCCTTGACTCCATTCAAGGATCCAAGCAGTTTTTCCAGGTGCGGCAGAGGTTCACCTGCACCTCCTCCAACCTCATCTCTTGCATCCACTGCTCTAGGTGTCAGCTGCTCTACATCGGTGAGACCAAGTGAAGGCTTGGTGCTCGCTTCGCCCAACACCTCCGCTCGGTTCGCAATAACCAACCTAATCTCCCGGTGGCTCAGCACTTCAACTCCCCCTCCCATTCCGAATCCAACCTTCATGTCCTGGGCCTCCTCCATGGCCAGATTGAGGTCCACCGTAAATTGGAGGAGCAGCAACTCATATTTAGCTTGGGCAGTTTACATCCCAGCGGTATGAACATTGACTTCTCCAATTTCAGGTAGTCCCTGCTTTCTCCTCCCCTTCCCAGCTCACCCTCAGCCCACTGTCTCCGCCTCTTCCTTTCTTCTTCCCGTCCTCCCCCACCCTCACATCAGTCTGAGAAGGGTCTCGACCCGAAACGTCGCCTATTTCCTCCGCTCCATAGATGCTGCCTCACCCGCTGAGTTTCTCCAGCATTTTTGTCTACCATTCACACAAGTTCTGTTACCACACTTTCCTCACCCACTCCCGACACATTAGGGGCAATTTTACAGAGACAATTTAACCTACAAAGCCAATGCGTCTTTGGGATGTGTGAGGAAACCCACACACTTGCAGGGAGAATGTGCAAATTCAACACAGACAGTGCCCGAGGACAGGATCGAACACAGATCTCTGGCGTGTGAGGCAGCAAGTCTATCAGCTGTGCCACTATATTTTATTTTCCAACACACAAAAAATTATACGGTGATAACTTTGGTTTCTAAAAATAAGAAGCTATCCATTTTCATTCTTAAATCTCTAAGTAACACTATGTCCTCCTTTACAACTACTGTATGTTTTAATTCAGTTCAAGATGATTGGGCAGTACATTGGCCATAAAGTTGCTGCCTAAAAGTGCCAGAGACCCGGAATTGATCCTGAATATGGGTGCTGTGTGCATGGAGTTTGCTCCTTTTCCCTTTGATCGCAAGAGTTTTCTCCGCGTGCTCTTGTTTTCAGAGTACTATGTTAACATTATCTGTTGAGCTGCTGCAAGTAAGGATTTCATTGTTCTAACTGGGACGTGAGAGAATAAAACACTCTTGACTCTTGATTTACGTCGCAAATGTGTGGGATAGAACTACTGTATGGGTGATCGGTGGTTGGCGTGGACTTGGTGGGTAGAAGGGCCTGTTTCCACTGTATCTTTAAATTAAACTAAAAACACTAAAACCACAGGGAGTCTAAAGAAGGGTCTCTACATGAAGCATCACCCAATTTCTTCTATCCAGAGATGCTGGCTGCTCCATGGAGTTCCCCTGCACAATTAAAGCATGGAATAGTCCTCACCCTACCATAGTTACCCAACCAGACCCAACTAAATTTAAGGTAGCTCTTTTTTCCCCAAGAACCCTTTTTTGCTTAAGTCTAAGTCAAGAGTCAAGAGAGTTTTATTGCCATGTGTCCCAGATAGGACAATGAAATTCTTACTTGCTGCAGCGCAACAGAATATGTAAACATAATACAGAACAGGAGATAAAAGTTCAGTGTGTTCATTTACCATAGACCCACCACCTCCAGTTTAAATTTCATTTAGAATATTTTTGGAGGACCAGGAAACCAAGAAGCAAGAGTTACTCCAGGGAGTTACTCCAGCTCCAGGGAGTGATTCTGCGTTGGTTTTCAGCGGTCGCGGCGAGGCGGCGACCAGACAGCAATTCTGGCCAGATCTCCCACTATGCAAAGGGAGGGAGAAAGTGCCCGACGCCGACCAGTTACCGTGGCAGTGCGCATGTGCAGGGCGGCCGATGATGTGGTGGTTGTGCGCATGTGCAGGGGGAGGATGTGCTGGCCATGACAGTGCGCATGTGCAGGGCGGCCTGCCCTGCCGGCTGATGAGGAGCGGCGGAGAACCGGCAGCCCGGACACAAATGGCGGGCGGAGACGGAGAGTGACAGATAGAGAGGGGGGCCGGCTCAGAGTTGAACGGCAGGTGTCCCGGGTGCTTGCCAAGTCAGGCAAATTGACACGACTTTTAGGTTGCCCGGCAGGACGTTAGGTGGCCATTGGCACCCGGGCAACAGTTAATTTCGACCCCTGCATCGGGGATTTCATGGCATTATTTCATTAAACAATGAGCATTGGTTAGATTAGTATATTTGATCTTCAGCAGCGTACTTCACTGTAAGAATTGCTACCATTAAAACAAAATCAAATATCCTAGCTTGTGAATTGCTTTAGTTTTAATGAACCAAGCTGCTGCTTGGTTTAAAAATAAATGGCAGGTCTGAGTTTGTTATAACTGGTGTATTAAATGTCCTAACCTAAAATCAATTCTCCCCCTCCCCCCCCCCCCCCACCAACATCAGTCTGAAAAGGGTCCTAACCCGAAACGTCGCCTATTCCTTCTCTCCATAGATGCTGCCTCACCCGTTGAGTTTCTCCAGCATTTTTTGTCCCCCTCCGATTTTTCCAGCATCTGCAGTTCTTTCTTGAACATCAATTTTACTTTGTACTTTTGAGCTAGCTAACTGGATAGAGAATTGGCTTCCTGGTTGGAAGCAGAGATTGTTTTTTGGGGCTGGAGGCCTGTGACTGGTGCTGTTCCTCAGGGAATGGTATTGGGCATATTGATGTTCGTCATCTGATAAAGAAGCCATATGGTATTGTTGCCGTCATAAGTTGGGGCAATGTGTCAAAGTTTGTTTCTTAAAAAGCAGATAGCAACAAAAACTGTTAAAGGTAAACCGTGGCAATATTTAATTGATTCGTCAGAAAGGAGTGGCGAGATCTACAATAAGCACAAACATTGCTCAGTGCTCCTTGGGCTCCCACTCACAGAACAAAGAAGAGTTAGCACAATTATACATGTTCCTTATCAGTAAAACACTCCTACCAAGTCTGAATATGGTATGACTGAAAGATTCTGTAGCCTTTCAGAATATAAGAAAAGTTGGGTCCAAATCAAGCTCATCCAATAACAACTTGTTACTTATCTCTGGAGCGTTAGCTATTTTTTCAATCTTGGCTTCTTTATGGCCTTGAAAAGAAGCACATGTTATTACTGCAGGCTGCCATCTTAATTTCTTTATTGAAAAGACAACCTGTCCTCCATATTGTGTTCCATCTCATTTCCAGAGCCATTCAGGCTTGGCACTGAGGCATTCTTTTTTCTACAAGATCATGCTTTTGTAGAAGAACAACTCCATTTTAGATTTGACTATTAGATTTGACTATTAGCTCTGTCAATTGAGCATAAGAGTCAGGAAATCATGATGCAGCTTTATCGGACTTTGATTCGGCCACATTGTGCGCAGTTCTGGCCTGCTCACTGCAGGAAGATTTTGGAGGCTTTGGAAATGGTGCAGAAGTGGTTTGCCAGAATGATGCCTGGATTAGCTGCAGGATGAGGTTGAACAGACTGATGGTTTTCTCTGGAATGCCAGAGGTTGTGGAGAGACCTGATAGAAGTATATAAAATTATGCGAGGCTTTGAAAACTGGGCCAAAACCTGGTGCCTCTTGCTCTACACATTACCAATCGGTGATGTGCTTCAGTATGGTATTGCTTTACTGGACTGTAGATTGTATTGTGCTACCATCATATATTCTGTAGAAGTACTAATAACTGGATATTGCACTAATACTCCTACAGTCCATCATCTTATAGTTCAGAAATCCTGGTGATTTGTCATCTGCTTTTCTCTTTCGTCCAACTGGAGTGTACAGACAGAATCAGGGCCTAGACTATTGAACAGCTGGAGCCATGTGCAATGTCTAGAACACCAGGAATAGGGAGCAATGATACGTTTGTGGCTGGAGTCTGGCTCTGGAGTGCTTTATATATACTGCCCCCTGGAATCTTATTGGAATAAATGTATTTATTTTATTTATTTACTCAATACATTTATTTATTACTAGACCAGGTGCGGACCTGTTGCGCCCGTCCCACAAGGCAATATTCCACCACTGACCCATAGACCTCAGCTGCGCAGGCATGGCTGACGGGTTCCCATTGTGACGCCAGAGATCCCCATTGTGACGCGAGTCACGGCAACTCTCCCCGTGAGAGAGTGAGACTTGTCTCACCGGCAAGTGGGAGCGCGACTGTGGCGTTTTTAATGTTCAAAATGGCAATAGACTGAAAGATATAAGATCACAGTGAACGCATCTCATTCTCCCTCTTCAGTTCCCGGTTCCCCTCCTCCATTATTCTCACTCTCCCCAACCTCCACCAATCCTCCTCTGCTTCCTCCCCTCACCCCCTCCCTTCACCCTCCCCCCTTCCCCCTCCATTACCTCGCCATCCCTCTTCCTACCCCTATCCGCCATTCGCTTCATCCCCAGCTCTCCCTCCTCTTCACCCTCCCTCTTCTTTCCCCTCTCCTCCCCTCCTCCACCTCTCCCTCCCCCTCCTCTCCCACTATCCCAACTTCCTCCCCCACTCCCCCCACCTCTCCCTCTATCCCCCCCTCCTCCCCCACTCCCTCCTCACCTCCTCCCCTCCCTCCCAACCCCCCTCCTCTCCCCTCTATTCCCTGCTTCCCCACTCCTGACCTCCCCCCTATCCCACCCCCCACAATGAAAATTGCGATGTGTTTAAAAAAAAATGAAATTCTCAATGAAAATTGCGTTTTTCTTTAAAAATAACCTAAACACAATGTTAACTGTTAATGAAAATGGAAGAACTTGATTAAAACTTAGTTTTTTTTAAAGAATAAATTCAATGTCAATGAAAATCGCTATTTTTTTGTGTAAATGAGATTAGGGATCCCATTGTGATGTCGAATGCGGCTGACGGGTAGGGCAAGTGGAAAAGTGTTTTTTTGTAAAGTTTAAAATGTCAATAACGTAATATATAACATCAATCTGAAGGGAACTTGCTACGGCACATCATTGGACAATGGTGAGTAGGGTGGGCTAAAAACTGTAGTGCTATCGTGTACCGTTTTGGCGGAATTTGGAGAACACGCAAGGACGCAAACAAACAAACAAACAAGATGAGAGTTTCAGTTTTATACTAGACTAAGTGGGACCCATTGGGTCCCAGTCACACGGGAGGCCTGGTCCCCCAACGCAACCCATTCCCCAATGCAATATTCCACCACTCACCTGTTCCGCCAACGCAATGGCGGGAGCGTTCTGTAGCCGGGGGAAGGGGACGGCTTCAGGCGGGTCTTGTCGGGTGCTGGTGGGGTGTGGGGGAGGGGATGCGTGTGGGAGAAGGGTGGTTGGGGGAGGGGGGGTGGTGTGGGGGAAGGGGGCGTGCGTGTGGGGGGAAGGGGGCGTGCGTGTGGGGGAAGGGGGGGTGCGTGTGGGGGAAGGGGGGTGCGTGTGGGGGAAGGGGGGTGCGTGTGGGGGAAGGGGGTGTGTGGGGAGGGGGAGTGGAGGAAGGAGGGTGTGAGGGCTCACCGGTTCCAGGACCTGGCTCTGAACTCACTCAGTGGTTCCCGTCCCCAGCGCCTGTCGCGCTCACGTCCCCAGCGCCTGTCGCGCTCACATCCCCCACCCGTGAAGACAGCCAGCCCGCGAAGACAGCCAGCCCCTGTCCACGGAACACAGCCCGCACTCCGCTCCTTCAACTTTATTCTCGGTGCCGGTGATTGACAGTGGGTGCCGGAAGGGGCGTCGTCGTCCTGGCGAATAACAGACCAATAACTTGTAATATTTCACCGATCAGAACAAAACTTGGTGCGCTTGGAGCAGAGGAGAATGGTGAGTAAGGTGGCGAAAAACTCCTAGCGATATAGGGTACCGTTTTTTGCACATATTTAAAAACAACACAAACCGGAAGAGGACAAGATGAGAATTTTAGTAATGGTATAGATGGTATAGATAGATATATATATATATGATAGATAGATATAGATACTGCTGTTTAATTTCATAAGTTTTCGCAAACAGTATTAGGCCATTCGTCCCATCAAGTCTACTCCACCATTTAATTATGGCTGATCTATCCCTCTCAAACCCATTCTCCTGTCTCCTGCCGTCTCACATTAACCCCTGACACACTTAACATGTATTTTTAACATGTTTAACGTATATTTTTTTTAAAAAGGAATACATTTAAGTATTCACAGGAGTAACATCCAATTGTCTGGTAAGCATTTGTCTGAAGAAGGGTTTCGGCCCGAAACATTGCCTATTTCCATCGCTCCATAGATGATGCTGCACCCGCTGAGTTTCTCCAGCACTTTTGTCTGTCTGGTAAGCATGCTGGTCTGGTGCAACCAAAGGCTCAATCATTCTGCATTTACTCTGTTAACTTTCCTGATTCTTAACTTTTATCTTGAACAAGTCTTCCAATCGCGCATCTTGAGATGCATCAAAGTAAAAATCTGGTACAAAAATAATCTGTCTATTATGAAAAATTAGAATGCAGCAAAAGGTGTGGAACTGAAAATGTGTGGAACTGAAAAAATCAAGTTTTGTTTTTTTCCCCCCCAATATTTTAAATGTACCTCTTCAATCCATTTTGTTTTGAGAGGTGGCGGATGGAGAAAGATTAGACTGCATGGTGCCAGGTGAACAGTTGCACAGTCCAGATGGCAACAGAAATAATTCAACGGCATATCTACCCTGGGGACTGGAGTCAAAACCAATTTGTTTGCTCCAGTTAAATATCCTGATCCTCTGAGTTTGGGAGTGCTTCACACAATTAATCTTTCCCTCTTAATAAATTAAATACAATATACAATTTTTTTTTCTTCAGTGGAACATCTTAGTATTTTGATTCCTTGAGGTATATAATTTATGGTATCTTGTGGTGGTAAACCTCGGTAGAATATTTAATTGTATGTCTTGTAACTGACTGCCCTTCGTGATTCCTGCTGGAGATTTTATATACATTTTTCTTCTTGTCTTCACATGCACAAATTGCCATTCTTCTGAAATTATTCAGTGGCACACAAGATTGGTAATTAATTTCCAGTAGAATTTTTTCAATTTGTCCTTGAAATTATATTTTTTTAGTGTACAGGAAGTGTGTTTCTAAAGAAAAAGCTTACAATCTGAATGCTGTCCAAAGAAAATATTGCAAGCGTCAGATTAACTGTGTAATTTATCAAAGGATGTCACAAATCTGACAGTCTAGTGGATCTTTCTAGATATCGGTTTGAGGTCTGAAAACCCATGGATTAATCAAACCTAATTGTATTCTGCCCTGCAGGATGGGTATGATGGACAGGATGAACAATATCATAGTCTCCGCTATACAGTGGGCTAGTGGTGAAACACACTATTCAATATTAATTATTTTCTTGGGATACTTTTGATGGAAGAAGGGACTGCTTCAAGTCATTGGTTCTTTATCTCTCCCTTCCTTGGTAACGAGTTTTGCTGGTGAGGTCTTTTGAATGCTCAGTTGTTTAATCTTGCATTAAAACTACTTAAGAAATCTGCCAGGGCTATCTGAAAGATGACAAACAGTAGAAACCTGTTGCAGTTTGGTTCTTCTAACACCAGATGGCAGCCTCATGGGTTCAAAATTATCTTGGTTAAAATGAGAAAACAGTTGGTTCCTTGATTTTACATGATCCTGTGGCAGTACAGTTCTGTGACCAGCCAGAAATGGCTGGATCCAGGCCAGTTGAATAACATGGAACAAATCTGTTCATTTCCTACTTCCTTAGAATTATTCTGTGTGCTCAGGTTCCTAAGGAATAAAGGGTAGGAGATTCAGGTTGAGTCCCTGCATCAGAACTGATGTAGAGGAGATAGACACAAAATGCTGGAGTAACTCAGAGGGGCTGGGAACATCTCTGGAGAGAAAGAATGGGTGACGTTTCGGGTCGAGAGCCTTCTTCAGACACCCATTCCTTCACTCCAGAGATGCTGCCTGTCCCACTGAGTTACTCCAGCATTTTGTGCCTATCTTTGTTATAAACCAGCATCTGCAGTTCCTTCCTGCACAAAGGGAAGGAGATACCACCTCGTACACGAGTCAATAAACTTGGACATGAACTTGTCATAAGTATAATGGAACACAATGGATTTAGCTGACATTGAGGTCAATAAGCAGGCTCCTGCTGCAGCAACCTCCCAGTTGTTCATTCATGACATCTTAGAAGCAGAAGAGCAGGTCTTATAGCCTGTTAAAGTGGTATCACCATTGACAATCTTGACTGACATCTGTGGTTTGTCCCCTCAGCAGATCACTCTGTCCCCTGTTTCCCTTGGTCTCCAGAAATCTATTGTTCAGCCTTGAAAATATTCCGTGGATATATAGAAGTCTCTTGGAGAGAAATGTTTGACCACTTACACTCAGACAGACTCTCTTTACCAAGAGGAAACAGTTTCTCAGCACTTTCTCCATCATTCCTTGTCGACATCTTGCATCTCAATGAGATTTCCTCTCATCCTTTGAATCTCTCTCGTATAGGTTAATCTTCCTCAATCTGTCATTGCCAGATAACTGACATGACAGGAATAAATTTGGCGTTTCTGTGCTGCACTGATCTGACTCCAAGGTCAGCACATCATTGCCGATATGGAGACTGGAGTACTCCATATGTTATTTTACTGAAGCCCCGTACAATCTCATCAGAACCATTTGTTTTCTAATCATTTGTTACACTTTTCCTGAACCAGTACAACAAGATATCCCAGCATGCCAATGTTCATTGTTTTCCTCACTGCTTAAGGATGTCTTTCTATCCTCTATGCAACTGTACTATCTCTATTTTCCCCAAAATACTTGCAACTGCTACCAGTTTGCCTAATTGCTTTACCTGTCTATACTTTAGCATAAAACAAACAGCTGAAAGACCTCAGCAAGTATCTGTGGAGGGAAATGGACAGATGACTGAAGAAGGGTCCTGACCTGAAATGCCATCTGTCTATTTCCTCCATAGGTATCACCAGAGCTGCTGAATTCCTCCAGCAGTTTGTTTAATTTAATGCTTAAAATTCCGGCGCCAGCAATCCCTTGTCTCCTGTCCTTTAGCAGATCCGCTCTTCAAGGGCAACTTTCTCACCTACCTTTGTGTCAGCAATAAACTTGGATATTTAACATTGTGTTTTCATTTATGCTCAGTTTGCCATAGTTCCCTCTCGTAGCCCACTTGAAGCAGCTTATACCTTCCATTCAGAAAGTAATCAGACCCCTTCACTTTTTCCACATTTTGTTGCAGGTGTGTGCCTTTCCAAATCATGTACATTCAATTTAATTTACCACTGGTGGACTCCAATCAAGTTATAGAAACATCTCGAGGATAATCAATGGAAACAGAGTGAACCAAAGCTCAATTTTGAGTTCATAGCAAACGGTCTGAATACTTATGTAAATGTGATATTTCAGTTATTTCTTGTTAACTACTTTCCAAAAATTTCTAAACCTGTTTTTGCTTCTTCATTCTGAGGTATTGTGTGTGGATTGATGATAAAAAAATGAATTTAATCCATTTTAAAATAAGGCTGTAACGTAACAAAATGTGGAAAAAGTGAAGGGGTCTGAATACTTTCTGAATGCACTTTATGTGGGACCTGAAACAGCTTACAAACACTAAAAATGTTTAATTTACATCTGAAGCATGGAAACAAATCCTTCGACCCACTGTGTCCAAGCCAACCATCGATTACCTGTTCACATTAGTTCTATGTTATTCCACTTTCTCATCCACACCTTACATACTGGGGCAATTTTACAGTGGCCAATTAACCTGCAAACCCACACGTCTTTGGAATGTGGGATTAAACCGGAGCACTCAGAGAAAACCCACACTTTGAATGTGCAAACTCCACACAGACAGAACCCGAGTCAGATGAGTCAAACCTCTCTTTGGCACTGAGGCAGCAGCTCTTCCAGCTGCATCCATCTGTTGCATAATAAATGGTTTCTGCATTTCTTTCTTGGAGGAACTGACAGAATGGATACTGAGAAATGGTTTCCCCTTGATAGAGAGATTGCATTCTAGTTCTGTTTAAGTCAAAGATCTCTCTCTCAGGATGTGAAGTTTCTCTGCACAGAGTATCGGCAGAGAGAGGAATAAAGTTTTGGGTTAATGACCTGTCAAAGTAAGCTTCAGTTTACTGAGCTTTCAAAAACATGCACTAGTATTCCTGCATGTTGTTTGTGCAAATGACCGTGAGAGTTCATTATCTGGTTTTGCCACTGTGGATTAAATTGCCATTTTGCCAAATCACTGATTTGTGTCTCTAAGAAGATGGATATTTCCACAATGGAAATGTTAAAATGGAACAACCATAGATGCTGTGAGAAGGCCTGTGTGAGGTGCTGCGACAGCTTACACTTCAAAATGTTGCAGAACCAATTCCTGATGCTTTCCAAATGATCTGGAGGAATGAGTTCAAATCTCCACTTTGCCAAGGGAAATTCCAGCCAATGAATTTGAAAAGTATATCCAACATTAGTGGACAGGACATGGAGAGCAAAGGTTGGGCCACATGCAAGCAAATAGGGCTAGTTTAGATGGGGCATCTTGGTCAGCATGGGCGAGTTGAGCAATGACCATTTCAGTGTGCTGACATTTGAGTTGTCTATCCTCTCAGAGAGCTAAGCATTAAGAATTTGTGTTCAAAACTTCAAAGCTAAGTGATGGGGGCGGTGTGGGGGGAGGGATTGTCTTAATCACAGCGTGAAAGGAAGCTGTTTTTGTATTTACCTCAGTACCCTTTCATTGAAAATAATGTTCTCCATTTTTAAGTATTCTTATTTCTTGTCTTGCATACTTATACTTAAAACCTAACATAATTTAAGTATAATAACGTACAACATTGGAGCAAGAATAGACCCGTCTCTCTTAAGACTGCTCTGTTATTTAATAAGATCGCGGCTGATCTAATTATAACCTCAACTCTGCATCCTTGTTAACTAGTAGCTATATATTTTTACCACCTTGTTTTTTAAACATTTATCTATCATTAAAAATATCTTTTAATTCCGATTTCACCCCCTTCTAATCCGAGCCCCATTTGTCTTGAATGACAACCTTTTATATTTAAACAGCAATTCCTAATTTTCTCCAACACGAGGAAACATCCTCTCCATATCAACTTTATCCAAGAACCCTTGGGATCCTGAATGGTTCAATCATGTCCCTTCCATTCTACTAAACTACAAGATGAGCCTGTCCATTTGTCAAATCAAGTCAAGTCACATTTATTTATATAGCACATTTAAATAACAACTCTCGTTGGCCAAAGTGCTTTACATTTGTTATAAGAATAATATAAACAAACAAACTACATACATATATACATATAGCCCTCGCTCAGAGGACGTCAAGAAAGGCTTGGGTGTATAGATAAGTTTTTAGTCTTGACTTAAAGGAGTCGATGGAGGGGGCAGTTCTGATGGGAAGGGGGATGCTGTTCCACAGTCTAGGAGCTGCAACCGCAAAGGCGCGCTAGACCGCGGGATATTCAGCAACCCCAAGTCGGCCGATCTGAGGGACCTGGAGGTGGAGTGGTGGGTGAGAAGACTTTTAATGTAGGTGGGGGCAAGCCCATTGAGGGCTTTGTAGACATAGAGGAGGATCTTGAAATGTATACGGAACCGCACAGGGAGCCAGTGGAGAGAGGCCAGGATCGGGGTGATGTGACCCCTTTTTCGGGTGCCCGTCAGGAGTCTTGCTGCGGCGTTTTGGACCAGTTGCAGGCGGGACAGGGACTGGCTGATGGACAGGGACAGGGATAGGGATTGGGATTGGCTGATGCCAGTGTAAAGGGAGTTGCAGTAATCTAGGCGGGAGGAGATAAATGTGTGGATGATCTTTTCGAGGTCATCAAAGTGTAGGAATTGTTTTATTTTAGCTATCGTCCGAAGCTGAAAGAAGCTAGCTTTTACCACGGCATTGACTTGTTTGTCAAATTTCAGTGCTGAGTCAAATATCACGCCAAGGCTTTTGACGTGAGGTTTGAGTAGTGGGGTAAGGCTTCTAAGGCTGCCTGCTATCATTTTGATTGTGTCCGAGGGGCCGAGAAGGATGACCTCAGACTTACTCTCGTGGTCACATTTGTGGTCACATTAGTGCCCTAGATAAATAAAGCATAAGCTTAGAATCGTACAATAGAACATCCTGCCAAAATGAACAGATTCACATTTTCCTACATTATCCTGCATCCGACAGAGCTTTGCCTGCTTACTTAAGCTATTTACCTCTCTAATAAGTTCCTTGTATCCTCTCATCACTTTACCATATTTCCACATCTTCATATTTAACACCTACTAGACTAAGTGGGACCCGTTGGGTCCCAGCTTCACACGGGAGGGCTGGTCCCCCAACGCAATATCCCACCTCTCCACCAATTCCAACACACACGCACGCACGCGCACACACACACACACACACACACACACACACTCACTCGCACAGACTCACACACACACACACACACTCTCACACACACACTCACACACACACTCACACACACACTCACACACAGACTCACACACAGACTCACACACACACACACACACACACACATACATACACACACACACACACACACATACATACACACACACACTCACACACCATATAGTGTAGTTTGTTGGTTTGGACCCTGTAATTTGGTGTAGCGATTAGTTTTGTTTTGTCTGATTCATTTGGAGTTAAAAATACAAATCAAACTATAATGAATGTCACTAATCATTTGTTTAGACAACTCGATTGTATCCCTTCTCTAATCATCAAAGCACCTCAGATGCTGGAAATCTGAAATTAAAAGGGAAAACTTGAAAAAGAGATAGTTAACATTTCAGGCCATTGAGATGAAAATCTAAAACATTAATCTTGTTTTTCTTTAATTGGTTGCTATGTGATCTGAGTGTTTCAGCTTTTTTTTTGCATCTGTTGTTCTTTGAGATTGCTTGATCATATTTTGAAGATGGACACAAAGTAACTCAGCGAGAAGCATCTCTGGAGAAAAAGGATGGGTAACTCTGAAGGGTCTCGACCCGAAACGTCACCCGTTCCTTCTCTCCAGAGATGCTGCCTGTCCCGCTGAGTTACTCCAGCATTTTGTGTCTATCTTCCATTTTCCTCATCATGTTTCGAGTTGGTAGTTGAATTACACCTGAAAGTGTAATGTAATATTGGTTGATTCCACTTGTGGAGTTGCAGCATGTGGCCAACTTCTCTCTGAAAGTTTTTATAATGTTTCAATGCAGAATCTATTCAGTTGCTCTTTTAAATCACTGTAAGCAATGTAAAGTGTCATTGTTTGTTGACACTTTCTTCGGTACTTTAGGGAACGAATGAGAGAAGATACTGAGTCGCTGGCTATATGCCATCAGTTCCAAGCAGCTTAGCAGTTCATGTTCAATTTGAACATGAACTTAATTTTACCTTGCACGGGATCAATACTACTTCTTCGTGCATATGGCGTGCACAGCCTAAAGCTGTAGGTCAAGGGTGACATCCAGGCCAGGACAGCATCAGTTACTGCTTTGATGCCACCAGGGAAAAGACTCAGTGGGCAGTCATTCATGATGTGTGGGATGGTGAATCAATAAGCAGGATCCTTTATCAAACTCCAACTTTGTGGTTGGACTGCACATGGCCCAGCAGCAGAATGCAACCGGGGAATTACCAGCCAAACATGGCCAGCAAATTTGACGTGTTTGCAAACTTGCAGGAGCCTTGAACTTAGTGAAGATTTCAAAGATGTACACCAGCAGTGTCCAAATTGCAGGGTGCTCATCCCTGGGATAAGCAAGCCATCCTTGTGAAGAGTAGCTGGAAGAGCTTTGTGACAGTGGAGTTCATTTTTATTATGATGCCTCCAGGTTCCCTTAACATAGGCATCTCTACAGGTGATTCTCTCATGTTCTTTCTGTGAAGCTTTTTTTTTTAATAGACACTCGGGCAACCTAGAATTACCAACTGTGCTCCTAAATTAGAAAATAAAGAACAGAAACCATGCCAGAGAACAAGACGCCTGCTGTGTTTTTACTAGCTGTCATCATACTGGTATTGAAATTTGTTTTTTATTGTCAGCTTCTGCTATAGCTAGAAACATGAAATTCTGAATTACTCTACAAAGAGTTTAATCAACTATTGTACTTTTCAGTCTATAAGTTGGTCAGAAACCATACCGTATAAAGGAATAATGTATTGTTGTATTTATGTCACGCCTTTGTGATATATTCATGGTGTTTCACAGCTTTCTTTTAGATTGTAATATTTAATTGTAAAATTTGTTTTTTTAGTAACTGGCCTCCTCTATTTTAACTATATAGGTTGTTCATTGCAAAGATAAAATGCTTTTTTTTGTCATATGAACAATGTTTAACATCCATTCTAAGATAATTGACTGGGTAAAAATGTAACCCCGTTGGGGGTAACCTGACAACTGATAAATCTGAAAGTTGGTATTTGTCATCCAATTTTTGCAGGACCAAAGCTTAATTGTATTCAACAATGAAAAAAAACTTACACTCAGTAACTTTTGATGACCTCTGAGCATCCCAAAGCTTTTTAGCAACGCTTTCAAATTGTTGAAGTGCAGTCAGTATTATAAAAGAGATGTTGCGCCAAGCCAAGACCCCCTCATAAAATGAAGTAATGACAACATATTTTTTGACGTTTAAGGCGCAATTGTTAAACATGAGATGAGCCCACCCTCCTGCATAGAATTAAGTATTTCATCTGAAAACTCCTGCCTTAGGTTAGTGTAGTGCTCCCTCTGCTGTTGTAAATAATGCTCATGTAGCAGGAACCTCAAATGCTAGAGAGAGACTTGCCAACTGGTTAATTGATTAAATGGATGAGTTTATATAATTTCACTAGTCCAATTGGGGAACGGGCAGGTTTAGGTCTTGTTTTGTACAGTGAGAGAGGAGAAATTAACTTTCCTGTTAATGAATAGTCGTCTTATTATAGGATTTTAAAAAAGGAAGTGATTTAGTTCCATTGGTTTTATAATGGTTCCCACAGATTTATAAGGTAACAAATGTCATAAATATAAATGATTTGTATGATTAGGAAGTTTGCAGGGGATGCCAAAATTGGTAATACAAGGAACTGCAGATGCTGGTTTATACCAAAGATAGATACAAAAAGCTGGAGTAACTCAGCTAGTCAGGAAGCATCACTGGAAAAAATTGAGAGGTGACGTTTCTAGTCGAGACCCTTTGTCAGACACCCAAGTTGGTGGTACGGTGGACAGAACAGCAGAAGCTTGAACAACTGGGTAAGGGGGCAAAGGAACAACAGTTGGAATTTAATTTAAAAGTGCAAAGTCGCGCACTTTGGGAAGGACTATGTACTTGCATCTACAAGACTGTTCTACAACACTCCCCAGGGTCTTATCATTCTGGGTAGAACATATACAGCGAATGGTAGTACCCTGGGGAGTGATGAATAACATGTACTAGGAGGGGTAAAGTACATAGTTCCCTAAATGTGACAACAAAATTAGGTTGTGATAAAGGCATATGACATTGAGCACAAGAGTTAGGACATCATGTTATGTTCGTCCAAGGCATTGGTGGGACAGCACTTGAAGTATCTGTACGCCATAGTATACGAAGGATATGAATAAGTTAGAGATGATGCCGAATGATGTTGCTCGGACTGAAGGGCTTGTGTTCCAAGGAGAAACTGGATAATCTGCAACAGTTTTTCTTGGATCGAAGAATGGTAAAGGCTTATAAAATCATGAGGGGCATAGATTAGGTGGATGGTCACAGTCTTTTTCCCAGGGTCTAGGAGCCTAAAACTAGAAAGCATAGATGTAAAGAGAGAGGAGAAAGATTTAAGAGGCCTGAGGGGGAATTTCTTCACACATGGTGGTAGGTAAATGGAACAAGCTGCCAGAAGAACTGGTGGAGGCAGGAGCAATTGCACCATTTAATAAACATTTGGACAGGTAAACAGAATGTAATGTATGTATGTAAATGTATGTAAATGAATCATTACACACGTGTAACTTTATAATAGTCTTTAATAAGGATACAGAGTTAAACGATACATGAGTAGTCACTGACTCCAGTCTGCTACTGTACTGCGCAGAAGGAGAAGCAGGTGTTATTATAAATTATACCTAAGGCGGGGTTAGTAGTGGTGAGGTAGCTATGTGATTGGTTGCATGCATAAACCATCTACATCCTTCCCCTTAGAAGATTAAACATGGTGGGTAACCATGGCAACGAATTAAACAAAATCACCATACCGAACAGGCGGCTTGCTGACACGGCCCGAGCGCGTACGGACCAACCCTTCCCCCCCTCACCGGAAAGACCCAAACCCGGAGGCGACGAAGCCGTAGGGGAAGCAGAAAGTGGCAGGGGGGACAAACGTGCAGGAGGGGTGGAAAAACGGTTAGCAATGGGCGTCCCACGCGGAGGTGAACAAACACGCGAGGGGACTGAGACATGCAGGGGCCGGTAACGGGATCAGCAGCGGATGGCTGGAACTGCAGCGGCGGAGGGTAGGGTCCCGCTGCTTGCGGGAGCGGCTCCTGTACTGCAAGCAGGTGTTGACGACTCCTGCGGTAAACAGTCCCTTCAAAGTCCACAAGGTACGAACGAGGCGCGTCGGCAATGCCAACCACGGTGGCCAGACGGGAATATCCGCTAGCAGTATGTAGACGAACGGCCTGTCCAGGCAGCAGAGGCTTGAGTGGTTTGCACGATCTATCATGTGACCATCTTTGGACGTCGTGCCTTTTCTGAATGCGCGTCTGGACGGAGGCAGGCTCCAGCACCCGAGGTAGCAGCTTGTCTTGAGCAATCGGAATCGGTGGTCTCGTCGTTCTGGACATCAGCCGCTGGGCAGGTGAGCCCAGGGTTGCGTCCCTGGGAATGTTCCTTAGATTCAGGAGGTCGAGGTAAAAGTCGGAATTCGCCAGGCGCGCTTGCTCCATCAGCAGTTTGGCACTCCGTACAGCCCGCTCAGCAAGCCCGTTACTCTGCAGGTACTCGGGGCTGCTCGTGAAGTGGAGGAAGTTCCATTTGTTGGCAAAGTGCTTGAACTCCTGGCTGGTGAACTGCCTACCGTTGTCGGTCTGCAGACGGACAGGCGAGCCGAAAGTGGAAAAATGTTTCCTCAGCTTGCGGATGAACATCTCGGACGTGAGGGAGGTCAGAAGGTCAACCTCGAACCAGTTCGAGTACGAGTCAGCCAGGACAAGGTAGTGTTTACCATGCCACTCGAAAATGTCAGCGGCCACCAAGGTCCAGGCCATGGCAGGCGCGGGTTGTTGCAAAAGGGGCTGCCTTTGCTGGTGGGGCGCAAGGCTGTTGCAGGTAGTGCAAGACGAGACACGGTCCCGAATGTACTTTGCCATTCCAGGCCAGTAGAATTGGCACTGTGCGTGGGCGATCGTGGCATCAACGCCCGGGTGCCCGCTGTGGGCCACGCTGTAGTTCATGTCATACAGGGAGGAGGGGATCACGACCTTGTGGCCCTTAACAATAACGCCGTCTTGGATGACCAGTTCGTCGCGAACCAGGAAAAAAGGCTGTGTCTCTGCGGGCGCACTGGCGCTCTTGCTCGGCCAACCCCCTTTTATCACTGAAGAAAGTCGCTGCAGAGCGGGGTCGGCGGCAGTATGCTCGGCTAGGCACTGAAGCTGCTTAGTGGGGACAAAGTCAACGCCGAGCACCAGAAGGTCTTCCCGTTCGTATGGGTGGCGATCACAGGTAGCGTGAGGGTCGCGAGAGAGAGTGTCCGCAACGTGCATTTCAGTACCCTTCTTGTAGACAATGGTGAAGTCGAAACGCTGGAGCTGCATCATCATACGTTGCAGCCTGGCAGGTGCGACATGGATCGGCTTGTTTAGGATGGTCACCAATGGCTGGTGGTCAGTCTCAACCATGAAAGAATTCCCGAAAAGAAAGTCTTTGAACTTAGAGCAGGCGAAAACGACAGCAAGCAGCTCCTTTTCGATCTGTGCATAGTGTTGTTCGGTGTCGGTCATGGTATGGGAGGCATAGGAGACCGGGAGCAGGGAGCCATCTGCAGAGGACTGTAGGCAGGCTGCACCGAGCCCGAATCGCGAGGCATCACAGGTGACAGTGATGGGGCGCTTCAGGTCGAAAAAAGTCAGAGTAGGAGTGCTGATCAGCTTAGACTTTAAAGTATCGAAAGCCTGCTGGTGCTGTGGGAACCAGGACCAGGCGGTGTCTTTTCTAGTCAGTTGTCGCAGGGACGAGCTCAGTTCGCTGAGGTTGGGAATAAATTTCCCAAGATAGTTCACCATACCCAGGAAACGCTGTAGACCGAGCACATCGGTGGGGGCCGGCATCTCAGTGATAGCGTCAGCTTTCAAAGGATCGGGCTTGAGTCCGGCAGGAGTGAATACATGGCCAACGTAAGTGACCTCGGAGACCCGGTATCTGCACTTCTTGGGGTTAAGCTTGAGGTTGATCTGTCGTGCCTGCTCCAGGACACAGTGTAGGTTCTGGCCGTGCTCCACCACGTCTTTCCCGTAGACCAGGATGTCATCAACAATGATGGCGCACGGCATGCCAGCGAACAGCTGTTCCATGGTCCTCTGGAACACCTCGCTGGCAGAGTTGACGCCGAATGGCATTCGCAGGAACTTGAATCTGCCGAACGGTGTCGAAAACGTGGTCAGATCCGATGACCCCTTGTCCAGCGGTATCTGCCAAAACGAGCTCTTTGCGTCGAGGACAGAGAAGACGGTGGCCTGTCCGACCTGAGCTGCAACATCCTCAACGGTCCTCATGGGGTAGTGGGGCCGCCTGATGGCAAGGTTCAAGCCTTTAGGGTTGATACACACACGGATTTCATTCTTGTCCTTTTTTAACGTGGCAACCATGGTGGACACCCACTCGGTGGGCTCACTGACCGCTTCTAGCACCCCCATGGTGACCATGTCGTTCAACATGGACTCAACTTTGCCCTTCATGGCGTGAGACACTCTGTGCGGTGCACGAATTACAGGTGACACCTTTGGATCAGTAGCAATTTTGTAGGCAATAGGCAGCTTGCCCAGTTTGTCATTAAACAGGTCATGGTATTCCTTTACCGGGTCCACCGATATCATCACCTTCTGTCGAACGACACCAGTCCCAGATCCTGGCATGCCTGGTTGCCCAACAGAGTCACACAATCAGAGTTCAAAACATAAAAGGTCAAGGCACGCGTTGTCTTTTTCAGCACACAAGTGAGAGTAGCTTTTCCCAGCGGTCTCAGCACCTCGCCCCCGTAAGCATGCAGAGTGGAGCGGTCTGCAATCAGTAGCTCATTATTCCTTATCTTCTTGAAAAGGCTTATTGACATTACATTCACCTTCGCCCCCGTGTCGAGCTTAGCGTGAAAGTCGGAATTGTTGACAGTTATCAGAACAGTTGGATCGGGTAGCCAGCCAGGTGCATGAAGGAGTGAGTACACACTTGCCTCCCCTTGCGAATTAATTGGATCGGCAACGTGGGCAGCGTCGAGCAAGGACGGAGAGCCATAATTGTTATCAACTTGCATCAGCATGTTTAGGTTAGGTCTGGAAGCTCGTGGTACTTTCCCACGAGAACGACAGGCAGCAGAGAAATGGTTTAACTTCTTGCAATAGTTGCAGGCTTTACCGTAGGCAGGGCATGGCGACTGCCTGTGATGCATATAATTACAGTTCGGGCATTTGGGGGGTTCACCACCAGATGCGGGGCTGGCCCGAGGCACAAATTTTGTGTTATCCGTTCGAGGTCGCGGTCTATTGAACCCAGTCAGGTTGATAGATTTAGTGTCCGAATCACGCTGACTGGCGGGTCAATGACCTCAGCCATACTGCAGTTTCTGATCGAGCATCCCTGTCACCAAAATGTCTCTAGTTAGCTGGGCTGTCATCGCTTCGAACCGGCACCTCTGGGCTAGGTAACGTAAATCAGCGATGAAGCATTCAACAGGCTCATCGGGCAACTGCTTGCGAGTAAAAAATTGCGCCCTTTCTAAAATCCGATTAGAGCGCAGGTTGCAAATCTCCCTGAATTTGCGTATCAGGACATGCGGGTCGTCGGCTGTTTCTATGGGTATCAGTACCTGATCGTCGGCACCCAGGACCGCTGGGGCGTAACTGAAAGTTCTCGCTCTTCTCATGGCGTCGGGGCCGGCAAGGTTGAGAAGAAGAGAGGCTTTGACTTCATCGGGATGGTTCCGATGTGCGATATTCATGTAGTGGCGGTAGTCCAGTTCGAACGTAGCCCAGCGCTCCGCGATGTCCGAATCGAAGACGAGCTGAGCAGGCTTCGGCAAGAGGAAGCCATCGTCAAAATGAAAATAAAAACTTAGCAAAAGAAATAAAAAACGGTAAACAGGAGACGCGAGTTGTCTCTATCTGACACCATGTAAATGAATCATTAACTTTATAATAGTCTTTAATAAGGATACAGAGTTAAACGATACATGAGTAGTCACTGACTCCAGTCTGCTACTGTACTGCGCAGAAGGAGAAACAGGCGTTATTATAAATGATACCTAAGGCGGGGTTAGTAGTGGTGAGGTAGCTATGTGATTGGTTGCATGCATAAACCATCTACAGTTCAGAGGGATATTGGTCAAGCACAGGCAAATAGGACTAGCTCACTAGATACCTTGGTTGATGTGGAGTTGTGAGGAAGTGCCTGTTTTCTGTGCTGTATAATCTGTACATTACTCCAATACTTAAGAAAGGAGGAAGACCAGGAGTGGCACAATGGCGTAGCTAGTAGAGTTGCAGCCTTAAAATACCAGAAATCTTGGTTCAATCCTGACCGTCACAGTGGCGCAGCGGTAGAGTTGCTGCCTTACACCAAAGCAGCGCCGGAGACCCGGGTTCGATCCCGACTACGGGTGCTGTCTGTACGGAGTTTGTACGTTCTCCCTGTGACCTGCATGGTTTTTCTCCAAAATCTTCGGATTCCTCCCACACTCCAAAAACGTACAGGTTTGCAGGTTAATTATCTTGGTAAATGTAAAAATTGTCCCTAGTGTGTTTAGGATAGTGTTAATGTGCGGGATTGCAGGTTGACGCGGACCCGGTGGGCCGAAGGGCCTGTTTCCGCTCTATATCTCTAAACTAAACTAAACTAAACCTCAAAGGTATGTCCGTGTGGATGGAGTTTCCACATTCTCCCTGTGATCGCATGAGAGAAGACATGCAGGCTGGTGCATTAATTGAGTACCTCACCTTTCTACTCTTATGTAGGTGAGTTGTTTAATCTAGCAGGGGAGAGTGGATGAGAATGTGGGGAGGGCATTAAAATATATGGAATTAATGTAAGACTGGCTTAAAAATGGGTTGTTGATAGTTTGTGCGGACTTGGTGGGTTGAAAGGGCTTGTTTCCTTGGTGTATATGACTTTATCTTTATTTAACTCTGATCTGCAGACTAGACAGTCTGAACAATGGTTTTGTAAATGCCATAATCTCACTTTTTGAAAGTGGTGACTGGGCAATTAGAAAGTAGAATTGGCCAGGATATTCAGGTATTTATGAAAATGAAATTATGTTGTGACAAATCAAATCTGACATCTTCATGAGAGTGGAACTAACAGCAGAGGGCGAAGGTGAGTGCATGCTCGTTCAGAATCTTTGGCGAGATGCCACCCAAGGTTATCAAATAGAATTTGGAGCACATACGATTGTGGATAATATACCAGTGTGGCCTGTAGATTGGTTCAGGACAGAACAAACAGTAGAAATACACAGATCAATATCAATTTGGGAGGTTACAAATGAGGGGCCCCCAGCTA
>CM075984.1:10793062-10954256 GCA_038087875.1 Malacoraja senta | reverse complement strand
CTCAGTGGGAAACTCTATGGAGCGAAGGAAATAGGCAACGTTTCGGGTCGAAACCCTTCTTCAGACTGATATGAGGGTGAAGGGGGGGGGGGGGGCGGGAAGAAGAAAGGAAGAGGTGGAGCCAGTGGGCTGAGGGAGAGCTGAGAAGGGGAGGAGAAAGTAAGGACTACCTGAAATTAGAGACGTCAATGTTCATACCGCTGGGGTGCAAACTGCCCAAGCGAAATATGAGGTGTTGCTCCTCCAATTTACGGTGGTCCTCACTCTGGCCATGGAGGAGGCCCAGGACAAAAAGGTCGGATTCGGAATGGGAGGGGGAGTTGAAGTGTTGAGCCACCGGGAGATCAGGTTGGTTATTGCGAACCGAGCAGAGGTGTTCAGCGAAGTGACCCGAAACGTTGCCTATTTCCTTCGCTCCATAGATGCTGCCTCACCTGCTGAGCATTTTTGTCTACCTTCGATTTTCCAGCATCTGCAGTTCCTTCTTAAACTTTCAATGACTTGTCTAACCATATCTCATAGTTGAAATTGGTCTTCAGCAGTGGTCAAAGAGGAAATTGAGTATGGCATAAAAAAAACTCATGATTTATACTCGTTCCATTTGCCTTCCTGGCAAAGATCAATTTAATTCCCTGAATTTGTTTTTCAATCGTGTTAATGTATTTCTATTGATTTATTTACCACTGGGCCTTCTGTAAAAGACAAGCTAGCAACGTACAGGAAATTGTTCTGGTCTTGGAAGCAATCACAATTGGCTGAAAGTTGTCCTCAAAAATAAATCTTTGAATTATTTTAAAATTCCAGCACTTGCTCCCCCATCAATGGGTGCATTATTACAGAATATTTAGTCACAATGCTGACTTTTCCTTAATGATCCAGTATTCGTGTTTCTTCCTTTCATTTTTAACAATACCTAACAAATGTTCTCCCCTCTTCATTTTTTTCTTTCACTATTTATTTCTGCCACAAAAAAATGAGTCGTGAGGCATTTGAAAGAGTTACCGATTGTTAAAGTTTTATTCACAATATTTTTAAAAAGAAAACTGTATGCTGTTTAACTTGCAACTTGTTTCAGTGTATGTTTTTTAAAATATTCTAGGGTGAATGACTGCATCCTTCGAGTAAATGATGTAGATGTAAGGGAAGTAACGCACAGCAAAGCAGTAGAAGCTTTAAAAGAGGCCGGATCGATTGTGAGATTATATGTGCGGAGAAGGAAACCAGTCACAGAAAAAATCTTAGAGATAAAACTAGTTAAAGGGCCAAAAGGTAGGTTCTGCGTTAAAAAATAAATCTGTTCAATAAACTTTAAACATGTTCTCCACAAATATTTGTCATTGTTCATCAATTACCTCTGGTTCTCGTTCCTCCTTTCCTTCGAAGTAATTTCTCATTTGTGGGTGTGAAGCTGCATAGTTACAGCAATGCAGTATAGATTCTCACAGATGAGGAATCTGTGCTGTGAGTATATGCAATGTACGATTCTGGTTGAGCCTTGTAAACCTGCAGAACATTTGACAACTGATTACATCTGAGTTGGTTGAAGAGTCAAGGTTTGTTTCCTCAGGATGTGAAGATTCAGAAAAGATATTCAAATATTAAAGACATTTCATGTAAAACATGAAATACAACGTGACTACTGATATGTTCAAGGTTACCATAAGTAATTCCAACTGAGAATAGGTTCAAGAGAAGAATATGACATGGAAGTTTGCTTGACTGATTTTTTTGATTTTCCATTTTTCTTTCACTTATTATCAAAGTCTATGGCATCTTCCCAATAATGTTTTCCAATAAACTTTGGTTTGACAATATAACATTTTGCTTGACTGACTGCTGGACCTCATGCTATACTTGAATAAATACTTGAATAACTGTGGTAATTCTAGAATTATTACAGATTATTGAGTAGTGAAGCCACTGGTGATGATGCCTGCATTTATCTTGGCATTGTGGCGCAGCAGCATTGACCTAGGTTCAATCCTTTCCTCTGATGCTGTCTGTCTATGTGGAGTTTGCGCATTCTCTTTGGAACCATCAGGTTTTTCCCTGAGTGCTCCATTTCCTTCCACTTTTCAAAGACATCCGGATCGGTCAGTTAAATTACCCCTAATGTGCAGGTGAGTGATGGAATCGGATGGGGCCAGGTTTAGAGTTAATGATATTAGTGTGGATGAGTAGTGCGTTTCATGGTTGTTCCTAATTCATTTGACTGAATGACTCGTTTTGTTGAGTCAACGCTTACCATCAAACAGCCCTTCTCTACTAAAGATTCTCCCCCCAAGAACTTGTTAGAAACATTTTGTACTTAATAATATAGGAATAATGATTTTATGCCAATGAAAGTAAAAATGGAAGGTGATGAATAAATTGTGTATTTATAAGCACATTTGTCACAATTTGTGGGAAATGTTAAGTTCATAAAGTGGATGGTTGGGCAATGATCATGTTGGAGCTATTGATCTGTGCCATACCAGCTTAAGAAATGTCATGTGGTTGTTTGGGTAATATCTCTTCTACCAAGAAAAAAATTATTTTGGTTGATTTGAAATATGATTTTTCTTTCTCCCAAAGGTCTTGGTTTCAGTATAGCTGGAGGTGTCGGAAACCAGCACATTCCTGGAGATAACAGCATCTATGTAACCAAAATTATTGAAGGAGGGGCTGCACATAAAGATGGCCGGTTGCAGATAGGAGATAAAATTCTGGCAGTAAGTTTTCAGTATAATTTCTATATCAATTGCAAAGGAAAAAAATTGGTCGGTAAAACTTTGACGTCAGGTCAGAATTTGTTTAAATGCTTGGATCACAAATTACTGACATTGTTTTGCTATCTTAAGCAATTGCAGATCAAAATAATGAATAATAAGATGTGGGAAGCACTTAATTATACATGAAAATCAAAACTGAACCAAACTCACGGATGGTTAATGGACAGGGTTTCGGCCCAAAACGTTGCCTATTTCCTTCGCTCCATAGATGCTGCTGCACCCGCTGAGTTTCTCCAGCACTTTTGTCTACCTTTGGTTAATGGACAGAAATGGTCAGTTCTGATACACACAGTGATTCAGTTTGAAGTTGCTTTTTTCTGTCTATCTGCATCAGAACTGGCTCTGTTTTTCTCTCCATTTGTAGAGCGTGGGTGGCTGGGTGTGTTCCACAACCCTATTACGAGTAACACTTAACGCAGAAGAGCAATCTGCTTCCAACTATCACATTTACTTGTTTTCCCACCCTAGAACAAGCATTCCCTTTGTTCTTGCCATTTATTCAACTGAAACTATCATATTTTCTCTCCCAGAGTCTGACCTGAAACATTAACTATTCCATTTTCCACAGATGCTGCCTGACGAGTATTTCTAGCATTTTTACCTGCCTTTTTTTCCATTGGTTCAATGAACCCATTCAAAAGATTGGGTTGCCATTCACATGCTAACTCTTCCTGGTGCAAAGCTGCTAGTTGGATACGAACTGCACCCAGCCCAAGCCCTCGTTAGCCTGGGCTCATTGCAGAGTCTGTCGGTGGAGTGAAGTGTCAGTTAGGCTAGCGTTTGTCCTCTATCAGGCAAACTTTGCCTTTCATCTCGCAAACATTGAAGCACAAATTATGATATCCTGCTATTAGTCAGCACAATTCAAGTCAATAATGTGCAAGGAAAGTGCAAGATTTTTGAATAAATAGGGTAAAGGCAGAGTATTTCACCCAGAGTAGGGGTGTTGAGGGGATGTAGGTTTAAGGTGAGAGGGGAAAGATTTAATAGGAACCTGCGAGACAACTTTTTCACACAGTGTGTGATGGGTATGTAGAACGGCCTGCCAGAGTAGGCAGTTGAGGCAGGTACAATAACAACATTTAAAAGGCATTTGGACAGGTACATGGATAGAAAGGTTAAGAGGGATATGAGGAAAATGTGGGTAGACAGGGCTGGTATCGATGCGGCATCTTGTTCGGCGTGGGCAAGTTGAGCTGAAGGGCCTGTTTACGTGCTGTATGACTGACTATAACAATTTTAAATTATAGAACGTTTGCATAAAACAAAAGAGATACATTACTCACCTGCTGTCTCAAACGCAGATCTAGGGAGAGCATTCAGTTCACATTAATTTATGTGTGATTTCCCCAGAGGGAAAATGGGTCCATCAATAGATAGCAGAAAAGATGATTTTTGATTGTGCTAATGGAAAATTGTGATTTTTGGGCTATATTGTTAATGTTTCACCTTGAGCTGGTTGCCAATTGTATTCTTTTGGGTCTGGAATAATAATGAAAGAACAGTAACATTATTTCAACAATTGACTGTTGTTACTGGAGAAAAATCTAATTTCCAGATAATGGATTATGCCCTGTTCCTCAATGTTTGTAAAGTATTAATTGGAATAGCTGTAAATATAATTTTGTTAATAGATGATTTTCATTTGAACTGTTGATACTGAATGGAACTCAATCAATACATTAAACTTCCTTTGAATTCTCATTGCGTTTCTTATTGTTCAAGATCCATTTGGCATAGCCAGACAAAGATTGATAGCATTGCAGTGTTTGCTACAGTGCATGACAGCGATGGAAGCAGTAAAACCTTTATTCCCTCAAAGTGCTTAGACCTCTAATTTATTCCGATTTTGACCATCCAATTTACTGCTTCAGGTTACACTCTGCTGTTTCTCAGAAGTTTTAAAATAAAAGTGAAGTGATGTTCATTGTATAATTGGCCCATTTATCTAAGGATGTCGGTAGAGCTTGACAAAGAGACTAGAACCAATAAAAAGAGCTGACTATTAATGCTCTCTACTTCAGATGAGATCGATTCCTCTGGCAATACCTCATTTTCTCCTTTCCTGAAGTGAATGTTCCATATCCATCCGAATCACAAATTAGAAGTAGAACTATCGCCTTCCAAATGTTGCTGCTGCTCTCTCCTCGTCCACGCAATTAGAATTTGGATCAAATCTCAGTACAGCATGGGTACAGGCCCTCTGAAAATGTACGGACTTGCTGAGAAGTGTTTGGGAAGTTGAAGAATATATTGGTCATTCTTTGTTTCCTAGCACAAACAAATTGTGGGAGGTTCACCGACCGAAAAATCAATTTATCCTGTGTTGATCTATTGCATCTGGATGATGTAATAAGTGGTGTAAATAGCAATTGTGGCTAAATGGATTGTTTTTCCATTCAATCAAACTAATTTGATGTTGGGATCAGTGGATTGGAGAAACCTTGAGTGGGAAGGCAATGGGATCACATATCTTTGCTCTCTGTTCAATCTTCTCCAATGTCTGTTCATCAAGCCCTTCAGTATTCAACCAAAGGAAGCAACTTGTTTATTTTGAGTTATTGGGGTGCAGGGGTAAACATTGAAAACCAACACCTTTCAATCTCCAATTTAAATTTTAAAAATCTCCATCATTTTATTTTTTCCATAACAGTTGTCCACATTATAAAAGATAAGTTGTCCATTTGGATAGCAGTAGCAGGATCGGTCCGAGTCAGCATGGATTTACAAAGGGGAAATCATGCTTAACTAATCTTCTGGAATTTCTTGAGGATATAACTGGGAAAATGGACAAGGGAGAGCCAGTGGATGTAGTGTACCTGAACTTTCAGAAAGCATTTGATAAGGTCCCACATAGGAGATTAGTGGGCAAAATTAGAGCACATGGTATTGGGGGTAGGGTGCTGACATGGATAGAAAATTGGTTGGCAGACAGGAAACAAAGAGCAGGGATTAACGGGTCCCTTTCAGAATGTCAGTCAGTGACGAGTGGGGTACCGCAAGGCTCGATGCTGGGACCGCATTTATTTACAATATATATTAATGATTTAGATGAAGGGATTCAAAGTAACATTAGCAAGTTTGCAGATGACACAAAGCTGGGTGGCAGTGTGAACTGTGAGGAGGATGCTATGAGGATGCAGGGTGACTTGAACAGATTGGGTGAGTGGGCAGATGCATGGCAGATGCAGTTTAATGTGGATAAATGTGAGGTTATACACTTTGGTGGCAAAAACAGGAAGGCAGATTATTATCTAAATGGTGTCAAGTTGGGAAAAGTGGAAGTACAACGGGATCTGGGGATCCTTGTTCATCGGTCTCTGAAAGTAAGCATGCAGGTACAGCAGGCAGTGAAGAAAGCGAATGGCATGTTGCCCTTCATAACAAGAGGAGTTGAGTATAGGAGCAAAGAGGTCCTTCTGCAGTTGTACATGGCCCTAGTGAGACCACACCTGGAGTATTGTGTTCAGCTTTGGTCTCCAAATTTGAGGAAGGACATTCTTGCCATTGAGGGAGAGCAACGTAGGTTCACAAGGTTAATTCCCGGGATGGCGGGACTGTCATATGTTGATAGAATGGAGCGGCTGGGGTTGTATACTCTAGAATTGAGAAGGATGAGAGGGTATCTTATTGAAACATATAAGATTATTAAGGGTTTGGACATGCTAGAGGCAGGAAACATGTTCCCAATGTTGGGGGAGTCCAGAACTAGGGGCCACAGTTTAAGAATAAGGGGTAAGCCATTTAGAACGGAGATGAGGAAATACTTTTTCACACAGAGTGCTGTGAGTCTGTGGAATTCTCTGCCTCAGAGGGTGGTGGAAGCCGGTTCTCTGGATGCTTTCAAGAGAGTTAGATAGAACTCTAAAAGACAGCGGAGTCAAGGGATATGGGGAGATGGCAGGAACGGGTACTGATTGGGGATGATCAGCCATGATCACATTGAATGCTGACTGTCTATTGTCTATTATTATCCTGAGGCCTTTCTGCATCCTCCACACATTCAACAATGTTGCCTCGCTTTATATCATTAGCATATTTAGATGTATCACACACAATCATCTCATCTACAGCCCCAATCTTTGCTGCATCTTACTAGTCATTGAATTCCAATGCCTAAATTACCTATTTATTCTTATTGTTTTCTGTATGAAATGCATTACCTCCAATGTTCTGCCCTTCAGTTTTAATTAATACCTCTCTCATGACACCTCAGCAAAGACTTTCTGAAACTGGTTCACTCTTGTCTATTCTGCTATCTGCAGGCAGCCTTGGAAAATTCCAAACAATTTTGTCAAAAGTGATTTCTCTTTCATAAATCCACACTTCCCAATCATATTATAAATTTTTAAGTGAACTGTTACGATTATCATGTCAATCGTTTCTAGCAATTTCCCATACTAACCTTCGATTGACTAGTCTACATAGCCTGTTTTCCCTTACCCTCTTTTGTCAAACAGGTAGAGTTACATTTACCACCTTCCAAATTGTGGGAACCATTTTGAAATCTATGAAATTTGAGAGATGCCATCCAGTGCATCTACTATTTCCATCGTTGCCATCTTCAAAACCCTAACATGTAAATCATCAAGTCCTGACGCTTGATTACCTTCCAGCCCTTTTACTTTCTACAGTATTTTTCTTTAACAAATACTACCTCCTGACATTCATGGTCCACTCTAGCTTTGCTGTTCTACTGTTTGTGATTCTCCAATGTTCTGGTAGGTTTTCTGTGCCTTCCCATCAAACTGTCAAAAAATGTGTTTAATTTCTCTTTTACCATTTAATTTCTCCTTTCTCAGTCTGAGAAACCCAGGAACCCAGGGTAATATTCACTGATTTTTTCCTTTTTACATTTATATTTAGAATGCATTTTAATGTTACTTGCTGCTAGCCAACTTTAATTTTCTACTTTCCCTTATCAATGCCTTGGTCTACCTTCACTGGATTCTGAAAATTTCTCAATCCTTAAGCTTACTATCAAAGCTCATTGAACTCCTTTACATGTTTCTGATTTAAAAAATACGAAAAAGGGTTTTCAGTTTTAAAAAAAAACTTGTAAATTCACTTCAGATTATTCGGACTGGAAGTGTGTGAGAGGTGGTGTGCCTCGGGAATCATTGCTGGGCCCATTGCTGTTTATGGTTTATATTAATTATTTAAATGAGAATGTATAGGCATGATTAATAAATCTTTGGATGACACTAATGTGGATGGTATTATAGGTAGCAAAGATGGTTATCAAAAATTACAGCAAGACCTTGATTGGTTGGGCAAGTAGGCTGAGGAATGGTTAATGGAGTTTAATGCAGGTAAGTGTGAGGTCTTGTATTTTGGGAAACCAAACCAGGGCAGGACCTACACATTGAATGGCAGACCCCTTGGGAGTGTTGTAGAGCAGAGGGATCTAGGAGTGCAGGTACATGGTTCCTTGAAAGTGGAATCACAGCTAGATAGGGTTGTCATAAAGGCTTTTGATATATTGGCCTTCAGTCAGGGAATTGAGTATAGAAGTTGGGATGTTATGTTACATTTGTGTAAGATATTGCTGAGGCCACATTGGGAGTATTATGTTCAGTTTTGGTCACCCTGCTATACGAAGGATGTTGTTAAGCTAGAAAGAGTGCAGAGAACATTTCTTAGGATGTTCCCAGGATTTGAGGGTCTAAGCTATAGGGAGAGGTTGGGTAGGCTAGGACTTTATACCTTGGAGCACAGGAGGCTGATGGGTGATCTTATAGAGGTGTATAAAATCACGAAGGGAATAGATTGGGTAGATGCACAATATTTTAACCAGATGAGGACTCAAGGACCAGAGGACATAGTTTTAAGGTGTGAGGCGGAAAATTTAATAGGAGCCTGAGGGGCAATTTTTCTACCCAGAGAGTGGTGAGTATATGGAAAGAACTATCAGAGGATGTAGTTGAGGGAGGTGCTATATCAATATTTAAAATACCTTTAAACAGGCACTTAGATAGGAACGGTTTAGAGGGATATAGCCCAAACGTGGGTAGGTAGGATTAGTATAGATCAGGCTTTGGCAAGTTGGGCTGAAGGGTCTATTTCCGTGCTGTATAACTGTATGACTCAATGAAAGAATAACAATTATTAAAACAGATTAAGCATTGTAAGACTTTTTACAAAAAATATTTTGCACTCCACAATCAAATGAAAGGGATGCTGCAGCTGAGAGGTACGATGTGAATTGCATCTGACTTCTCTGGTCACTGCAACCTACCTCCAGCCCAGTGCTGGCATCTGATTTCAAACTCATGCCTGACTTCATTCAGATTAGGAAGTGAGAAATAAATTGCTGCACTTGTCTCCACCTTTCAAATGTCTCCACATAGATGTGGCAAGTTAGAGATGGGCCACGGGTAAAAGGAAAGAACATTTTGGGCAATAAAACTTGGTGAGGTTTTGTTTCGATCAAGTCTGTTATTGTGTTCTGATTTCCATTTAATTGACATATGATGTATACATGTAAATGTAAATGTCTGTAAATGTATATTTATAGGCTTTTTTCTCAGCAAACACCTTTGATTTTAACAATAGATTACCATTTTAATGCGTAGGAAGGAACTGCAGATGCTGGTTTAAACCGAAGATAGACACAAAAAGCTGGAGTAACTCAGCATCTCTGGAGAGAAGGAATGGGTGACATTTCGGGTTGAGACCCTTTTCTTCAGAAATGTAGGGTCTCGACCCAAGACGTCACCCATTCCTTCTCTCCAGAGATGCTGCCTGTCCCACTGAGTTACTCCAGCTTTTTGTGTCTATCTTTCTGTTTTAATGTACATATTAGCAATGTTGCCTTCTGCATTTTAGGTTAACACAGCCAGTCTAGATGAAGTTACCCATGAAGATGCAGTGACGGCTTTAAAAAACACAGCAGAAGTGGTATACTTGAAGGTCGCAAAGCCAACCAGCATGTACGTGCATGATGGGTACGCACCTCCAGACATCACCAATTGTGAGTATTTCTCAGTTCACTGATGGTGTGCAGTGATTTAAAGGCCGAAAATTAATTCTTGAAAACTGTTTTTAAGTATTTAACATATGTATATGATTATGTAGATGAGTTGGATGAAAATATAGGTTGGGTAATTAGTAGGTTTGCAAATGACGCACAAATTGGCAGAGTTGTGGAAAGTGAAGAAGGTTGCCAAAAGATGCGTCAGGATGTGGATGAGTTGGAGATGTGGGCAGATAAATGACAGATGGATTTTAATCCAGAGTAATACGAGGTTGTTGTACTTTGGTGGTTCAGATGCAAGAGGAAAATATATAGTAAACGGATGGACTCTTAAAAACGTTGATGTACAGAGGGATCTTGAGATGCAAATATATAGGGTGGTAATGTGTGGCTTGCTTGCCATCAGTTACAGCATTGAGTATAAAAGTTGGCATATCTGTTATAGCTGTACAAAACTTTGGCTCAGTCACATTTGGCGTATCAAGTGTAGTTATGTTACAGGAAGGATGTAGAGGCTTTGAAGAGAGTGATTGGATTGGAGAACATTGGCTCTGAGGAGAGGTTGAAGAAACTTTAGTTTTAGTTTTAGAGAGAGAGCATGGAAACAGGCCTTTCGGCCCACTGAGTCCACGCTGACCATTGATCACCCATTCAAATTAGCTTTGTGTTGTCCCACTGTTCATAACTTGGTTTTGTTTTGATTTCTCTGGAGCATTGGAGGCTGAAGGGTGACTTGATAGAAGTGTAAAAATTAATAGAGGAGTAAATAAAATATCAAATACTAGAGGGTGTAGATTTAAGATGTGATGGGATAAAGTTGAAAAGAAATGAGCGAGGCAACATTTTCTACACAGTGTGGTAGATGCTCAGAGCACGCTGCTATGAGAGGTGATGGAAGCAGATGCCATTGTAATGTTTAAGAGGCATTTGGACAGGCAGCGGATGGAGGGGTACGGACTATGCACAAGCAGATGGAATTAGTTTTAAATGGCATCATGGATTGCAGACTCGTGGGCCAAAGGGCCTCTGTGCTGTACGTAACATGTTCTAATGTAACACATATACTTGACACTGTATGCGCATTGAGAGTGAAAAAATTGCAGTTAATAGAAATCTGAAGAAAAAGAGAGGAAATCTAGAGGGTGTAGATTTAATTTCCCTGATTTAATTGCACTTGAACCTGAGGGGGACCGATATCCTGGCGGGGAGATCTGCAAAGGCTACTGGGGAGACTTTAAACTAGAATGGTTGGGGGGAGGGACTCAAATAGAGAATGCTATTAGACAGTGTGTGAGGCAGGAGGCAGAGAGGCAGAGAAGGAAAGCACTCAGACCCAACATGTAGGGGGGGAAAGAAGAAAACAATAATAAACAGAGAATAAGAGGTGGTGGGGTTCTTAAATGGGTGAGCAGAGAAACAGAGGGGTGTAAAATGCGGGCGGAAGCAATAGGTAGCAAGGTGAAAAGTAAAAGTGGCAGGCAGACAAATCCAGGGCAAAAATCAAAAAGGGCCACTTTTCAACATAATTGTATAAGGGGTAAGAGCGTTGTAAAAACAAGCCTGAAGACTTTGTGTCTCAATGCAAGGAGCATTCATAATAAGGTGGATGAGTTGAACGTGCAGATAGCAATTAATGATTATGATATAGTTGGGATCACGGAGACATGGCTCCAGGGTGACCAAGGCTGGGAGCTGAACATCCAGGGATATTCAATATTCAGGAGGGATAGAGAGAAAGGAAAAGGAGGTGGGGTAGCGTTGCTGGTTAGAGAGGAGATTAACGCAGTGGAAAGGAAGGACATTAGCTTGGAGGATGTGGAATCGGTATGGGTAGAGCTGCGAAACACTAAGGGGCAGAAAACGCTGGTGGGTGTTGTGTACAGGCCACCTAGCAGTAGTAGTGAAGTTGGGGATGGCATCAAACAGGAAATTAGAAATGCGTGCAACAAAGGCAAAACAGTTATAATGGGTGACTTCAATCTACATATAGATTGGGTGAATCAAATTGGCAGGGGTGCTGAGGAAGAGGATTTCTTGGAATGTATGCGGGATAGTTATCTAAACCAACATGTAGAGGAACCAACGAGAGAGCAGGCTATTCTAGACTGGGTATTGAGTAATGAGGAAGGGTTAGTTAGCAGTCTTGTTGTGCGTGCCCCCTTGGGCAAGAGTGACCATAATATGGTTGAGTTCTTCATTAGGATGGAGAGTGACATTGTTAATTCAGAAACAACGGTTCTGAACTTAAAGAAAGGTAACTTTGAGGGTATGAGACGTGAATTGGCCAAGATTGACTGGCAATTAGTTCTAAAAGGGTTGACGGTGGATATGCAATGGAAGGCATTTAAAGACTGCATGGATGAACTACAAAAATTGTTCATCCCAGTTTGGCAAAAGAATAAATCAGGGAAGGTAGTGCATCCGTGGATAACAAGGGAAATCAGGGATAGTATCAAAGCAAAAGATGATGCGTACAAATTAGCCAGAAAAAGCAGCATACCAGAGGACTGGGAGAAATTCAGAGACGAGCAGAGGAGGACAAAGGGCTTAATTAGGAAAGGGAAAATAGATTATGAAAGAAAACTGGCAGGGAACATAAAAACTGACTGTAAAAGTTTTTATAGATATGTGAAGAGAAAGAGATTAGTTAAAACAAATGTAGGTCCCTTGTAGTCAGAAACAGGTGAATTGATCATGGGGAACAAGGATATGGCGGACCAATTGAATAACTACTTTGGTTCCGTCTTCACTAAGGAAGACATAAATAATCTGCCGGAAATAGCAGGGGGCCGCGGGTCAAAGGAGATGGAGGAACTGAGTGAAATCCAGGTTAGTCGGGAAGTGGTGTTGGGTAAATTGAATGGATTAAAGGCCGATAAATCACCAGGGCCAGATAGGCTGCATCCCAGAGTACTTAAGGAAGTAGCTCCAGAAATAGTGGAAGCATTAGTGATAATTTTTCAAAACTCTTTAGATTCTGGAGTAGTTCCTGAGGATTGGAGGGTAGCAAACGTAACCCCACTTTTTAAGAAGGGAGGGAGAGAGAAAACGGGGAATTACAGACCAGTTAGTCTAACATCGGTAGTGGGGAAACTGCTAGAGACACTTATTAAAGATGGGATAGCAGCACATTTGGAAAGTGGTGAAATCATTGGACAAAGTCAGCATGGATTTACGAAAGGTAAATCGTGTCTGACGAATCTTATAGAATTTTTCGAGGATGTAACTAGTAGAGTGGATAGGGGAGAACCAGTGGATGTGTTGTATCTGGACTTTCAGAAGGCTTTCGACAAGGTACCACATAAGAGATTAGTATACAAACTTAAAGCACACGGTATTGGGGGTTCAGTATTGATGTGGATAGAGAACTGGCTGGCAAACAGGAAGCAAAGAGTAGGAGTAAACGAGTCCCTTTCACAATGGCAGGCAGTGACTAGTGGGGTACCGCAAGGCTCAGTGCTGGGACCCCAGCTATTTACAATTTATATTAATGAACTGGATGAGGGAATTGAAGGCAACATCTCCAAGTTTGCGGATGACACTAAGCTGGGGGGCAGTGTTAGCTGTGAGGAGGATGCTTGGAGACTGCAAGGTGACTTGGATAGGCTGGGTGAGTGGGCAAATGTTTGGCTGATGCAGTATAATGTGGATAAATGTGAGGTTATCCACTTTGGTGGCAAAAACAGGAAAGCAGACTATTATCTAAATGGTGGCCGATTAGGAAATGGGGAGATGCAGCGAGACCTGGGTGTCATGGTACACCAGTCATTGAAAGTAGGCATGCAGGTGCAGCAGGCAAATCTGAGGAAGGACATTGTAGCCATAGAGGGAGTGCAGAGAAGGTTCACCAGACTGATTCCTGGGATGTCAGGACTTTCAGATGAAGAAAGACTGGATAGACTTGGCTTATACTCGCTAGAATTTAGGAGATTGAGAGGCGATCTTATAGAAACGTACAAAATTCTTATGGGGTTGGACAGGCTAGATGCAGGAAGATTGTTCCCGATGTTGGGGAAGTCCAGGACAAGGGGTCACAGCTTAAGGATAAGGGGGAAATCCTTTAAGACCGAGATGAGGAAAAACTTTTTCACACAGAGAGTGGTGAATCTCTGGAACTCGCTGCCACAGAGGGTAGTTGAGGCCAGTTCATTGGCTATATTTAAGAGGGAGTTAGATGTGGCCCTTGTGGCTAAAGGGATCAGGGGGTATGGAGAGAAGGCAGGTACGGGATACTGAGTTGGATGATCAGCCATGATCATATTGAAGGGCGGTGCAGGCTCGAAGGGCCGAATGGCCTACTCCTGCACCTATTTTCTATGTATCTATGTATCTAAATGGTTCGTCAAGCAATAACTATGGAGACAGAGTGACCGTTACTGTGTGAGATCACGGACTTGTCAGCGTTCTGCTATATGCATTAACTGCATTCTGACTTTGAATTAAGGCTTTTTTCATTTATATAATTTCTGGGTATGTGGACCTTACTAGCTAGCCCTAATTACCCTGCTGGGTAGGACCTGCCATCTTGTATCATGAATTCCTGGTGAATGCTGTTAAAGTAGCCAGATTTGGTCCTAATGACAATGAAGTAACAGTGATATATTTCCTAGTCAGGATGTGTCAACTTGGATGGAATTGCAGGTGATGATGCACCTGCAGCCCTTTTCCTTAATGGAAGCGATTTGGGCAGTGTGGACAGAGTCGCCACGGCAAGAAATTCCTGTGCACTTTGTTAAAGGTGCACACTTCAGCCATAGGTGGTGGAGGAATGAGCGTTTAGGCACCTGGATGGGATAGAGATCAAACTGGCAGTTTTATCCTGCATGAGTCAAGCTGATTCAGTTGGAGTTACATTTCCATGTACATGAAGGATTTGGGTTGTCAGAAAGTGAGACACTTTCCTCCGGTTACCTAGCATTTGGCCTGCTCTTGCAGCCACAGTAACTGGCCAGTTTTTGCTGAAAATCAAAAAGAAACATGTAGATGCTGGAAATATGAAATAAAAACACAATGCTGGAAAGTTATTATGATCTTTCGACATGCTGGCAATGAGAACTTTATTTAGTGAGTCTATCTACTTCTAACCTAATGATGAAATTAAGGTCATTATTGAAGCAATTGAAAGTGGTTAGACCTAAGATATTGCCCTGAGTAACTCCTGCATTGATGTCCTGATGCTGAAATGATTGACTTTCATCAACTACAGCACTTATAAAGCCATGAGTATTTTTCCCTTTATTGGCCATTGATTTTAGTTTCACTGTTTTCCTGAATTTCCTCTTGGTCAAATGTTATATTGATGCCAAGGACATAATCTTTTATCATGCCTTTGAAATCCAGCTCTTTGGTCCAAGACTCTGATGTCTAGAGCTTAATAATCTATGCATCAGTGGGCATGTTTGGTGAGTAAGTGCTGCTTAATATCACTCCCAACAGCAACCTTACAGCAGTTAGCTTATTCATAGTCAACAGGATAAAGGGAACAACACATACTGGTACATCTTTGTAACTGTCATCCAGATCCCTGCACTGTCGCTACACTGAAACAACTTCACCAGATCCGTTGCTTGTTCTGAAGTGCAGTTCTTCAGTGCTACAATCAGAACATTATTTGATCTGATAGCTTTTTAGTATCTGTTACTATCGGCTGTTACTTGATATCACGTGGAGTGAATCACATTGTCTAAAGCAGCATTTCTCAACTTTTTTACCCTCGTGGAACCCTTGAAATAATTTTCATTTCTCAGGGAACCCCTAAAATTATTATATAAAGGCAAACAGAAGAACTAACCTTGGAGGAGAGAGAGAGAACAACACACATAAACTTTTCATAAACTAACAAAACATACACAAATAAACTTTTCATAAACTAACAAAAGTAAACATAAACATACTTAAATTAAAAAAATTCATATAACATCCCTAAATGATGGGTAAAAATTACTAAATAACGTGGGTGAATGAGGGACTGTACCTGCACGCCAGGATGCACAGACAGGACTGAAGAAGACCGTGCATGTGTCTGTACTCGAGTGATTCACTTCATGATACACAAACCAGTCACGTGCAGCTCCTGTCCACTGACCACTAAAGGCCCTTTCACACTAGCGCCGTATAGATGTCGCTGAATATATTCCCTATGATTATTATACTTTTAAATGATATGACAGGTTGAAGACTTTATTATAATACCCAAGAATTTTCCAAGAATATGCCGTACGTGTATAATAAAGTTACAAATATGAAATTATACACAAAAATGACTCAAAAATGCATTTACATATGATCACTATTTCTCTCGGAACCCCTAGTGACCTCTCGCGTTCCGGGGAACCCCAGTTGAGAAACGATGGTCTAAAGGTTATTTTCTGTGATGGCAAGGAAGAAGCAGAGATCTCCTCAGAACTAGACACAAACGCTGAAGTAATTCAGTGGGTCAGGCAGCAACCCTGGAGAACATGGATGGGTTACGTTTCTGGTTGGACTTTTCTTCATCTGTGTGTGTGCACAGGGGAAAAGAGCTGGAAGTCTCGCCCTCTAAATTTCTTCTTGCGTGCCCAACTCCCCCCCCCACAATCAGTCTGAAGATGGGTCTCAATCAAAAATGTCACCTTTCCATTTTCTCCAGGGATGCTGCCCGGCCTACTGAGTTACTGCAGTACTTTGTGTCTTTTTTTGGTAAATAGTATCTGCAGTTCCTTATTTCTACATCTTAAAATTGTTGGCTCATTGGTTATTTTGGTCTAAGCACTTGGTGCTAATGTAAGTAGATCACCAAGACATCTATAGAAAGATCTGACAAACACTGATCAGCTTCAGAAAGAATAACACAATCCCATGAAAATGGACAAATTAACCAACCCCAAATATAAAATCCATGCAGCCATGAGGTCAGTAACCATCAGTTTTACTTTTAGAGAAACCGCATGGAAACCACCGAGTCCATGCCGACCAGCAATCACCCATGCACTAGTTCTATCCTACACCAGCGGGATAAATTATAGAAGGCAATTAACCTACAAACCTGCATGTTTTTGGAATGTAGGAGGAAATGGGAGCACATGGAGAAAGCCCAGGCGGTCACAGGTAGAATGTACAAACTTCAACAGACAGAACCTGTAGTCTGGATCGAACCTGGGTCTTTGCCACTGTAAGGCTGTAACACTACCTCTGCGCCACAATGCCACCCCTTTAAAGATACATCATGGAAATAAGCCCTCTGGCTCACGGAGACAGTTGATCACAAGTTCACACTAGTTCCATGTTATCCCACTTTCGCATCCACTTCCTACACATTAGGGACAATTTTACAGAGGCCAGTTAACCAACAAACCCACACGTCTTTCGGGTGTGTGAGGAAACTGGAGCTGTTGGAGGAAACCCACGCGGTTACAGGGAGAACATGCATACTCCACACAAATAGCACCTGAGCTCAGGATTGAACCCGGGTCTGTGGTGGTGTGAGGCAGCAGCTCTACTAGCTGCACCAGTGTGCAGGCACTCAGCTGGAGAGGATTATACTGGATCAAGAAAGACACCCATTCCCCAATTCCTGCCCTAGGATGGCTCTTGCAGCAGTACTTGCCTTTTGCAGCTCCACTAGAAGACACGCTGGAGGTCTGCCTGCTGCAGCCATCCTGTGAACCAGTGCAGACTGCTGTAATGCCCCAGGGTTTGGGCACATATCCCGAGGTCTCACCCCTGGAAAATCCTGATGGCTTCTAATGACATTTTAAAGTAATTAAAATTTATTCAAATAATTCAAATTGTAGATTATTTAAAATGAACTTATGAAATAATGATTTCACTTGACTATTGTAAGATCATTTAAACACATTGAAATAAACAAAATTAACTACCGGTAAACGTTTTACTCGAGGTTTATGATCCAGTCTTGTATTGTGCTGCTATATTTAGGCTTAGGCTAGCCATCCTGAAATTTATTTTTGGATTGGAGTTTGGCAAATGTTCAGTGAAATTTCTTACAGTCCTGTGAAATTTCTTAGTCCTATGACAACTATTGATTCAAAAATACTGCAGTCATTAATCTTGATAAAATTATGTTTTTAATTTACATCAGTCTTGTGCAATCTTGTTCGCAGTCCAGAGGGCTGGCACTGCCTGCTGTAAAATCTGTCCAAATCTATGTTCTGTCACCACAGCATTTGATTATGTGTTACTTCCACCTCCCTGCACACTTTCTCTTAAAGAGAAATGCGCTGGTACCACTGGAGTGCATTCTAGGAATGAGATCTCCTCTTCCTGGGAAGATGGGATGTATTCCTCTGACTTATTTTTAGTGAAAACAATTTATCTTGACTGAATACCTTGCAAAGGTATAAACTTCATCTTAGGTTACTCTTTAAAGGAAATTGAGTCTGAACACCGATGGTTAGGAAATATAGGTCAATGATAAGGAGATTCAAGGAACTGCAGATGCTAGAATCTAAAGCAAAACACAAACTGCTGGAGTAATGTAGTTGCCTCTTTTTGCTAAAGTAGTTGTGGTAAAGATCAGCGATAAGTGTTTAATCACCACTCGATACAGCCTGCCTGCCTCATCCATCAAAGGTTGCTTTGCACTGAGCCATGAGTGATTTATTGCTATGAGATAAGTGGAGGAGACCTAAAGTTCTCAGTGTGCAGCCCAAGTGGGCATCTTTTTAAAGCATCAGTGCGTAAATTCTTGTGAGTGTTTGGACTAGAGGGCCAAGAGCATGATCTTGAATCAGAATTGTGTGGAGCAATAGTAAGCAGTGGACTAGTATACTAAATTGTGTTGAGGGCTGTTGCCTCCACCAACTTTTCAATCAGTGAGGTCCAGACCCTTCGCCACTATTTTGGTGAGGGTAAATAATACCCTAACTTTCCCTAATCCTTCTGCAAAATCTACATCTATTCATTAGTCAACCTTTCATTCATGGAAATGATCCTTCCTGTTCTCCATGTTTAGGCCCCTCATAACTTTGCACATCTCCATTTCCTCTCTAATTCCGGGTCTGTCTCACCCCCTAGGCAAGTCTAACTCTCCGCAGTCCTAGAAACATCTTCAACTTTTCTCTGCACCAAATTGTGATGTCTTCACATCAGAATCAGAATCAGAATCGCACTTTATTCGCCAAGTATGTTTTGCAACGTACGAGGAATTTCATTTGCCAGATCAGTCATACAATTAAAAGCAACAGATCACTCAAAAACACATAACATAAACATCCACCACAGTGACTCCTACACATTCCTCACTGTGATGGAAGATGAAATAAAGTTCAAGTCCCTTCCCTTAGTTCTTACTCGGTCATGTGCCTCGAGCCCCCATTGACGGGACGATCTTGACTCCCGTAGCCGATGGCATTCGGGCCCTCCGCATCGAGGCGATCAGCTCCTGCATCGGGGGGGATGTCAGCTCCCTCGCGCTGGACGATCGTACCTCGCGTCTGGGCTGGTCGAACCTTCTGCGACGTCGGAGCTCCCGACTAGCCTCTCCCGAGACTGCGAGCTCTTGATGGTAAAGTCCGCGGTGGGAGCGATCCCAGGCAAGGGATCAGCTCCGATGTTCAGTCCCCGCGATAGGGCTCAAAGTTAGTCCGAGGAGGCTTCCAGCTCCATCGATGGAAGGCCGCAGAGCGACCGGAGAATGCGAAAATTAATCACATCTCCGGCAAGGGGAGAACTTGAAAAAAAGTTTCCCCCGATCCCCTCCCCCACATAAAACAAACCGAAGAACATTAAAACAAACTTTTAACAACACTAAAAATAACAAAAAGAATGAAAAAACGAACAGACTGCCGGCGGAGCAGCCATGGACTCGATCTAGCTAATATTTTAAGCTGTTACAGGATCACTACTGTCTCTTGCATTCTACGCCTTAGCCAATCCTTAACTCCTTATTTCCAATGCAGTTTCCCTCATTACAAAAATGTTTCACATGACAAGGATCCAGCAGCAATAAATATAAGACTTTTTAGAAACACCAGTACAGTAAAATTCCAATAATCTGTCCCCCCTTAGACATTGGTGTTGGACTCGCAGATTTTCCACCCTCTTGGTTATTATTTATTTTTGGGCAGATAGTTAACTCAGCAAGATTTGGAAGGATACCATCCTTACATGGGTAAGGGGCCTGTTTCTGCTGTGTACAACTGTTACTCAATTAGTGATTGAGTAACAGTAACCCTTACCCAAATTGCTTTTTCATGACACAGGAACTCTAATATAGTAGTGCTATATTAGAGTTCCTGTGTCATGAAAAAGCAATTTGCTTCAAACAATAAAAGCAATATCAATAAATCACACCAGAAGGGCACTGATTGGAAATAGAAACAATTATTTTTTTATCAGACCTCAACCCATGAGCAGCAGCTAGCTCTTAAGTATGTTTTATTAGCCACAGTCAGACTTCATTGATGTTTCAATTGGGCAAAAGGGGAAATTGAGGGACACAACAGTGGATTTTGAGGCCTATTGATTGTTTGCTGGAATCTCTTGCCAACCACTGTCACAAAGCTCAATAAAGCTATTCCAAAACCAAGCAGGAGATTGCAAGTTTTAAAATGATAAATCATGTGTTCTAGCTAACTAGTGTGCACAGCAGCATATTTTGATTTGTGTGCCTACACGTTGTGCTATGGCTGAGCACCATGTTCGATGGCTCACTATTGAGTCAAGGGACATTCTGAAAACCACTGAGATGAATAGCACTTCATATCTGGCTCCTCAGATTCATGCCAGTATCTGATGTGGACTCATTCATTTGAATGTAGTCATTATTTTTTTATTTAAAAGGTAAATATTTTAATATTTTCTTTTCCTCATATATTTTAGTTTCTAAAATGTTTATTGTTTTATTTTAACTTGTTAACTTAATAATTTTGAATCATTTTCAATTATCCCCAATCATAGACTTGGTAAACAGTAAACATGCCATGTTCTGGCATGAGCTGTCAGAGTACCAACTGGATTTGCATCACCTTTAGCCTAGTCACCATGCAAAGCTCCCTTTGGAAAAGCTATTGTGGAAATGCATTGAGAACTGTGCTTCCACAAAATCTTTGTGTAGCTATGGGTTAGCATCGGCAGCAGCTGTGTCACATGGACCAGCTCAGCATAGTCCAGTTCATTTACAATTTGACAGTGTAAATCAACTTTAGGAAGGGTCATATTAATGGAATGACATCATTTGGAGCTGTGAATGTGTTTGGGCTAAAATGCAATCATAATGTTTAGATTGTTTTTCTGTATTTGAGTGATTAATGGTGCTAGCAATTTTCAACAGTTACACATTTCAAAGAATACAGCAAATGCCATAGGGCCATATAACATCATGGCTCTATTACTGAAGATTTGCAATCCTGAACTAGCCGTGCTTTTATCCAGCTACTCCTGTACATTTACTTCGCCGATCCTTTGTCAGTGTGGAAAATTATCCAAGTGTGTCCTATGTACTAGAGAGGACACATTAAATCTGACAAATTACCTCCCAGACTGAAGCAGGGTCTCGATCCGAAACGTCACCCATTCCTTCTCTCCAGGGATGCCGCCTCACCCGCTGAGTTACTCCAGCATTTTGTGTCTACCACCCAGACTAATCACCATCGTCAATAAAGTTCGAGAAGGTGTCATCAGTAGTGTTGTCAGATCGTATCTGTTCATACATCACTGGCTCACAAATGCCCAATTTGGGATTTGGCTGCTTCACTCGGCTCTAGACTCTTTCACCATCTCTGTGTAACCATGGACCCAAAAGCTGAATTTCTGAGGTGAGGTGAGAGTGATCACATTTGGCATTGTGGCAGCACTTAATAGCATATAACATCTAGAGCCCTGGTAAAGCAGAAGTCAATGAGCATCAGAGAGAATGCTGCACACATGCTCGCACAAAAAAAGAAGAAAAGTTGATGGAGATTAATCATCTTTGCCCTTGGGCAATGGTGCAGGGATTCAATAGACAATAGACAATTGGTGCAGGAGTAGGCTATTTGGCCCTTCAAGCCAGCACCGCCATTCAATGTGATCATGGCTGATCATTCCCAATCAGTACCCCGTTCCTGCCTTCTCCCCATATCCCCTGACTCCGCTATCTTCGTGCCCTATCTAGCTCTCTCTTGAAAGCATCCATAGAACCGGCCTCCACCGCCCTCTGAGGCAGAGAATTCCCAGACTCACAACTCTTTGTGTGAAAAAGTGTTTCTTCATCTCTGTTCTAAATGGATTACCCTTATTCTTAAACTGTGGCCCCTGGTTCTGGACTCCCCCAACATCGGTAACATGTTTCCTGCCTCGAGTGTGTCCAAACCCTTAATAATCTTATATGTTTCTATAAGATCCCCTCTCATCCTTCTAAATTCCAGAGTATATAAACCCAGCCACGCCATTCTCTCAGCATATGACAATCATCTGACTAATACCTCAGGCCAACTATCTTTAGCTGTTTCTGAATCCCCATCCCTCTATTGTCAAGTCAGAAGTGGGGATGTTTGCTGAAGGCAGCTTAATGTTCAGCTCTGTTCACATCTTGGCAAATAATGTAATCCAAGCCTTTATGCAGTAAGACCTAGATAATATTCTGTCACGGAGTTACAAAGCAAAAAACTCTATTTGTGCCCCTCAAATACCAACCAGTAAACGACTCCAAAAAGAGAGTTACATACTCTCGAAGATAATGCCGGTCATTGTATCCACCATCCACATGTTCAATGGCCATTACAATTCTGCTGTTGCCATCGACGGCAACATATGAAACTGCTCTTGCTCAATGGTGCCATATTGGAAGCCCACCACCGACAAGTTCCCTTCCAATTTTGCACCATTCTGACCTTCATTGCTGCATGGGCTAAATCCTGGATCTCCTTACCCAAGAGCCTTGTGTTAGTGGCTTCACCAAGACTGCAGCAGGTAAATGATGTGGTCCACAACCATCTTTGTGAGGACAATCAGGTTGGGCGGGTCTTTCGATCAACGACCACATTACAAGTAGATAAGAACCACATTCCTTTCATGGATAATTTGATTCCGGAATGTGCACACTGGTTGTTAAATTATGGATTCAGGAAAGATGGTTCAGTGTAGCTGCGCTGTAATTAGACCTGCAAACTTGAAACCTCTACTACCATCATAAAATATGAGTAATGCAAACATATGGGAGCATTATCAGCTGCAAATTTCTGCAGGTTACACACAATCTTAAATTTGTTGCTGGATCATAATCTGCTAAGTCCTTCATGAGTGACACTCTGCGAGTATCTTAACAAACAATGGCATGCACAACTCATAATAGAATTTAAATGTATAATCCTTATCTGGCCATTGATTAACTGGTAGGCCTCAAACATTGTAAATTCACATTGTAAGTAAACCATTTAACATTTTCTGAGTGCTGATTTATTATTACACTCTTGGTCCTCCAGACCAAATGTTTGCATGTATGTAACCCCACAGTTTTAATAAAACATTATCTCATTGCGGTCCCAGCATCCTCGCCATCATCAACAGTTCTCTGGCCACTGGCACTGTTCCTACCTGCTTCAAGCAAGCGGTGGTCCAGCCCCTCCTGAAAAAACCTAACCTAGACCCCACCTTGCCTAGCAACTACAGACCTATTTCCAAACTGCCTTCCCTTTCAAAAGCCCTTGAAAAGGTAATTTTAAATCAACTTCTGCCTTACCTACACCAAAATACCATCCTGGAAACTTTCCAATCAGGTTTCAGGGCCCACCACAGCACAGAATCTGCCTTGTTGAAGGTACATAACGACCTACTTCTCACCATTGACTCCGGCGACTGTGCAATCCTGCTCCTTCTCGACCTCAGCGCAGCATTTGATACAGTCGACCACACCATCCTAATTGACCGTCTCCGATACGGGGTTGGTATTGATTGCACTCCCCTGAGCTGTTTCGTCTCCTACCTCAAAGATAGGAGTTTCTCTGCAAACATAGGCAACTCTTTCTCCTCCCCAGCTAGCCTTTGCTGCGAGGTTCCACAAGGCTCCATCATGGGCCCCATTCTCTTCTCCCTGTATATGTTCCCCTTAGGCCAAGTCATTCAAAGGCACGGCATTTCCTTCCACTGCTATGCAGAATTTCCACAACTCTATCTCCTCCTGAAACCCAACAACCGATCAAATCTACTCAGCCTTATCCACTGCCTCGAGGATATAAAGTGTTGGATGGCCCAGAACTTCCTCCAACTAAACGAGAGCAAGTCTGAGGTCATCCTACTCGGCCCCTTGGGCTCAATCAAAACGATAGCAGGCAGCCTTGGCAGCCTTACCCCATTACTCAAACCTCACGTCAAAAACCTTGGCATGATATTTGACTCCGCGTTGAAATTTGACAAACAAGTCAATGCCGTGGTAAAAGCTAGCTTCTTCCAGCTTCGGACGATAGCTAAAATAAAACAATTCCTCCAATTTGACGACCTCGAAAAGATCATCCACTCATTGCAACTCCCTTTACACTGGCATCAGCGAGACTCCTGACGGGCACCCAAGAAAGGGACCAATTCTGGCCTCTCTCCACTGGCTCCCTGTGTGGCTCCGAATCAATTTCAAGCTCCTTCTTTATGTATACAAAGCCCTTAACGGGCTTGCCCCCACCTACATCAAAAATCTGCTTACCCACCATACCACCTCCAGGTCCCTCAGATCGGCCGACTTGGGGTTACTGACCATCCCGCGGTCTAGGCATAAGCTCAGGGGCGACCGCGCTTTTGCGGTTGCAGCTCCTAGACTATGGAACAGCATCCCTCTTCCCATCAGAACTGCCCCCTCCATCAACTCTTTTAAGTTTAGACAAAACTTATTTCTACTCTCAAGCCTTTCTTGAGGTCCTCTTGAGGGAGCGCTGTATGTAAGTATCTATGTATGTATTGTTGATCTATGTACCACTGTTTGTAGCACGTTAGTACCTGCACTAATGTAAAGCACTTTGGTCAACGAGAGTTGTTTTTAAATGTGCTATAGAAATAAAATTGACGACTTGACTAGTCAGGGAAGCTGGCACCAAACCCTGTCTTCCTGGTTGTTGTGAGCTGCTGTGCTGGGAACCTGGGAGCTTGTAACCATGCATATAGTATGAGCCCAAGGGTTTGCTGCAAAGTCACAATGCCTAGCCCATGTGTAGACAGACTGCCTGACTGACAGTCTCCTACCATCTCCCTCATCACCACCTGTTGAATGTGATGGAAGCTGCTGTCTCCTCTGTGTTTAGTTAAGGGGCTGTCCCACTGCGGCAACCTAATTGGCGAGTTTAGAAGAGTTTGCCCTCGACTCATACTCGCAGCATGGTCGATACGAGGTCCTAGGAGGTCTTTACAACTCTCCTTCATGCTCGAGAGTAGTCCCCGCGTACTCGAGGTCTCAGCTAGGTCGCAGCGTATTTTTCAACATGCTGAAAAATGCCCGCGAGTAAAAAAAAGGTCGCCACGGAAAAAAACGATAATTTTTTACTCGTAGGTTTAGTCGAAGTAGGTCTTAGTAGGTCGCCATGTTATTCGTAGGTAATCGAGGGTAGTCAAAGATAATCGAAGGTAGTCAAAGGTAGTCGTAGATAGTCTTCAACATAGTCGAAGGGAGGTCGTAGGAGATCGAAGGAGGTCGTCTTCACTCTCCACTATTCGGTGTCCAATTTTCCCGAAGCTAGTCGAAGCTAGTCTTCAACATAGTCGAAGGAGGTCTTCAACATGACACTTTTTCAAACTCTCCTAAACTGTTCTAAACTCGCCAATTAGGTTGCCGCAGTGGGACAGCCCCTTTATACTTCTCTCCTGGGTTGAAGGTTTTTCTATGGTAATAAGCTCAACAGTATGACTGGCCATTGAGTTTGTCACCATAGAAAAAACTCTTGGCTGGAGAGATCTATGCAGATGAAGAAAGGAGAAACAGCAGCTCCATCACATCTGACATGAATTGATGAAAGACCATAAGATCTGGATACTCTGCCACCATGTGGAACAACTGCTGCTGCTTCCAGCAATTGCCTGCACTTGAGGTGCCAGTCAGGGGGCATCCCTGAGCTCCACATCACAGTGCAGAATAGGCTCGCCACCTGCCTCAACCTACACACCACCAGTCATCAGATGCAGCTTCTCCACGCTAAGCCATGGGCAAGTAAGTGTTGCAAGACTGCTAGTAGAGGAATTCACACCAGATCCCTGACGTAAGGTGGGCAGAAATTGGCACCAAGCAACTGGTACAACACTGCTGTCGGTCACATTTATAACTCCTTTTAGCCAAGCGAGATGTAGGTGCGTTTGAACTTGGATGCAATATTGCAAATTTACAATGATCGGATTAAGTAACTATCTCTGAGGGCTATGAACATATTAGATGCGATTTGTAGTTTGAACAGACAGGTCTGATGAAAATTATAATACAAAAATGGGAGCTACTATATTTGGAAGAAAAATTTGGAAGAAAAAAAAGCAGAAATGTAAGAAGTATGGATGTAGAAATATCTAAGTTTGTACCCAAAACTTCAGCGTATTTTAAAAATCAAATACATAACCTTACTATTGTACTCGGTGAGGTTGTTTGCTAAGAAGCATGTCATTACACAAATCATTGGTTGGAATATCATCTTTCTAAGTATTTAAGTGAAAAAGAGTTATTCTGCAAGTACAATGATCAATGAGTTCAATGATACTTTATTATCACACCTACCTAGGTACAGTGAAATCCTTTGTTTTGTATACAATCTGGTAAAATCATACAGGCAGTACACAAAGTCGCCACATTACTGGCGTCAACAAAGTTTCAAGGTTACAACAAGGTAAGTTTGATCTTGAAAGAAAATTCAATTCAAAGGAAATCTGACAATAATTCTAAATTATGAGTTTTTTAATAGGATAAATACAGAAAATTTAGTTTCCATTGGTAATTGAGAGCCACAAATCTGTTCACAAAGGTGGCACAGTGGCATAGTAGTTAATGTTGCTGCTTCACTGCTCCAGGTACCCAGTGATCCAATTTCTTCCCACATCCCAACTATGTGCTCGTAGGTTAATTGGCTGCAGTAACTCAGTCCTCCGTGTAGGTAAATGGGAAAATAATCAAACGGGGAGCTTAATGGGCATGTGAAAGTGAGACGAGGGGGAAACAGTACTGATAAGATTGCTCTGCTAGAGTCAAGATAGACGATGAGTTAGATGGTCTCTGTTAGAATAAGAATTTTAATATAAAGGGGGTTAAAACTTTAACATTAAAAACTTTGAAGAGATTGGAGATAGGGGAAGCGAGTGACAATGAATAAACGTCTCTTTCAGAAAGCTCTTGTAGGGCTGTAAAATATTTAGATGTCGGTGTGTATGTGGAAAATTCCGATCCTGAGGCAGGAATGCTGATGTTAAGTGTTATAGTCTCAAACAGCAGTTTAGTTGAAAGCTGGGAGAATGGAATGTTCAGTTAGTCATCTGTAAGCTACTATAAGCTATGGGTGGTGGGAGCACTGCCTTACAAACTTTTCCTAAGATGCCAGATACTGCCAGTTTGCCATGTTATTTTTACAATGGGGAGGGATGGTCCCTTTAGAATATCTTTGCGACCCAGTTTGCTGTTCTGTACACAAGACCAGAGTGGAATCTTCTGTTGTGATGCAATAGATACTTCAGTAACAAAAAGTATTCATTTGTATATTCATTTCTGTACCATGTTGTATTCAAATGAATACTATCCCAGATAATATGTTTTAACTGGGAAAAGAGGATTTCAGAGTAGGAGAGGAAGAATTTTATTTTCCATGTTTTGTATAAGATGCTTAACTTGGTGAGGTGATTCTTCCCGTCCATTACCCAAATTGAGCACGTTATCGTTCAACGTCAAGGAGGAAGTAATGGGCAAAATCTATTCAACCATAATGGGCTGCTTCCTTGGTGTGTGTGAACTGATGGGTGATGAACACAGCTAGTTGGATGTGAGCACTCAACAGCAGTCACACACTGGCAATGTCTGTGGGAAGTGAGCAGCAAAGCCATTAGTGGTCATAAAAGGCTGAGTGCAGGATCAATAAAACATTGATTAGCTTTTCCAATTGTCATGCAGACAGAGAGTCAATAGCTATGATAGAAAATTGAGAGCCAAATTAATTGGTCCTTTGATCAAATATGACACTAATAAAAAAAGTTTTAAAATGTCAGTTCAGCGTTGTCCTCTCTTCACGCAGATGGTATTCGTATGAACGCCAGGGACCAACACAGTGCATGCACTTTTAAAATATGCAAAGGGAGCATCTTTGTACTCTGCACAGAGAAGCTCCCAGCAGCGATTGCTGCCAATACCGAGTTAATCAGACCATTGCTACCCATCATTCTTGGAATTGGGTCATGGAGAACGAACCAAACCAACCTACCATGCATTGACTTCATTTATACCTCACGCTGCCTCAGCAAGGCCAGCAGCATAATCAAAGACGAGTCGCACCTTGACCAATCCCTCTTCTCCGCTCTTTCATCAGGCAAAAGGTATAGAAGTGTGAAAATGCACGCCTCCAGATCCAGATTATGATTTATCGATCTTTGCTAACAAGGAATATGTGATTGCGTGGTAGGAAAAATTTCAAGCTTCTCACCTACCCACATCCAAGGTTTTTTTTTTTTAGAGGAGTTCTTTACAGTGCAGTGAAGTTACTGGACCAGTATCAAAAGGTTGGCCTATTGATTTTGAGTATGTCACATTAGAGAAGCTGGGATATTTAAATAAACAAAATAAAATAAATCTCAAAGATAAAGCTTGCAGCATTAAAGGTGACTGCGAAACTCCAGATTGTTTTAAAAGATTCATTCAGGGTTGTGTATCTTTGGCATTGCGTACACCAAAAACCTGGACATGTTCAGAATGTAGTACAGTACAGAAACAGGCCCTTCCGCCCACATTGTCCATGCGGAACATGATGCCAAGTTTAACTCTTATCTGTCTGCCTTTGATCCATTCCGTACATATACATGTGCCTATCCATGTCTTTGATCATATTCAAGCCCAAGATCAATAGTCCTGATCCTGCATGCAGTTACATTACCAGCCAATTTGCTGGATCGTAGCTGCCTAGTTTTGCAGGTAGGTTGTTCTGGAGCAGCATTTAAACACTTAAAATGCTTAAAATTGTTTTAAATTGGGAACATCTACACAGTTGATTAACCTTTTCAATTTACTGATGGCTATTATAAATAATTGAGTGCACTAAGCTGGAATAGAAAGCCTTCACTTTCTGTCATTAGGTTTCTGAGCCCAGTAGACGGCTCATTTGTTAAAATGCTATCATAAATTTATAAAATTACATTTTGTAATGTAAACAAAAGCATTTCTATGTTTTTCCACGTCCTGGCATGCAAAAGATAATCATGTGAGTGAATAATTGTTAGACTATGGAGTGCAATTCAATACAGAGCTAAATGTTTCCATTAATGAATAATGTGAAACAAATAGGTGGGTTTGTTGGAAGAGGATATTAGTGTAATAATGGTAAATTACTTCCTTCCTAAAATGAAGGAATCGGTAAGCCTTTCAAAAGATATTGTTCTGGGAATACACAAGTGCACAATTGACATGAATTTAGAAAATTAAGGTGAATCAGCTTTAAATAAACAAATGCAATTGGATGAAGGTTAATAAAATTTCATTTAATTCTCAACAGAGATAACTTTGCAATGCAAGAACTTGCTTTGATATTATCATTGGGAAGGGGAGTGTTGTTGATTTTAAAATAGATTTAAATTTGGACTAACACGTATTAAGTAAATTGTGAATTTCATCATCGACCATTGTTCAGACAGCCATGTATAACATTCAATGAAAAAGTTCACTCATTCAATCAGATCAAATTAATATCTTGATGGGTCTTGATGGGAAACAGTTGCCTGCAGTCAGAAAGGCCTTGTGTTCCCAGATTTTAGGCTGTTTGGTTTATTTGTGAATTACAAAATGTTCAGTACTCATGTTTTGCGTAATAATAAATTAGTTTGGTTTAGAGATACAGCGCAGAAACACTGGGTCCGCGCCGACCAGTGATCCCCGCACTTTAACACTATCCAACACACACAAGGGGCAATTTTTGCATTTACCAAGCCAATTTACCTACAAACCTGTACGTCTTTGGAGTGTGGGAGGAAACCGACGATCTCAGAGAAAACCCACTCGGTCACGGGGAGAATGTACAAACTCCGTACAGACAGCATCCGTAGTCGGAATCGAACCCGGGTCTCCGGCGCTGCAAACACTGTAAGGCAGCAACTCTACCGCTGTGTCACCGTGCCGCCCTTTTAGTAGTTTCCATAATCTGGGTGAAACTGAAAGGGACAATGTTGATAATAGTGAAATTGAAAGGATCAAAGATGATTCCACTGAATTAAGTTTCCACTTGAATCTTTCACCTCACACTTCTGATCACAAAATTATATATATATTTCCAATCCTTGGGACCAAGGATTACAGATATATATATATATATTACATCTAATATCAGACTTTTCAGCCTGGTCACGTTGACAGTTGTCAATACTTTTTATTTTATGGAATTGAAGTCAGGCTACAATGTGGCAGCAGCACGCTTCACCCATCTGCCAGCGACTTTTGTGGTAAAGTTCCTGGTTAATTCATTGAAAATATTCTTCAACACAAGTAGGTTAGTTAATTTATATTGAGCAACATTTTATTTTAAGTATATTTAAATTAATGCAGTGACCAACTAGCTTTGCATAATAATTTAAAAGATCATGTTCTTCATCAGGCTTTATGCTAATCCAGTGAGAACTCTGGTGATTTCTATGTATAGCTTTATAAATCCCTGTTGGTTACATTTAGCATTTGAGCGACATAATTTAGTACCTTAAACAATTATATCATTACAATTTTATTTTGTGTGGAATCATTTAGAATATCTATGCACCAAATGTACGGACTAGTTTACAATGAGATGAATGTTTCTAGGCTGCCCCTCATTCCTGAACTCTTTCAGGTTGAGTTTTGCAATATTACAATGTGCTAATCAGACAGCAGAATAAACAAAACAGATTTTTTTTTTTAAGAACAATAGCCATTATGCTCTTGCATTCTGAGGATCCGTTGGATTTCTAGGCTTGGATTCCTCAAATTCATAAAAGCTTTTGGTCAAATACAGATTCGTTCACAGGGCAGGTGTTTCACTGACAAGCGCTGTCCCAAATTGCCTCTGAACTGACTAATTTCCAAAATTATTTCATATGGCAATGAATAATCATGGTCCTTTGATTTGAATCAGTGGTCATATATTTCAAAAAATTTCATTTAGTTACACACATTGCAGGTCATGTTGGGAAACTAATCTGTCTTCTTCAGTGTAATGTGAAATGCCTGCAGAAAGCAATGGCTGTGCGTCATATGTTGAGTCGTGTTGTAAATTGCAATTATCCATTGCCATATATAAAGCCACTTGGATAGATTAGCCCTGTAATTTTCTACGATTCAGGAAAAACAAATAGTGTAATTAAGTTGGTAATAGGGTTGAAGAAGTTAACCCTCTTAACTCGAGGAAGTTGTAGGTCATAAGATGGAGTGGTCAATTCTGGGCAGTCAATAATGGAAATGTGCAGCTGATGACTTCCCTTTTGTGCAGTTCTGGTTGCCTCAATACAGGAAGTATATGTGTGCTTTGGAGAAGGTGCAGAAGAGGTTTGCTGGAATGTTGCCGGGATTGCAAGGTGTTAGCTGTAAGGAGAGGTTGGATAAACTTGGATTGTTTTCTCTGGGGCATCAGAAGCTGTGGGGTGACCTGACAGAAGTTTATTAAATTGTGAGAGGCATAGATAGGGTCTTAATCCTTTTTCTCCTGGGTGGAAATGTCCAATATTACAGGGCAGAGCTGTAAAGTGAGACAGGCAAAGTTCAAATGAAATGTGCAGGACACGTTTTGTTAATACAAAATTGGTAGGTGTTTGGACGAGCTGGCTTGGATGGTGGTGGAAGTAGACATCATAGTGGCATTTTAGAGGCTTTTAGGCACATGATTTGCAGTGGATGAAAAGATATGGATCATGTGCAGGCAGAAGAGATTAGCTTAATTTGGTGACATGTTGGGCACATACATGATGGGCTGAAGGGCCTGTTCCTGTGATGTACATTTCTGTTTTATGTTCTTCACCCCCCCCCCCCCACTCCTTTAACATTGAAGAAGTTGCAAAAGGAAGCATATTTCATGTATGATGACTAACTGATCATTGAAAGATTTTATTTTCCCCTTTAATGCATCTTTTTTGTCCATTTCTTTTGGCTCTGTGCCTCATGTTGCTGGGAAATAACAACACACTCACAGTGACCATCTGAAGCATATATACCAGCAGTTTTCCAATGCTTCTTTCTATTGGGCAGGCACCTATTTAATCATTCTACAATTCATAATTCTGAGCCTAATATATCATGATGTGGAACAATTTGAGGGAGAAATGGTAAAGATCTAATTTATTAAACGCACTAAGTTCAAACTGATGAAATGGATCACTAAGTAGTTTTAACATAGACTAGACTAAGTGGGACCCATTGGGTCCCAGCATCACACGGGAGGGCTGGTCCCCCAATGCAATATTCCCCCTCTCCACCAATTCCAATATTGATGGCCAATTCTGGAGTGCTAGTTTGGGTGTTGTGGGCTGAAGGAACTGGTTTCCAGGGGGCAAGTATGGACATTGTGGGCCAAATGGATTCTTGGGCTGGCGGCTCAGTCACTCAAGCCTGTTGTGCTGGCAGCTCACTCACTCACGGCTGGTGGGCTGGCAGTTGACTCACGGCTATACCTTGAAATTCCATTTCAAGCAGGGTGCAAGGCCACCAAATTCAAGTGCAGTTTCATACCATTTCAAGCAGGGTACAAGACCACTAAAGACAGCGAGTCGTGACCTCTCGCTCCTCCATCTTGCAGAGACTGAGCCACACCCACACTTCTGGGTTTTATAGTCCCTCCCTGTCCCACCAGAAGGGGCGTGGCCTTCATGGCATGATTGACAGGAGAGAGAATCTCAACATTTTCTAAACACTAATAACTTTTATTTTTCATCGATGGGAAAAATCCTCGGCACCTAATGAGCGGAGGGGGACTCTAACCCTAACCCTAACCCTATGAGTAAGATGGCCAAAAATCACAGCCGTACTTGGTAGCGTTTTTTCTAAAATCAATATAAAGCGCAAACAGGAAGTGGTCAAGATTAGACTTTTAATTATATAGAAGGCAAGGCAACTTTAATTAGGCAAGGCAACTTTAATTAGGCAACACAGCTTTAGCATTTCCAAACCAAAGGCAACTCAGCTTTAGCATTTCCAAACCAAAGGCAACACAGCTTTAGCATTTCCAAACTATATTTTCAAACTTCATTAAGGGCACTGACAGGTCAGTAAAACCACTCACAGTTTGGTAGACATGTGTTCAGTGTTATTCACAGCTCAGACTGAGAGACATGACCCTCTTGCTTCCCCCATCTTGCAGAGACTGACTGAGGCACTCAACACTTCCGGGTTTTATAGTCCCTCCGGAAGGGGCGTGGCCTTCAGCAGAGAGAATCTCAACATTTTTTAAACACTAATAACTTTTATTTTTCATCGATGGGAAACATCCTCTTGTCCTGCACAGTGGAGGGGGACTCTGAGTAAGATGGCCAAAATCACAGCCGTAAGTGGCAGCGTTTTTTCTAAAATCAATATACAGAACAACAAGAAGTGGTCAAGATCAGACTTTTAGTAATATAGATTGTTGCAAAAGCAGCTGAAAATGACAAATTGCCATGATTTATTTTAATTGATAATTTCTTTGATGTGGCTTTCACACAGAATATTTTAGCAAAATGTTGGAAAATAGGATTGTGCTACCAATGCATACTTTTTTTGTATTCCTCTAGCCTACTCACAGTTGGAAAACCATATTGCACCACCCACCTATTTAGGAAGTACAGAATACAAACAGTCTCTTCCTCCATCATCGCCAGGCAGATACTCCCCAATTACTAAAGTCGTGGGTGATGACGAAATGACCAGGTATGATTTCATGAATTTATAATGCAATTACAATTTTCTGTAACTATAAAACAGAAAATCCGTCACTGTAACCGCAAGTGATTTTATTTTGAGGGGGGGGAGTGGTGCAAAAGACGTCTCCTTTCCTAGGTGCAGTGTCATGTTCTGTGAATCTCTTTTCGTGAGAGCTGTGGGCTTGTTGAATACAATTAACACACAGTTCTCCATTATCTTTTTTCTTCACACAATTTCACTTGCAAACACTTTGTGTTTGTCAAAACACGATCAATGTTTTCATCCTATAAGAATTGGCTTCTTTTGGAGAATCTGTACAGGCTGACAGAGCTGTCAACACACTGCTGCCTGCCCCAGCAGATGAACAATAGGCTTTCCAACCTGAAGTATCCATAACTGTCCAGATGCCTGATTGATATCTCCTGGCTCCTGCTGGCTAATTTATTTTTTTAACACTGATCTATTGGTAACTAACTCCTATTGGTGTGTAACAGATGTTTCTACTACCTGGTTTATTTGACTGCTGGGAAATTGACTCATTCATTCTACATTTGCAGTAACTACATCAATATCATTTCTACAGATTAATCTAAAAGATTCTCAAAAGCCATCTGGTGAATGACAAGCAGTACCTTTTTTTTGTTTTGACTTGCAACTGCAATCCCAGTTATTATCGGAAATATCGGGCATTCTTGGCATGCAAATAATTAATGTGGGATTTGTCCTGGTCTTACCCCAGTAATTGCTGATACACCCTCCACTTCTGCATCCAAATCTGTAGGGGTGTAAATTTAACAGCAGATGGTTCTTTTTAAGCCCAGTCGGATGCCAGAGATTCATCAGTCCCCTTCAGGATTACTTTATCTTCTCTGCAGTACAAGTTTTCTTTATTCAAGTATCTTTAGTGTGAATTTGTAATATTTTTAACTGCTCTCCAGACTTTAGTCCATCTGGCTGTTAGCTGGCTCCACTTGCCCCCAGTCCATGCATGCTGTCCCCATCTGCATTTCATTAAGCATTACAATCTTTCACTAGAGTTCTCAGAAATCCTAGGGCTTGCTAAATCAATGACATGAATTTCATGAAGCTTTGAGTTACTTTTTTTAACTTGTTGGTTCCGGTCTTCTTTTTCCTTTATGGTGTATATATAGTACAGGTCCACCACCGATATAGTACAGGTCCACCACCACCGACCAACAGAGATCATGCCCTCTCAGAGGAGTGCAACGGTATTGGACTGGTCTGCCTAAGCCATCGAGGAGCTGAGATATTGGCTTGCAGATGTTTGCCTTGGAAAGTTGGCAATGGGAATGGATCAGCTGGTTCCGGCCGGGCTGGAGATCTAGAGGCCGGGCCGCAGCGGGCAAAGTCGACCCGACGATCGGCCACGGAAGTCCTGATGAGGTCCTGATCAGCCGCCTCACAGGCATAGGCACCACATTTTCAGTGGGACTTTCGGGGGGAATTTCAAGCGCACTCTCATAATTTTGTCTGGGCCATCATTTGCCGGAAAATCGGTGGTTGACCTGTAAGATATTTTATGAATGAATGAATATGTTTATTAGCCAAGTATGTACACATACAAGGAATTTGCCTTGTTGCTCCGCTAGCAAGTAACAACACGACATACAGTAAACCATTAAGAATAAAACATTATGAACACATGTGAATGAAATAAAATACCAGAGCAAAACAAGGATACAGACTTTTGGTTATTAAGTAGAGCTACTGCTCGTGGAACAAAGCTGTTTTTATGTTTGGCTGTGGTGGCTTTGACATTCCGGAGTCGCCTCCCAGGGTTTGTGGCTAGGGTGAGGGGTCAGAGATGATCTTACCCGCTCGCTTCCTGGCCCTTGCAGTGTACAGTTTGTCAATGGGGGGGGGAAGGTTGCAGCCAATAACCTTCTCAGCTGATCGAACAATTTGCTGCAGCCTCCGGATGTCGTGCTTGGTGGCTGAGCCAAACCAGACCATGATGGAGAAGGTGAGGACAGACTCCTCTATTTTACGGAGGCTTCATAATTGCTGTTATGATCATGTTATTTTCCCAACATGTACAATTACTGTACCAAGAAGCCTTTTGAGCTTTATTCCAGATACATCTGACCTACTTTCCTAGTGTTTGCATCTCCTCATAAAGCCCATGGTATAGATTTTTGTCTTTGGTGGGTAGTTATCGGAGTATTATATTGCTAGCCCTTAGAGTCAATCGGATTTTCTCTTCATTGATTTTGGTAGAATATCGACTGAATGATGTGATCTTTCCTGTCAGATTATTGTGCTGGCAGTGAAAACAAAAGCCTATCCATAATGTTTTGACGAGAGAAGGTGTTTAATTTTAAGAAATCCATTACCATGAAGTTGAGCTAGTTCATTAATATGATCTTTATTGTGTGATGTTTGCATTTGATACACAAGTACCTCAGTTCCATCACCATCACCACCACCACCCAGAGTAACCCATGTTTCTTTTAATATGCCCTTTTATTTCAAATGTCCATGAGCCTCTCTGTTGCGTTACTGAACAACCTCTTGTAACCACCACCAAAGTTTAATGCTACCACTTCAAATTGGAGGTAGAAAATATATGGCCCTCACAAATTAATTTCCTGTTACCCTTTATGGAGCTAAAGATTCCTGTTAGACACAAAATGCTGGAGTAACTCGGCGAGACAGGCAGCGTCTCTGGAGAGAAGGAATGGATGACGTTTTGGGTCGAGACCCTTCTTCAGAGATTCCTGTTTACTGATATCTATTCTGCACAAGTTACCAGCAAACTACATAAGCAAGAATCTATGGAGTTTCACTTCACAGCTGGTGTAATTTCTTTTTGTACTGTCATATTGTCATTGGGTATCAAAACGCAGCTAATATGCTTATCTCTACCTGAAGAGTATTCTCTAAATCTCAACACACTTCTTAATCCCTAGCTTCAGAGAATCTCTGAAAAACTATCTCTTGAACCACACACCCTGTCACTTGCCTGTTCTACTGCTATTTTGTGCTTACTGTTTAAAGTACCCAAGTTCACTGTTTAATTAAATTAAATTAAATGTACAAGTTATTTATGGCAGTTCTGAAGCAGGTGCCAGAACAAAACTAACCTGAATATTCCTGTGAAATTAAATTGAAAATTAATTCTGCAACTATTTGCTTATTGAATTTCCCATTTAACACAAGTGCTAATAAATACAATTAGTAATTTAAATATAATCAACCCAAATGTTGTAGTGACTGCAATGGATCTTTAAAATAGATTTAATATTTACCCATGGCAATAAAAGACAACCTTATTTCCACCAAAATTCCCATGATTTTTCATTATTCTTGTCATCTGGAAGTTTCTGCCCAACTTTCTTGTCATCTGGAAGTCTCTGCCCAAGGTGCCCTGCAACATGTCTATTTAAAATCTCCAGTGGCAAATAACAAAACTAAAATGCCAGTCCTCTGCAGAATAGTAGTCTTCTGTTTGTTTTAACCTAATCTGTTCAGTACAAAAAAACTTTTGCTTGAATTTATTTATTCTAATCCTACACTGGTGGGAGTGGAAAGAGCACCAAAGTTCCTCTGCTTTTGAAATATTCATTTCCATATAGAATTTTTTAATCTCTTGCCAGCACTGACTGTTGGAACCGGTACGCCCTCTTTATTTTTCTCAAATGGAGGCTTCAATCTTTCATTAGCTGAACCAATAATTGTCATCAAAAGCTCGCTGCATTGAAGGGTGTTGAGGTCAGATCTCCATCCTTGAGTAAAATGTTGACTGGATATTAACTTGGGTATTTGCTCAGGATGAACAAGTTGACTCTAATTTACAAAATGGAAAGCAAGACTTCATTCCACATCCAATAAAGTACAAAAACAAGTTTGGCCCCAGTTGTGCAGGATTTGATCGCTTCAAGATTGCTCTGTGCACTTGCTCTCATTATTTTAAAAGAGATATATTTGCCTTTGAGGTCTTGCAGCGAAGTCAATCGATTAATTTCCTGAGCTCAAGCAGTTGCTGTGAGAACTCATTGCGAAGATTAGATCTTTTTTTGGGAATTCAGGTTCAGCTTTACTATTGTCAAATGTATCGGGGTACAGTGAAAATCTTTGTTTTGCATGTTATCCAAACAGATCAAATGTACGATAGATAGATAGATAGATAGATAGACAGACAGACAGACAGACAGACAGACAGACACACGCAAGTTCAAATTCAAGCACAATAGATAGAGCAAAGGATGCAGAATATAGTTGTCAGCATCGCAGTGCATCAAAGATAGACACAAAAAGCTGGAGTAACTCAGCGGGACATGCAGCATCTCTGGAGAGAAGGAATGGATGACGTTTCGGGTCAAAACCCTTCTTCAATTCCTTAGACAAAGTCCAATGTCCTCAGTGGGATAGAGGTGAATCAAACAGCTCCCTAGGTTATGGAAGGACCATTCAGAAGCCTGATAATGGAGGGAAAAAAACTGTTGTAGGTTCTAGCTTCTGCACCTTCTGCCGCACAGGAGCGGAGAAATGATCGGAATAAGATGTGATCTTACTGAGCATATTGAACATAGAGAAACATTGTAATTTGGGGTTGGAGGAAGGGGATTGTGTATGTGTCCTTTGGTGTGGTGTGTTTCAAAAATGTTGAAAGATGCGTGCCTCATTGTATTTGTGCACATTTTTATGCAAATTGTACCTCTGCTGCCACCTGTAGTAGGCTTGGACATGCACGGTTGCTGATGCAGGAATCTGGAACATTGGAAGTTGTGATTTGTACCCAGGGCTAAGTTGAACTTTTGCTTGACTTGACTGAGAGACCGTTCCCCAATGGCCAGTTGTTGTTAAAGAAGACCTTACAGAATTGACTGGCATGAACATGCCTTGTTCTTTTGAGATTCAGTAGCTATTATTTGAATGTTGCATATCTGCATGATTTTAATCTTATTTTGTTTATATTTTCAGCGATGTGGCCTTGTTTATTTCAGAGGATGATTAAAAAATAAAACTGCTGACTGTTGAAATATAAGCCTAACTAGATAGGGATGACAGATTCCCTTTTGAAGGATATTCATTAACGCAATGGATTTTTGCATCAATTCAAATTCATGATCTGTCATTAATGATAAATAGCTTTTTAGTCCATTTATTGAAATAATTGAATTTAAAATTTCTGTGGTATGATTTAAATTTGTTTCTGGATTGTGTTAATGGATTACTTATCTAGTGAATTAATAAATAAGGTGCTAATCCCCGAGGTGCGGAGGTTGCCGTTTAATTAAACCAACAATAATTGATTTTCTGTGTAGGGAAGAACTAGATACTGGTTTAAATCGAACCATATAGATTCCATCACCTGTAGTCTCTGTGTCTTCATTGGTCATGAGCTTGCTTAATTTAGCTCTATAAAATATTGTTTTTGCATTTACTACAAGGAAGAAATGGTCCTTGTTGCATGGGGTCTGAGTGGAAGATGGCTGGGAAATAGAACTAGCTGGATTGTCAAAACATAGGCCACGTATGAAACTGCAGAAAATGTAATTGCGAGCAAAACCCAATGTTCTGGAGGAACAGCAGCTCAGGAAGATTCTGCGGAGGGAATGGACAGATGGCGTTTCAGATCGGGACCCTTCTTCAGACTGATTGGAGCAGGGAGGAGAAAGCTGGAAAAGAGGTGGTGACGTGATAAAACCTAGCACGTGATAGGTGATGAGCTTTGTACAGTACAGCCGGTTACTAAACATTTTATCTCACCTTTCCACTCCCATTCCCGCTCCCTTTCTTCCCTTGGCCACTTCCATTGCCAAAGTGAGGCCACACACAAACCTGAGGACAGTACTCATTTGCCATTTGGGTAGATTACAACCCGACAGTATGAACATTGAATACTCTGGTTTCAAGTAATACCCCCCACCCTCTCTTTCTTAAGCCCTCCCCGTGCCAGTGCACACCCATTTCCCCCACCAATTCCCACCCACACTGTCCCTTACCCTCCTCCTGTCCCTGAGACCCATGTCCGCTGCCACCTATATCCCTCCAACTGGCTTTACATTTCAACCTCCCCTTATCTCCTTATCCAACACCCTTTTGTCTCCTTTTCACCTCTAGCCTTTGTCACTTACTTCACCCATCTGCCAACCACTCTATCCCTTATTTGTATCTATCTATCACTTGCCAGGCTTTACCCTGTCCCACATCTCTTTTCCAGCTTTCTCCACACCCACACCCCCGTATTCCAATCAGCCTGAGGAAGGGTGACATTATCTGTCTACTCCCTAAATACGTGGCCGCCTCCTGGGCTGTAACTTTTCTGTGATAACCCTCAAAAGGGAAGACGTCAGAGTTATCTATCCAAGAATTGGGTTATATCCAAAACTGGACACTAAACAGCTCGGCATGACTTTTGTATAACATGGTGATATTAATCTCAACCACTCAGTTTCTCATTATGCATTACTCCTATGAATAAACAATTACATCCTTGGGCCTACACTCACAAATCTTATTATTTGGCATTCTATGGTATTTGCAGTATGCTTTAGAATGTACATCTTGGCCAGTTTTATCTTTAGATTAGGAATCTTGAAAACTTCAGTTGAGCAACTGCAACGTCCTCAAAAATAGATACTTCCAATTTACTTTGTCTCTTTATCCTTTTTTAATTTTAGATATCAAAATCATCATGGTTATTTTCAATCACCAGCAAAGGATAGTACTTGCTAATAACCTTGAAGATATCTTTCATTTGCAGATTTCCTCTTTCCCTTTGCCAGTTTATATTTGGCCCCTCAGTAGGGAATGTGTTTGGTGAAGCTTGATGAGCAGCCATTCAAACTGGAGAATTCTCCGATCTAAACTTTGAAATTAATTAAAAATAGTGGGGAGCTTAATAAAGATTGGAAGATGCAAATACAATAAAGTTGCATCAACTTCAAATTACATTAAACATATAGTATTTTGAAACACTGTATGTTGAATTTTGAATACCCTCCACTCCCTGTATATGCATGTGCATATCTAAAAGCCTCTTAAATGCAACCATCATATCTGCTTCCTTGGCAGTCTGTTCCAGGCACCCATTACGCTCTGCAAAGAATTTTCCCTACGCATCGCCTTTAAACTTTGCCCTTCTAACTTTAAAGCTGTGCCTGCTAGTATTTTATTTTTCCATCCTGGGAATAATATTCTGACTGTCTGCCTTAACTATGCGTTATAATTTTATATACTTCTATCAGGTCTCCCATCAACTGTTGGCAGAAACATTCCAAGTTTGTCCAACTTTCCTTATAGCTAAATACCCTCTAAACCAGGCAGCTTTCTGCTAATCCACCTCCTGCAGCCACTTGGACACAATGGTAGATTTGCTGCCTTACAGCGCCAGAGATCCGGGTTCGATCCTGACTATGGGTGCTGTCTGTGCGGAGTTTGTACGCTCTCCCTGTGACTAAGTGGGCTTTGTTCGGGATCTTCGGTTTCCTCCCGCATTCCAAAGACGTACAGGTTTGTAGGTTAATTGGCTTGGTAAAATTGTAAATTGTCCCTAGTGTGTGTAGAATAGTGGTAATGTGTGGCAATGACTGGTCGGCGTGGACTTGGTGGGCTGAAGGGCCTGTTTCCGCGCTGTATCTCTAAACTAAATTAAACATCCTTCCTGTAATGAGGCAGCCAGAACAGGCACACAATATTCAAATGCAGCCCAACTAAAATCCTATCAAGTTATAACACGACTTCCTGACTCTTATACTCAGTACTCTGACAAATGAAGGCAAGCATACTATACGCCTTCATTACGATTCATTTACTTTTTTTAAATTTGAAACTTTCAAACATTCCTCAGCACAAGTGCCTCAAGGTCAGGATTCCCATGCAAACAGTTGTTATCTCTGCTATCTGATCTTACATGACTGCTCTTCCCTGGTGATTCTCCGATTACTCTCTGGCATTGAAATCCACATAAAGCATCTGCCAATTGAACCTCTGGCATTTTAGACCAGATGAGGCCAGGAACAGCAACTCTATCCGTTTGAATGGAAAGGAATGGCTTGGAGGTAAAAAAATAAACCAATTTACAATATTTTTTAATTACTGATTACGTGCAGTTTCTTCCAAGTCTTTTTAACCAGTTCATTTTTCTGAACTTTAACTACATAAATAAATAATTGGTTTTTTGTGTTTTATATCTTTTTGAATTTTCAAAATATCCATAGTCCATGTTAGGTTTGGCAGTTGGCTTCTCATCTGGCTTTTTAACCTTTTTTTTCTAATCATTAATTATATAAAGAATTAATTGATTTTTTGTTTTTAATATATTTTTGAATTTTATTAATATTCATAGTCCATGTTAGGTTTGGCAGTTGGCTTCTCATCTGGAACACTGGCAGATTCAGAAAACATGTTTTTTCCTTGTAGAACTTCATGTTCTGCATCAGGTACTAGGTCCTGGAATAAAGGGCCTGCCCCACTGCGGCGACCTAATTGGCGAGTTTAGGAGAGTTTGGAAAAAGTGCCATGTTCAAGACCTCCTTCAACTATGTAGAAGACCTCCTTCGACTACGTTGAAGACTAGCTTCGACTAGCTTCAGGAAAATTTGACACCGAATTGTGGAGAGTGAAGATGATCTCCTTCGACCTCCCTTCGACTATGTTGAAGACAATCTACGACTACCTTCGATTACCTTCGACTACCCTCGATTACCTACGAATAACATGCCGACCTACTATGACCTACTTAGATTAATCCACGAGTAAAAAAATATATAGATTTTTTCCATGGCGACCTTTTTTTACTCGCGGGCATTTCTCAGCATGTTGGAAAATACACCGCAACCTAGCTGAGGCCTCGAGTACGCGGGGACTACTCTCGAGCATGAAGGAGAGTTACAAAGACCTCCTAGGACCTCGTGTCGACCTTGCTGCGAGTATGAGTCGAGGGCAAACTCTTCTGAACACGCGGATGAGGTCGCCGCAGTGGAACAGACCCTTTAGCCACTTCTTAAGGGCCTGTCCCACTTACGTGTCCTTGGCACGCAAAGTACGTGACCTCGTCGTCGCGTTGAGGCGCACGGGCATCGTGTGGCCACGCGGGGCCGGTCCCACTGAAAAGCGCGGAGGGGTATGTAGTTGTGCGCGCCATTGCGCGGGGCTCCTAAAATTTTGTAGCGTCGAAATCTTCGCGTGCCAACGGTCTGTCGCGTAACTGACGGCCAAAGTGGGACAGGCCCAAGACCCTGGCGCGACGCAATGTCTCACCTCCAACAGCAGCAGAAGCAGGCAAACGATCGCCGAGCTCGGCCTGGGGCTCATGGCCGTTGTGGTCCGGATCCGCCACCACTTCTACTCCCAGAGCGGGGCCAAGAAAATTGAAGATGGACACAAAATGCTGGAGTATCTCAGCGGGACCGGCAGCATCTCTGGAGAGAAGCAATGGGTGACGTTTCGGGTCAAGACCCTTCTTTCAGACTGAAGAAGAGTCTCAACACGAAACGTCACCCATTCCTTCTCTCCAGAGATGCTGCCGGTCACGCTGAGTTACTCCAGCATTTTGTGTCCATCTTCAAATGACGTCACGCGCTCCAGACGGCTGTGCGGGCGCACAAAATCGCGCCTCAAGGCGACCACGAGGTCGCATAATTAGCGTGCCAAGGACACATAAGTGGGACAGGGGCTTTACTCTCCTGCATCAAGTAAAAAGTGCCTTTTCGGAGAAAGCGGTGGCATTGAGCTGATTGTCACATCGCTATTGTCTACTTGTGCGTAATGTTGTCAAAACCAGAATATTGGAAAACCAATGGTCATATAAAATGGTCATATTCATATCATATAAAAATAACAGAGAAGAATGGAACATAAATTGGATTTTTTTCAACCATATCTTGAGAACCCTCCAGAAATATTCTGTCCTTTTGGTGCCTTTGTCATCTTGGTTTAAGTGTAAAGCTGCCCATTGTTTGAATGCAAGAATAACCAATTTATTATGGTAATAGTAATGCTTTCCATTTTTCTGTGCACAATCAAAAAATGTTCTTCAGCCTATTCCATTGTCTACTAACATTGGATTTCTGAAGGTTGCAATGAAAAATATACCTAATAACAGCACCATATTATCAAATGTTTGTGGTGACAGCTTTCTCATGGCAATGGAGTAATTAAGGTCTGGGCTCTAAGTAACAATTTGATCTTCTGAATGGATCTGAAAGGTTTTCTCTTTTGCGAAGGTAATGTTGCACTGACTGATCCAGCAGGCTTTTTGGAGATTCTAAGTTGTAAGTTCTAACCTTATGGAAGTGAAACATATTTCCCTTGCACCCAACATGGAGAGTCATCAAACATTTATTGCCTAGCTGGGATATAACTTATGGCATCTTTGGGTATAACTCATTTAATTTACCCTGCTGGAGTAGCAAGCTTCAACTGAAGGAATGCAAAATAAAATTGTTGCTTGAAGAAGTGCCACTTCTTCCATTGTTTCCTGGCAATAAAGTTTTGAGCCACGTCATTGTGATGTTGGAATATTTTCGAGATTCAATCTGCTCATAGTTTATTCAGTATGTAATTTGATTGCAGCTCATTAAAGAATATACAAACTGTAACATGCCCAAAAATCAGTCAGCTGTGCCTCAATTGTCAACTCGTGCCTTTGAGTCAGAAGGATGTGAGTAAAAATCTCATGCCAGAGATTTGAGATTTCACATTTTCCTGTACAGTTCCAAGAAAATACTACACTGCCAGAATTGTTTATTTTCATGAGATATTAAACTGAGATCCATTTTCCTTTCTCAAGTTGACTTTGTTAATTTTGTGGCAGTATTGCTCCTTCGTAATTCCTCCTTCGTCAGAAGGGGACGAAGGAGGAATTGTCCCTGGTTAATATCTCTGCTCAATATCGTGAAAAGACAACATATCTACTGATCATCATGTTGTTTGTGGCAGCATGTAGAGCACAAATAGATAGCTCTGTTTCCTACATTACAGTGAGTACACTTTAAAAGCACTGCAGTCGCTGCAAACGTGCTTTAGATAGAGAAATGAAATGTTCCACATAAATGCAAGACTGTATTTATCTTGTTGCAAGAGCACTGCATCTGTGAGGCAGTCAGGTAATCTGTTTTTCAACAGGGAAAGATTATCTTTATGAATAAAACAACGTGTTCCTTTGAGCTCTCTGTACACAATTGTGAATTACAATGGTGGGGGTCCTGTGATTGGTTCTTGTGATGAATGTGATTAGTATTTAGGCAGGTAGTCTTCGATTTACTGAAAGTGAAGCCTATTTGCTCTGTTTTCATTTAATTGTGGTGTTTGTGACATTTTGGTTCAAAACAACTGGTAGAGAAGATGCTTTGGTTGATTATGTATAGAATGAATGTGACTAGTAAAAATTCCAAGGGAAAATGAGTGCAAATTCCATGGAAAGCAATATGCCGTGTCAAATTTTCTGTAAATATCGCAGCAAGATAAATCATCTTTTGCACATTCATAAGTAGATTAATTTTGGTATTCTATGTACTGTCCACAGTGTCCATTTTAGCAAATGCATAGCTGCTAAAGAATATATTACAGAAGTGAAGAATAGAAGACAAGCTTTGGATTATCATTTATACTTCGAGGCAATGTTAGATGTTTTACAATTTGGTCTGCTCCCAGATGTTTTTTCCCTTGATGACAAGCCCTGCTCACAAGAGCCCTCATATCTGATGGATGCCGCAGTAACCTTAATCAGGAGCATTGGTACAATCTGGTAGCATCAGTCTGAAGAGGGGTCTCTATCCGAAACATCTCTCCAGAGATGCTGCCTGTCCCGCTGAGTTACTCCAGCATTTTGTGTCTACCTTTGATTTAAACCAGCATCTGCAGTTCTTTCCTACACAATGCTTGCATTTATTTTGATTTCCTCTCCTTCATAAAAACTTAGTGCTCTTTTCCTTGGAAAACAGAAGAGTAAATTGGAAAACCATGTAGCAGAGGCTTGTTAAACAGCAGTAAGCTGTCAATAGATTTTAGAGACATGGAGTAATGCAACACGGAAACAGGCCCTTCGGCCCAACTCGTCCATGCTAACCAAAGTGGCCCATCTAAGCTAAGAGCCTGCATTTGGTCCGTATCACTCGAAACCTTTCCTATCCATGTACCAATCTGGGATTTTGCCAGTTTTAAATGTTTGACTCGGTTCATAAGAAAAATAGCAATTAACTAATGTTTCTAAGATAGATCTTGGAGGAACCACATGAAACATTGATTGACTGTAGGCTGCATTTGAGCAGGTGAACTGAATTGGACCTAAGGGCCAAAGTGGGAATGTTATAAATGTATTGATGAGATGTGGTTGAATTTGGCATGGTGTGGAGTTATTGTCCTGAAGAAGATTATATTCCAAGATATGTCCTTGTGCTGGGAGTGAGATTCCAAAACTTTGACCCAGCAGCTTTGAAGCAACTAAGATATATTTTCAGATCAGGAAAGTTGCATTTGGAAGTAGTTCACTAAGGGTTGATGTTTATAGAAAGAGCCGAACTGTCTCAGTGAGTCAGAAACTGCTTTCATGTTTACATGTAAATGTCAACATGTGATCTTGATTTCTGCCTTTGATGTTATGAGAAATTAGAAAACAGCATCCTTTTAAAGTTGTGGAGTCAGACGGCTCTCCATGTGTGTTTAACCATCAATTGTCCATCTACACTAATTGCATTTACCAGCACACAGCCTTCTATGCCTTCATGATTCATGCATTCATCTGGATGATACTTGCTATCTGAATGTTCTAAGAGTACCTGCCTTCACCACCTCTAGGCAGTGTGTTCCAGATTCCTACCACCTTCTGGGAGAAAAGGTTCTTACTCAGATCCCCACTAAGTCTCTTATCACTGAACCTAAATGCATGCCTTCTAGTTTTATACACCTCTGCAATGAGGAGAAGCTTCCTACTAACCATGTCTCTGCATTAGGTTCCCCTTCAGCCATTTCTGCTCCAAGGAATACAAAACCAGCTGAATCACTCTCTCCTAAGGACTGAAACACTCCATCCCAGGCAGCATCCTGATCAAGAGGCTACCCACACACCGGTGCGATCATGTCCTTTCCCTGGTGCGGAAATCTCAATAGTACATAGTACTCCAGTTGTGGCCGACCAATGTTTTAAGAAGTTGTACCGTAACCTTTGTGTATTCTGCGCTCTAGTAAATACGACCTTCACCGCTGCCACCATCATGGATCCTTGGACTTGCACACCAAGAACTCTTCCTTGATGCTCCATTTTTGTCCATGTTTTGCCATTATTAATTTTTCCATAATGTATCACCCCACAGCTACGTCATTAGACTTCACTGTGCCATTGCTCTGAACATTTTACCAACTTTTATTTCAGGATTTTGCAGTTTGAATCAACTCTCAAGCCCTGTTTATACCATTTTTAGAATAATCCCATTTTATATTTCCAACATTCCTGTCAACTCTCCTCAGATTTTCCCACTTCTTCATGTTTGGGACATTTTACAGCAGCCAATTAAAATACAGGCCACATTTTTGTAGCAGAAAAGGGAGAACAGCTGGAGGGAAATAGTCCACATTTTGGGTCGAGACCCTTCATCTGGAATGATCAAAGATCTTGACCTGAAACTTTGACTGTTATTCCCTTCCACAGATGCTGTCTGACCCACTGAGTTCCGCCACATGTTCTCCCCTTTTTCGCTGAAGATTCAGCATTTGCAGTCTCTTGTACCTCCAACCACATCTTTACGATGGGCACGGAAGCCTGCAAAGTCCATAGATAGAACACTATCAGGATAATTCTTTAACAATCTTGGGGTCAGTTTTTCCAAATATGTTGAGGTGCAAGGTGGTTCTTTGCACCATTGGTTGTAACCAACAATCATTTTACCATCTTTTGAAGCCGCAATCCTTTGACGAATAGAAAGATGTCAAGAAACTCTTCCGTCAAATGTTTGTTATGCATACGGTATGTCGCATGGGTGCATATGAATCATGAGTACCATATTCAGAAATACAATGTTTGTATTGCAAATCAGGGAGTGTTTGTGCCAAAGTGTGTGTTTGGAACACCAGGCCTGTAATGTATTGATCTTTGTAACAAAACATATCCATAAATCGGTTAATTCATTTTCCCAGTGAAAATATATAACTCTTTATTTTGCTGTGTAATTCAGGATTAACCCCAAGACCAGGATTATACTTTTTTTTTGCATTCTTGTTTATTTTATTTTTAATGCGGACATGAACTAAAAAGCTTTGGGAATAATTCAGATTGTGCAATCTACTTGATGGAAAATGCAGAAGATTAGATTTAGTGCGCTTTAAGGATAGAGCCATCATAAAAACACTTGCTATCAATTGGTGTACCATTGCTTCTCGTTTATTATCCTTCAATCATATTCCTGGGAATTACATTCCAGTAAATCATTGTCTCTGTTTGATAAATAGAAAATGGCAAGTTTATTTCTTGTTTATTTTCCTACAACTTTCTAAATCTACTTTTAACCTCAAAAGGTGCCCTCAATAATTTGGTTGCTGTAACAAATTGGGTTTTACAGGACTGGGAGTCTTAATCTTATTGATTTGCCGATACCGATTCAGGGCAGTATTGGGATTCCAGCTTCTCAAACCTCCAGAGTGTGCAATCAGTTGCAGTGCTCCACCACTAATGGCTAACCCAAATGAACATTGGATGATCAGCCATGATCATATTGAATGGCGGTGCAGGCTCGAAGGGCCGAATGGCCTACTCCTGCACCTGTTTTCTATGTTTCTAACATGAATAAGTGTGATTGTACAAAATGAGCACAAATGCTCCATGCGGTTGAGTAGCCTCTTGTTTAGCGTATTATTAAACAGGAGTAATACCACATTGTTCAAGCTAACTGGAGAGGAGGTCTTTAAAGGAGTTTTGAAACCCAAGCCATATCCATGCAAAAAAAGATCTTGTGTTATATGAAATGGATTTTGTTGCTAAAAAAAACAGATATTCCTCATTGACTGAGTAGGTATGTTACAAAACTTACCTTCAGTCGCGCTGTAATTCTGCCACTGGCCGTGTGCGCGATTTTGGCGCCTTTAAGGGGGGTCGGGGTTAAAACGCGGGTTTCTCCTCCCTTGTCCTGGTTAATATTTTGTTGGAGTACAAGCCTTGGCTGACAAATCGTTCCTAGTGGCGATTTGTGTATTTTTTATTTTTATTAAATCGTTAATGTCAACGCTGGAGTAATTTTAAAATCAGCTCCTGAAGCGTCAACGCCGATAACGGGGACGGATTTCACACACGGGACAGGTAAACGAAAGTGGTTTCTTTAAATGTATAAAAGTGCTTCTTAAGAAGCCTTTAATTCACATTTTTTCATGCGACACGGTGATTTTATTCCCCGAATTAACGGCAGTATTTTTCATGCCAATACGGAGTTAAATTCACCGCAAATGAACGTTCCAAAAGATCGCGTTCCAGAAATCCTCACTCACAAGATGATTTAAATCCCCATTAATTTACAGGTATTAAACATTCAATTCCTTCCATTTGGCCTGTAAATTCATGAAAATTAGATTTAAAAATTAAGTTATATTGTGAATTATTGTGTGAATGTTATTTGGACACTTAGGCTATTTAAAAATGTTAATCTATTCTTAAGAAATTGATAGATGTTTAGATCTAGTAATTGAATTTTGTAATTAGCTACAATTAGGTAACTAACTAATTATATGCTTTACTTTCATGTCTTCTAAGTAAGATTGTTTCATATTTGTTTCAGAATGCTTCAATCTATAATAACTGAAAATTTCTTTCAGTTATCATAATTTTTAAGAAAGTTATGGGCTTTTAACTGTCCTCGATCAGAGCTTTTGTGTTAAGTCAATGGAAAAGCAATAGGGAACTAGATGCTAATTTCTGAGTATGATAATGGCCATAACTTTTTTAATACTGAAGATATGAAAGTGAATTAAATGTCAAATTAAACTTCTTTTTATGCTTTATCTGATGGGATAAATTGCAGACTTTATTTTTAAAACCTCAAAATTTTGTAACATTGCTAGACTGAGTAAATTGCTCATCCCAGGGGAGTTGAATCATGCATTGACAGCTATGGCACATTCCCTTTAGGCTCCACAGCATGTGTTATTTGCAGTCACTCAGGTCAATTTGTTAAGACATTTGTCCTTGTAACTGTGACCTGTATGCTGACATCTGTACTATGCAGAGATTATTCAAGTAACGGTGAGGCAAAATATTTAACTACTCCTTGTAAATGTAGAAATAAGTGCAAAATAAATGTTAATACCTGCACACATTGTGCAGGGCGTAGTACTACAGTTCATGCCGCATAATCTGTGCACATGTGATTTATGTCAAGTAGAATGTCTAGAATTTGGCTCTCATATTTGGCAGCCTGCCGTTTTTCAGTGAAGCTCATGTGCATTGTATATTCAGTTGTTCATATCTATCGCTATTTGACTGGCTATGCACAAATAAAATATCAATAAGAGTACTGATTATTTCGTACTGCATTTCGTACTGCAATCTGCATTTCGTACTTAGTAGAAAGCATATTTCGGTGGGCGGCGCGACTCTCGTTTGCAGCGGCCTCTGCAGTCCGTCTGTCTTTTTATTATTTTTGTCTCGTTTTTATGTAGTTTTTTATTATTTTTTTTGTCGGGGTATGTGTGTATGTGTGGGGGGGTGTGGGGGAAACTTTAAAATCTTTCCCCTGCACGGGAGACCCGACCTTTTCTTGTCGGGTCTCCGTTGTCGTTGGGGCTGGGCAACGTGGAGCGGCCTCCAGCAGGAGCGACCTGGGGCTCCAGTTGCGGAGCTGCGGACTACTCACCGTCGCGGGGCTGGCCGAGTCCGGAGCGGGTGGAGCTGTGGTGGAAACAATCGCTGCTGCGACCCGACCTCCGGAGATTCGGAGGCTACAACCGCGGGTCTGGCGGACGGCAACACTGGAAGCCCGCGGGTCCTCTGGTGGGAGACCGCTTTTCGGGGCTTCCGCAGCGGCGACTTCTCCCGCCCGAGTTGCGGGATTGAAGAGCACCTGGAGCGGGGCTTTATCCCCCCGCGCGGCTTGGAATGGCCGCCGGACTTTGCGAGCGCGCGCCGGGGCTCTAACACCAAGACCCGGTGCACGACCCTGCATTAACCGGCGTGGCTTTAATGGCCGCGGGACAATCACCATCGCCCGCCGGGGGCTTTGACTTTGACTCTGACATCGGGGGGGGGGAGTGCAGTGGAGAGATAGGTTTTTTTTGCCTTCCATCACAGCGCTGTGATGGATGTATGTGTAAATTGTGTTGTGTCTCGGGTCTTCTTCGTTTTGTGATGTATGGCTGCAGAAACGATATTTCGTTTGGACCTCAAGGGGTCCAAATGACAAATTTGTCCAAAAAGACAAATAAACAAAATTGAATTGAATTGAATTGAATTGGTGGATGAATGCTGGCCTTTGTTGGGTTTGAGGAAATACTGGGTAATTTGGTGAAGGATAAGCTTGGAGATGAGTGTGTAGATGAAGGCAGCTGTGCAGTGGTGCTTGATTGTGGTACCATTTAATGATACAAAGTAAAGCTTTATTTTAATCTTGATTTTGATATTTTGGGGGGTTTTGTCTGCTATTTAGCTGTAAAGCCTCTTAGTAAATCATGTGAAGGCATTACAAATTTGTAATGCTAACCTCTGTTTTATTTTGAGTAGTTTTCTTGTTAATCAGATACGGGCTCAACTTTTTGCACATGCACATTGATGAACCTTTAACCCCACAACATCTGCGGCCTTGGGCAAATGCAGCTCAATGTCACAGGTGGAAATGGTTTTACTGATTAAAACTAGACTATCCTTGTCCGAAGGCTGAACAGATGATGCACCTGTTATAGAATAGAGTTTTCAAGTAAGATATTAATTTTTTTCGTAAATAAAACCATTATTTGGTAAATGGTAAACATTTTTTGCAACATTTCCTCCATATAAACATGATGATGAATCTTGCAGTGTTTTATTAAGGTGGCACATCTTTGTGAGAGTGTTGAAATAGAGAAATACAAATTGACATCCCCTGAATTTAATCTCAGCCACAGAATGCATGTCGGGTTGCCTATTTCCTTCGCTCCATAGATGCTGCCGCACCCACTGAGTTTCTCCAGCACTTTTGTCTACCTTCGATTTTCCAGCATCTGCAGTTCCTTCTTGAACATCCTATATAAAGTACTTGTTTATTTAAATAATGTTCATATTTATTGCTGTTGAATGGACTTTAGCTTGGGGACACCTAAGCTCGGTTGCCAGAATGCCAGAATCACAAACTCAATGCTCGTCTGGGTACCCTTCTTGAAATGTTCATTTTTTCTTTGATCATCTTGGACTCTAATTATTTGCTCTTATCACTTGCTGGCTTTGGATCTGCATGCGTGTGCCACATAATTAAGGATTTGTATATAATATGAAATAATTTCCAAATACGCAAAACATAACGAGATGCAACACCTGTTCCTTTACCTGCCCCTCGACTCCATCCAAGGACCCAAACAGTCTTTCCAGGTGAGGCAGAGGTTCACTTGCACCTCCTCCAACCTCATCTACTGTATCTGCTGTTCCAGGTATCAACCTCTTTACATCGGTGAGACCAAGCGCAGGCTTGGCGATCGTTTCGCTGAACACCTCCGCTCAGTCTGTCTTAACCTTACCTGATCTCCCGGTTCAACTTCAACTCAGCACCTCAACTCCCCCTCCCATTCCCAATCTGACCTTTCTGTCCTGAGCCTCCTCCATCGTCAGAGTGAGGCCCAACACAATTTTGAGGAACAGCACCTCATATATTGCTTGGGTAGCTAACACCCCAGCGGTATGAACATCGACTTCTCTAACTTCAAATTGCCCTTGCTTTCCCTCTCTATCCCCTCCCCTTCCCTGTTCTCCCACCAGTCTTACAATTCAGACTATATTCTATCTTTGTCCCGCCCACTTCCCTGACATCAGTCTGAAGAAGGGTCTCGACCCGAAACGTCACCCATTCCTTCTCTCCAGAGATGTTGCCTGTCCCGCTGAGTTACTCCAGCATTTTGTGTCTACCTTCCTTTAAACATAACTGGAGTTGTTTGAAGTTTTCAAATTGACTTTTGCAAAATTCATCTCATTATGACAATAACCACACTGTTATTTTTTGTTTATTGTACCCCACTCAATTACACAAGTTCTCAATCCACATTTTCTAGCTGAGAAGGCAGCAATTTAAAGTGACTATCTTTAGAAAATGATGCCTCAGTTCCTGCACTGGCTGCTTGAAGGTTATTAAATGGCTCAACATTGTTCCTAGCGTTCTATATGTACTTTGTGTTCATATAGCCTTTCGGATTGAGAAAGGCTATATGAACATTGAATTCAATATTGCCTACTAATCTTCAAATAATCTCCTGTCTCCCATATTGACCTACCAAACAGCAGTAATGGACGAAAGAACATGAGAAATATCAGTAGACAATTTGTCCTCTCGAGCCTGCTCTTCCATTCAAAAATACCATGATTGATCACTTACCTCTGCAACAACCTGCTGAGAGCTTTGGGAAAGCTGCCGATGAATGTGGCAGAACAGGTTTGTGTCATTACACACAAACAGTTATGGAAGGATCATTATCTCATCAATCCATTAATCTTTGTTGCACATTCATGCAATGGCAAATGGAAATGGAAATGGCAATGTCGCTTTACCTCCCCCCTCGACTCCATTCAAGGACCCAAGCCGTCGTTCCAGGTGCGACAGAGGTTCTCCTGCATCTCCAACCTAATCTATTGCATCCGCTGCTCTAGATGTCAGCTGATCTACATCGGTGAGACCAAGCGTAGGCTTGGCGATCGTTTTGCCGAACACCTCCGCTCGGTCCACATTAACCAACCTGATCTCCCTGTGGCTCAGCACTTCAACTCCCCCTCCCATTCCGAATCCGACCTTTCTGTCCTGGGCCTCCTCCATTGCTAGAGTGAGCACCACCGGAAACTGGAGGAGCAGCACCTCATATTCCGCTTGGGCAGTCTGCATCCCGGTGGCCTGAATATTGACTTCTCCAATTTCCGGTAGCCCTTGCTGTCTCCTTCCCTTCTCAGCTCTCCCTCAGCCCTCTGGCTCCTCCTCTTCCTTTCTTCTTCCCCCCCCCCCCACCCCCCACCCTGCATCAGTCTGAAGAAGGGTTTCGGCCAGAAACGTTGCCTGTTTCCTTCGCTCCATAGATGCTGCCGCACCCGCTGAGTTTCTCCAGCAATTTTGTCTACATGCAATGGCAAATATCATTAGGTCAAATAACTCTGGTAATTTGCTTTAGCAAATTACCAACATTGTAATCTAGGCGTTAACTGAATACATAAACAATCTGTTGAAGGCCAGCCATTAATTGAGAGTGTGGGTCCAGTGGCTAAAGGAGGTCTTAAATCAGAAGGCAGTTTTTTTTAAACCCGATAGAGCACCTTATTCTCTTTCTCTCTCACCCTCTGTTCAATTTGTTCAAAACCTGTTTGAAAAATTATTTAATGTTCAACAAAGATTTATTCTCCATTGTATTTGTTTCTGTTTAACGTTGAGTTAATTGACTCATCAGATTGACCTTCATCCAGTCTGCTCCTGGCAACCTGGGCTAGTCTCTCACAGTCTACAGCACAGGGTCTAATTGCTTTGGAGACAGCACTGCCATAACTACCTGAAAGCAGAGTAGTTTGCGGTGACTGGGCCCAAAGCTAAGACCTAGTCCCAGGACCATGCTAATGACCATTTGATTGCTTGCTGCTCTCATAAAAATGTGAATGGTGGATTGGTTAAAGAACAAAAAAAAAACAATGTGGAATTAAGTGAGTTGCTTTCAGATTAGAAGTCTGTTTGTTACTGGTGGAGGGCCACAAATGTCCATGAGATCAGCTGGGTCCTGAATATTTACAATTTATATTAATGCCATTAAAAAAAAATGGCATGACATTTATCTGTATAATGGAGACACAAGGGACGGTTGGTGATGGTATTTTGGACAAAAAAACAACTGTTGATGGTGCTCAGCTGAACAGGCAACAGCTATGGAGTGAAATGGAAAGATGACGTTTCGAGTCAGGACCATTTTGGAGAAGAAGGAAGATAGCTGGTAGAAAGAGGATTAGGGGAAGGATGGGGCAAGAGTTGAGATAGGTAAAAGTGCAGCGATTTAAAGAGGGAATTTGAAGTAATAAACCTCTTTGAAAAATGCAACAGAAATCACAGGAGTTATCCATTTCTGGAGAACTCTAGTAAAAATACTGTTAACTTTTTAAAAATATGTTCTTGATTAATATGGGCTGGGATTTGCTGCCCTCTGATGTCGATTAGCCTTAACAACAGCCTTAAGCAGAAATGCGAGAGAGGGCATTGTACAGCAACAATCATTGCCTTTTGGAAAAACTAGTTCATAACAGGCTTATTGTGGTTTACCCTATAATGCATACTGTTATTTTGGAGACTGCCAATCAAATTGAGCTCCTCTGTTGAGGCTAATGATGGGTATCACAGAAAGCCCATGCATTTGACTCTGCCATCTTTTGGTTCAGTAATTGGTGACACTATTCCTTTCTTTTTTGAAGCATATGCAGAGAATTTGTACTTCAATTAAAAGCTTGAATTTTGCTGCAGTTAATTTTATTTTGGACATATTATGTCATCCTTCAGAATGTTCAATCAACTTAGTAGGTCTTGATATATTATATTATTCAAGTGTATCTTTATTTTATTCCCAAGAAAAGCAATTGACTATCCCAGTTAAAGCTGAGAATAATTGTAAACTAAAAATATGATAGTTCATTGATATAAAATTTGATTATTTGTGGTACAAGAGTTAGAAACGTGAGAAATTTGTATTGTACACAAAGTGATACTTAACGAGGTACAGGCCCATCTGACTTTTGTGGATTGAATTGTCTTGTTTTTCTGGTGTCTTTCCATTTGCCAAAATGGCAGTGTTTGTGTGTGGTACCTCTTTTCCAAATGTTAGATCCTGCATTTTGTGTGAATGAATCCTACCAAGATCAGAAGAACGGAGAATAGATTAGTACAAGATGTACTTATATCTGGAACTCCTGATATGTAGCACCAAAATGTAGTCAAGATGTGAGTGATTCACCGGTTTATTTTGACTATCTAATAACATGTGTCTACAGCACTACCTGCCTTTCTCAGTAACCGTTATCTGTGAATGAAACTATTTGATAACTTCCAAATACAGCATTGCCTTTATGGACAAATCAAAGCAGATTTTGTTATGCATGTGATTTTTTTTCCCCAGGTTGACCCAACAGTGAATCAATAATTAAAGATGTATTTTTCCAGCAACCCTTTTTACTTTAATTTCATTGGTATTTCTCTTGCGAATACAATTATTAAGTATGAAAATCAAACAGGATATGTTGGAAACACTCAGCAGCATCTGTGGAAAGAGGAACACAGTTTATTTTGGATTTGCACACCTCCATGTTTTCTCATTGTCATTTATAGTTAATTGTAATTTAACTAGATAAAAGCACAGCTAGATATTTATCTAGATAAATTTAGCTAGATAAAAGCAAAGGATAAAAGCTGGATAAAAGCAGAGGATTTTTAGTTGTAAAAATCTGAAAACCAAATTCTTAGTTTATCAAATTGACTTGAAAATATGCTATTTTGAAGAGGAAACAACATCAGGCTTTTTTCCTTCAATTCCTTCTGTTCTCACCATATTCTTGCTCCAAGAACCATGTACAAGTGGACTAATGAATTACTCTGTTGAAATGAACTTTGACACCATATATAATTGTATCTGTTTCTGCAGAGGTAAAACAATCGCTGTAGCCATTAATCTTCTTTATCTGGCAGATTTCTCCCAATAGGGATTTTTCTAATCTTCATGGAACACTTTGCTGGAGTGTGAATCTGTTATATTGATTAGAAGGTTGTTTGGAAATTCTGGTTATCTTTTCTCATTGTAGGGAACCTAGAAAAGTGGTTTTGCATCGAGGATCAACAGGACTAGGCTTCAACATTGTTGGTGGTGAAGATGGAGAAGGAATCTTTATTTCCTTCATATTGGCAGGAGGCCCAGCTGACCTGAGCGGTGAACTAAGAAAAGGAGACAGAATCATTTCGGTAAAGAGCCTTGTGTTTTGAAATTGCCTCCTTAATTTTATCCTTGATTGTAATTGTTTTTCTTGGAATTCTCAGACATTTTTGGAGTTACCATTCTCCACAAGCTCTCATATTTAAATGTTCATAATTCACTTTTTTCAAGTTCATCAGCAATAAAGCATTTGCATTCACATGTTTATTAAAATGTAATTAAATGCAACAAACCTTTATGAGAATTCACTTATGTTTTTGTAGAATTCTGCATATTAAACAAGAACATCGCACAATTATTCTGTGCATGCACTGTGCAGTGGGATTTGTCTGAGGATGTGAAACATTTTTTTCTATTGATCACTCAATTTAGTATTAAGTGCCTATCATCAATCTTTTTTACATTATGTTTTCCAAATCAAAGCTTTGTTGATGCAGTGAAATGGTCCCCAGTAGATTAATGTCATGGGTTGGCAGCAAATAGGATAAAAAGCAAACCAATTAAACAAATAAAATATGCAAATTTAACAAATTTGTGACCAGAACAAAAATAGGATACACAGTAAGTACATGCATTTAACCACAACATTTCTTAATTTAGTGTAATAGCAGGATTTGGAACTTGTTAGCGATGCTTTTCAATGATTAATAATTAAATAAATAAAGCAAGGAGTAAACCGGGTGCAGTGGGATTTGTCTGAGGATGTGAAACGTTTATTCCACTGATCACTCAATTTAGTATTAAGTAGCTGTCATCAGTCTTTAACACACTTAAACACACTTTCCCCTTTCTCGTTATTTCAGTCCTTGGTTCTTGATTCTACACAATAATTCTATACACAATGGTTATGATTCCAGTCTCTCCTTTCTTGTGTTCAGGCATTTGTTTTTGTTTATTTGCTGAGTCATATTTGAAGATGGTTTGCAGATCATTTTCAGTGTCAGGTGAGATATCAAAATTGAACAAATGTGGTCACAAAAATATGTTTTCTTCCACTATATTCTCCCATTCCAGTATTTCCCCACCTACAAATTCAAGATCTTTCCTCTGGCACAGCTCAATAATCCTTGTTGGAGTCATTGATCTATCCCAGGTTTTAACACTCAACATTGAAGGTTCATATTCATTTACAAGCAGCATTTCATAAGAGTGTGCTCGTGTTAATGTTCTGAATCAGCAGCTCCCCCTATAAATAATTTTTCTGATTTCAAGATTGTGTTAGACGGTGTTTTCTTTTCTCCCCTTTGTACTCGCATAGAATAGTACAGCACAAGAACAGGTTCTTCGGCCCGCAATGTCTGTGTCGAACAAGATACCAAGACTATCATTTATCTACCTCTGACATAACCCATATCCCTCCATTCCCTGCATATCCATTTGCCTATCCAAAAGTATTTTAAATGTCACTAACGTATCTGCTTAACCACCACCCCAGACAGCGTGTTCTAGGCACGCGCACCCTCTGAGTGTAAAAACAAAAACTTGCCCTGCACATCTCCTTTAAACTTTGTCCCTCTCACCTTAAACTTATGCCCTCCAGTATTTGATATTTCCATCCCTGGAAAGCATTCTGACTGTCCACCCTATCTATGCCTCTCATAATTGTATATACTCCAGTCAGATCTCCCCGCTCCCTCCAGTGTTCCAGGGAAAACAATCCAAGTCTGTCTAACCTCTCCCTGAGGCTAATGCCCCCTAATCCCTAATGCCCCCTAATTCTGGTAAACCTCCTCCGCACCCTTTCTAAAACCTCCACGTCCTTTTGGTAATGGGGCGACCTGAACTGCACACAATACTGCAAATTCCGCCTAACTAAAGACTTATAGTCTGAAGAAGGGTCTCGACCCGAAATGTCACCCATTTCTTCTCTCCAGAGATGCTGCGGTCCCGCTGAGTTACTCCAGCATTTTGTGTCTACCAAAGACATATACAGTTGCATCAGGACTTCCTGAGTCTTATACTCAATGCCCCGACCTTTGAAAGCAAGCATTGCATCTGCTTTCTTTACCACTCTATCTACTTCAATCAATCAATCAATTAAGTTTTATTCGTCACTTGCACATAAGTGCAAGTGAAATGAATTTGTCAGCAGCGGTACAATAAAAAATAACACAATAAAAAAATTAACACAAACATCCACCACAGCATTCATCACTGTGGTGGAAGGCACAAAATTTGGCCAGTCCTCCTCCATTTTCCCTTGTATTGGAACCTTCTATCAGACATTGAATTAAAGTAAATTGAGAGTATAAAGCTTTAGTCATGTGTGAGATGCTTTTCTCATTTTGAGTTGAATTATGTAATGAAAACAGATTTTTCTAGAAGTTTTAATTAAAAATAAGAAGCTTCCTGAAACGTGAAGGGTCAAGGGAATACAGAGAAGCTTCTTGGTGTTTACTTCAAATTATAGACTGTCTTTGATCTGTGATCCAGGTGAACGGTATTGACCTGCGGAGTGCCACCCATGAACAGGCAGCAGCAGCACTGAAAAATGCTGGCCAAGCAGTGACCATTGTAGCGCAATACAGGCCAGAGGGTGAGTAGTTTGGATCAATTAATACAAGAACAAATCTCTATTTTACTTTTATTTGAGTTAATGTTGGTATTCTTCAGTAAATCAAAAGAACAATAGACAATAGGTGCATGAGTGGGCCTTTCGGCCCTTCGAACCAGCACCACCATTCACTGTGATCATGGCTGATCATCCACAATCAGTACCCCGTTCCTGCCTTCTCCCCATATCCCTTGACTCCGCAATCTCTAAGAGCCCTATCTAACTCTCTCTTGAAAGCATCCAGAGAATCGGCCTCCATTGCCTTCTGTGGCAGAGAATTCCACAGATTCGCAACTCTCTGGGTGAAAAGGTTTTTCCTCATCTCCGTTCTAAATGGCCATTTATTAATATAAATGAATTTGGAATTATCTAGTTGTTTTTATCAGATGTTGGCTGTTTCCTATATCACATCTACACCACAATCAAATAGGACAATGTTTATTTACTATTAGTGCTTGGAGTTTTTGTCTGTGGTAACACTGTTTCCAATATACTCATTCCAACTTTGTAGATCATTCATTGAATGTCATAAGGTCACTTATATGATAGGAGTAGAATTAGGCCATTCGGCCCATCTAGTCTACTCTGCCATTCAATCTTCCCTCCAAACCCCATTCTCCTGCCTTCTCCCCATAACCTCTGACACCTGTACTAATCAAGAATCTATCTATCTTTGCCTTAAAAATATCCACTGATCTGGCCTCCACAGCCTTCTGTGGCAGAAGAATTCACATTCACCACCCTCTGACTAAAAAAAATTCCATCTCATCTCCTTCCTAAAGCAACGTCCTTTAATTCTGAGGCTATGACCTCTAGTCCTAGAGACTCTCCCACTAGTCCCCTCCACATCCACTCTATCCAAGCCTTTCACTATTCTGTATTTTCAATGAAGTCCCTCCTCATTCATCTAAACTTCCCAGCGAGTACAGGCCACAGTGCCGACAAACCATCATAGGTTAACCTACTCATTCCTGGGATCATTCTTGTAAACCTTCCCTGGACCCTCTCCAGAGCCAGCAGATCCATCCTCAGATATGGTGTCCAAAATTGCTCACAATATTCCGACAAATCCCGTTTAACATTTGTAAGTACGTGTGTGGACGTTTCATTGGTTTATATTTGTATATTGTATATTGTAAATGGTTTGAATTTGGAAATGTGCGTTTCTGTCTTTACGCTTCAAAGATGATCCTGAATTGACAAGAAAGGAAACTAATGATCAATGGAACAGAATTATCAATAATTCTTACCTGCAAAGTGCAGACTGTGTATTCGTAAATAAATTATCATAGCTTAAAATTGTCCTCATTAAAGGTACAGAAAATAGAAACCTCTTGCAGGAAAACAGCAGTCATAAAGTTTACAAACCGTTTTGCAGCCACCTCTCTTCATTAAGTTTGACAATTGTATTAATGCTGCCCCTGTAATGGCTGGACATTGCATGATTAGATAAAGCACATAAACCCAAGCTCTGCTTTTTAACTATTATGATTTATTTGGAATATTATGGATCAGTTAGCACTTAAGATGGCAGAGTTGAGGAAGATGGAGCTGAAACTTGGTGCTTCTGGATTCACTTTGTGAATTAAAACAACGTGCAAGTAGATATTTTAATCATTTATGTTGTGTCATTGCTGGTAATTGTTGGTCCTGGCCAATTTAGTAAATGGGTAATCTATTTTACCTCTTGCAGTGTAGCACTCTTACATCAATCATTTGGCAAATCACTTTATCTTATTTACTTTAAAAGCCGACCTCCCCTCTCTTTTCAGATAATTCACTTGAAAAATCTTTTGGAATTTCCTTTATATCAATGTCACATTCCCGATGAGAAGTTGAAATCTGCTTGTATTTAAGCTGAGAATTACACCATCTTTTTTACATTCCATTGTTTTCCAGTGAGTTAGTGGTCCATGCCACACACTGCCAGAAGAATGATGGTTTTAAAATACTTTGCTTCCTCCAATTATATGAATGTTTAAAGTTTGCAACTGTCTGACCATCCATTTTTTTTAGGTGAACTTTATCTTTGTTGGTTACAGCTGCACTTGTGGTTAATAATTAAATGGCAGTTGCTCTAGATGTTTACATTACACAGATCAGTGTAGTAATTACTCTTGTGTAGGAAGGAACTGTTGATGCTGATTTAAACCGAAGATAGACCCAAAATACTGGAGCAACTCAGCGGGACAGGCAGCATCTCTGGAGAGAAGGAATGGGTGATGTTTCGACCCTAAACATCACCCATTCCTTCTCTCCAGTAGCAATTATTCTTTGTCAGTAGTTGCAGCAGGATCTTGATCAGTTGGGCAGGTGGGCGGAGGAATGCTTGATGCAGAAATGTGAGGCATTGTATTTTGGAAAGTCTAACATGGGCAGGACCTACACACTGAATGGTGGGATTCTGAGAAGTGTTGCCGAGCAGAAGGATCAAGCAGTGCAGGTAGATAGATACAAAATGCTGGAGTAACTCAGCGGGACAGGCAGCATCTCTGGAGAGAAGGAATGGGTGATGTTTCGGGTCGAGACCCTTCTTCAGACTGATGTCAGGGGAGAGGGAGATACATGGATAAGGAAGTGTAAGGTGTGAAAGCAGCACAAAGGGAATAGAGAACATGGAAAATGTAGAATAGATCATGGCTAGCTGGGAAAAGGTAACAGCAAAGCAAACAGAGATAAAATGTAGTTGGAGACGGTAAGACTGGTCGGAGAACTAGGAAGTGGGAGGGAGGGATGGAGAGAGATGGAAAGCAAGGGTTACTTGAAGTTAGAGAAGTCAATGTTCATACCGCTGAGGTGTAAGCTGCCCAAGCAAAATATGAGTTGCTGTACCTCCAATTTGCGCTGGGCCTCACTCTGACAATGGAGGAGGCCCAGGACAGAAAGGTCAGTGTGGGAATGGGAGGGGAGTTAAAGTGTTTAGCAACCGGGAGATCAGGTAGGTTTAGGTGCACTGAGCGGAGGTGTTCAGCGAAACGATCGCCGATATATAGGAGCCCATACCTTGAACAGCGGATACAATAGATGAGGTTGGAGGAGTTGCAAGTAAACCTCTGCCTCACCTGAAAACATTGTCGGGGTCCTTGGACGGAGTCGAGGTGGGAGGTATAGGGACTGGTGTTGCATCTCCTGCAGTTGCTGTGGAAAGTACCTGGGGAGGAGGTGGTTTGGGTGGGAAGGGATGAGTTGATCAGGGAGTTGTGGAGAGAACGGACTCAGCAGAAAGGGGAAGAGATGGGAAGATGTGACTAGTGGGATCCCGTTGGAGGTGGTGAAAATGTCAGAGCTTTATGCGATGACTGATGGTGTGGAAGGTGAGGACAAGGTGGACTCTGTCCCTGTTATGACTGGGGGGAGGGCAAGAGTGGTGCTGCGGGATATCGAGGAGACCCTAGTGAGACCCTAAACTATGATGGAAGAGGGGAACCCCCGTTCCATAAAGAATGTGTACATCTCCGATAGGAGTGCAGGTACATAGTTCCTTAAAGGTGGCGTCACAGGTAGATGGGGTGGTCCGAAAGGCTTATGGCATATTGGCCTTCATCAGCCAGGGTATTGTATCGAAGTTGGGAGGTCATGTTGCAGTTGCATAAGACGTCGGTGAGACCGTATTTAGAGTGTTGCGTTCACCATGTTTTTGGAAAGCTGTTGGAAAGTTGGAAAGGGTGCAGAGAAAATTTACAAGGATGTTGCCAGGTCTCAAGTGTCTAAGCTATATGGAGAGGTTGAGCTGGCTGGGACTCTATTCCATGCAGCGCAGGAGGATGAGGGGTGATCTTTTTGTAATGTATAAAATCATGAGAGGAATAGATTGGGTGGACGCACAGAGTCTCTTACCCAGAATCAAGAACCAGAGGGCATAAGGTTTAAGGTGAACGGGGAAAGATTTTATAGGAAATTGAGGGGTAACCTTTTCACGCAAAGGGTGGTGGATGTATGGGAAGTGCTGCCGGAGGAGGTAGTTGAAGCGGGGGCTATCGCAACGTTTAAGAAGCAATTAGACAGGTTCCTGGATAGGACAGGCTTTGAGGGATGTGGGCCAAATTCAGGCAAGTGGGACGAGTATAGATGGGACATGTTGGTCGGTGTGAGCAAGTTGGGCCGAAGGGCCTGTTTCCACGCTGTATCACTATTTACAAATTACTACCAATTGCATTGATATTTGTAACTGTGTTCACAAATTCCAATTTGGAATGCTCTCCAAATTCTCTCCAATTAACCATTTCCATGCTCTTTAGGATATTTCATGCCAGGGCCCTTGAGTGCCTGAGCCCAAGTGTCTGCTTTCCCTTTCTACTCTGTAATGCAGCGGACTTTCTTGGGCTTTTTTTGTAAACCTACACATAGGTGTGCTACATGCAATGAAGAATCTCTGAAATGCAAATTTATCCGGTGGTCATCTTTCCCGTGCTACCTTCTTTATCACCACGGGTTATGCAGTGCCTCGTGGACATCACAAATAAACCACAATGTTTGTGTTGACAGTAAGGATAAGAATGGAGTGAGCAGCGTCTCCAGCGGCTCCCCAAGCTAGTTCATGAGAATTTAATAAAGGGCTTGAAGATTAAAAGGGTATCACTATGTGAAGGTGTCTGCTGCAGGGACCATTAATCATTTATCTTTGAAATGCAGAAGTATGAATTGTGTCAGCTGTATTTATGAGAGGAATATCTACAGCGTTGATCTTTAGGGAGTAGAGATATGTCAGGTGCAGCTGCCTGTAGACTTTCTGGATGGGTGGTTATATCCTCTGAAGATTTTGTGGGAAGACGACCTAAAGACAAATTAGCTATGGTAAGATAGGGACTAAGGATTAAATAATCTTCCCCTCTTCCCATGGTTTCACATTCTTTCACCAATTAAAAATCAGGAAGAATCTCTCAAAATGCAGATTTTACTGTTTATTTGAGGAGGCACAGAGGTGCAGCTGATAGAGCTGCTGCCTCAGTGTCAGAACCAGGTTCGATCCTGACCTCGGGTGCTGCCTGCGTAGAGTTTGCATGTTCTTGTGACCATGTGGGTTTCCTTTGGGTGCTCCAGTTTCCTCCCACATTCCAAATGTTTGCAGGTTAATTTACGTTTCAGAGTGGATGCGAAAGTGGGATAAATGAACTAATGTGGATGGGTGATCGATGGTCAGCATGGTCCCAGTGGGCCGAAGGGCTTGTTTCCATGCTGAATCTTTCAATCAATCATCTAGTCAAATATGGTTCAGAATCTTAATTGCCATTCTCATTAACCGAGGCTTCATCCTGGCTTTATGCCAACAGAAGATATCTCGGTTTCGTAAATTATATGAAATAAAATTGAGAAGCTACCCTCAAAAGAAAATGTATTCATCTTAATATTACATTGCCTTCAATCAACAGCATTGATTTGTGGAGTATGTTAAGGAATGGAAATTATGTAAGTTTTGCGCAGCATGCCACTGAGACTTTGATGTGGAATGTACTGTGAGCCACACGAGGGAGAAATAGATATTAACATGCACAGTTGGTTAAATTGTTTTTGTTTAATTGGAAATGGCGTTGAAGTTTGTACTGCAGCTTAGGCAGCTGTCTGATCTCACATAAGACAGCTCTGGGCCATCTGTTCTCACTGGTCCAAATGCCTCCTTCATATACAGCAATGGGCTTATCACATATCATTAGATCTTGATTTGCAGAACTAAATGTTTAAGAGGTAGCATTTTCTCCAACAAGGAAAGGAGCAAACCCTTGTTTGTGTATTCAATCCACATGTGCCTGTCCTTGATGTCCTCCCTTCCGTCAAAGATATTTTGTACTTTGGGGTTATGGGCAGAGATAAAGGCAGACACATCAAGGATGTTATATTGATATTGTATAACATGAGGACACCAGGATGAGGAAGAGGAGAAGGAGGAATGAAGGAGGTATGATATGAATCTCCTACAGCCACCTTCGAAACTGGCCCAGAGGCCACAATGGAGATGGACAGTAACCAGGAGCAGGCTGGAGCACTCAAGGTAATGAAAAGCCTGAAAATCACAAAGCCAACCAGAGGAGATGCTGGAAGTGTCCACAGGGCAGACGTGCAACCTTTCCAATCTTCTTATCGAGTCCACATCACAAGATTGGAATTTGTTCAGCCAGAGCTGAACACACTTTTAGGCATCTGCATACAATGGCGTCTTGCATCAAGATGTCGAAAAGTGTGTTCAGCTTCTTGTGCATAGTGGTGAAAAGATTGGTGGAAACAGGGCCGTGACATGAACGCTCTTTCCTTGACCCAACCTTTCCAATGAGGAATAAGAAGGCTGGCAGAAGTACGGTACAATGTGAAAGGAACGGGAAGGTAAAACCCGACTACATACCTCAAAGGCTGAGGCAAGGAGGCTACACTTGTTTGAAATTGTGACTTTTGTCTTCTGAAGAAATGGCAGGCATGTTGGAGCAGTGTGTTTCCTGCAGGATGTGGGAAGACAGGGACACTGCTGGTGCTTCTGGAAACTATACCTGCAGAAATTGTGTCCAGGTGCAGCTCCTGAACGAACGTGTTAGGGAACTGGAGAAGCAGCTGGATGACTGTGAGAAAGGGGAGTAACCGTGGAGTGCAGGAGACCCCAGTGGCTGTGCCAAATGGAAACAGGTACACCCTTTTGGGAGCTGTCGAGGCAGACGACACTTCCAGACCGAGCGGCAGACAGGTCGGTGGCTCCAATCTTGGCGATGAGATTCGACTGGTGAGACCGACGTCGGGCAGAGCCATAGTGGTGGATGACTCCATTGTCCGAGGTGCGGACAGGAGATTCAGTGGCGGCAGGCGAGACTCACGGATGGTCTGTGGCCTCCCAGGCGCCAGGGTTCAAGATATCACAAACCAAATTCAGAACATCCTCGAGAGGGAAGGTGAAAAGCCGGCAGAAGTTGTGCACGTGGGCACAAACAACGTCAGGAAGAAGAGGAAGGAGGTTCTCCAACGCAAGTTTAGAGAGTTAGGAAGGAGACTGAAAAGCAGGACTTCTAGGGTGGTTATCTCTGGATTGCTTCCAGTACCTCGTGCTAGTGAGGGCAGAAACAGGGAGATAGGGGATCTGAATGGGGGGCTGGAGCAGGGAGCAAGGATTTAGCTTAGTAGACCACTGGGATCTCCTTGGGGTAGGGGTGACCTGTACAAAAGGTGACGGGTTGCACCTTAACTGGAGGCGGACCAACATTCTGGCAGGCAGGTTTGCTAGTTCTACACGTGTGGGTTTAAACTAAATAGTGGGGGGGGGGAGGGATTGACAAATTGGGAGTATAAAAATGGAATTAAAGGGGAAGTGAGTACAGGAAAAGTTTTGGAAAGACTCCCAAATTAATGGGAAGGAAAGTTCGAGAAGGGATAAGAGAGTAAGGTCAGGGCCAATAGTGACCAGAGTGAGAGGGGAGGTGAATACCGAAGACAAAGTGTTGTATATGAATGTGCAAAATATAAGAAATAAAGTGGATGAGCTTGAGGCTCAGTTAGAAATTGGCAAGTATGATGTTGTGGGAATTACAGAGACATGGCTGCAAGAGAACCAGGGCTGGGAACTGAATATTCAAGGGATTACGTTCTATCGAATAAACAGACAGGTGGACAGAGGGGGTGGGGTAGCTCTGTTGGTGAGGAATGAAATTCAGTCCCTTGCAAGGGGTGACATAGAATCAGGAGATGTAGAGTCAGTATGGATAAAACTGAGAAATTGTAAGGGTAAAAAGACCCTATTGGAAGTTGTCTACAGGCCCCCAAACAGTACCCTGGATATTGGGTGCAAGTTGAATCTATAGTTAAAATTGGCATGTTGTAAAGGTAATGCTACGGTTGTTATGGGAGATTTTAAATGCAGGTAGACTGGGAAAATCGGGTTGGTACTGGACCCCAAGAAAGGGAGTTTGTGGAGTGCCTCTGTGATGGCTTCTTAGAGCAGCTTGTACTGGAGCCTACCAGGGAGAAGGCAATTTTGAATTTAGTGTTGTGGAATGAACCGGATTTGATAAGGGAACTCGAGGTAAAGGAGCCATTAGGAGGTAGTGACCATAATATGATACGTTTTAATCCACAATTTGAGAGGGAGAAGGGTAAATCGGAGATGTCAGTATTATAGACAATAAACAATAGGTGCAGGAATAGGCCACTCGGCCCTTCGAGCCAGCACCGCCATTCAATGTGATCATGGCTGATCATCCTCAATCAGTACCGCGTTCCTGCCTTCTCCCCATATCCCCTGACTCATATTTTTAACCCTATCTAGCTCTCTCTTGAAAGTATCCAGAGAACCTGCCTCCACCGCCCTCTGAGGCAGAGAATTCCACAGACTCACCACTCTCTGTGAGAAAAAGTGTTTCCTCATCTCTGTTCTAAATGGCTTACTCCTTATTCTTAAACTGTGGCCCCTGGTTCTGGACTCCCCCAACATTGGGAACATGTTTCCTGCCTCTAGCGTGTCCAAGCTCTTAACAATCTTATATGTTTCAATGAGATCCTCTCTCATCCTTCTAAACTCCAGAGTGTACAAGCCCAGCTGCTCCATTCTCTCAGCATATGACAGTCCCGCCATCCCGGGAATTAACCTTGTAAACCTACGCTGCACTCCCTCAATAGCAAGAATGTCCTTCCTCAAATTAGGGGACCAAAACTGCACACAATACTCCAGGTGTGGTCTCACCAGAGCTCTGTACAACTGCAGAAGGACCTCTTTGCTCCTATATTCGATTCCTCTTTTTATAAAGGCCAACATGCCATTCGCTTTCTTCACTGCCTGCTGTACCTGCATGCTTACTTTCATAGACTGATGTACAAGGACCCCCAGATCCCGTTGTACTTCCCCTTTTCCCAACTTGACGCCATTTAGATAGTAATCTGCCTTCCTGTTTTTGCTACCAAAGTGGATAACCTCACATTTATCCGCATTAAACTTCATCTGCCATGCATCTGCCCACTCCCCCAACCTGTCCAAGTCACCCTGCATTCTCATAGCATTCTCCTCACAGTTCACACTGCCACCCAACTTTGTGTCATCTGCAAATTTGCTAATGTTACTTTGAATCCCTTCATCCAAATCATTAATGTATATTGTAAATAGCTGCGGTCCCAGCACCGAGCCTTGCGGTACCCCACTAGTCACTGCCTGCCATTCTGAAAGGGACCCGTTAATCCCTACTCTTTGTTTCCTGTCTGCCAACCACTTCTCTATCCATGTCAGCACTCTACCCCCAATACCATGTGCCCTAATTTTGCCCACTAATCTCCTATGTGGGACCTTATCAAATGCTTTCTGAAAGTCCAGGTACACTACATCCACTGGCTCTCCCTTGTCCATTTTCCTATTTGTCCATTTGTCATTGACCTGCTGAGTTACTCCAGCATTTTGTCTATATCTTTGTTGATTATTCACAGTTCTCTGAAATTGCTTTTGGGGCAATAAATTTTGGTCTTGTCATTGACGCTCAGATTTTGCATGTATTTAGGGAGAACCTTCTTTGTTCCTTTAACTACCCTACCCCACACATTTTTACTGCTGTGATAATTTTAGGAATTCAATTATTGTTTCAAGAGGTGCATAGATTGCTGTCCTTCTCGTGCATCTGCGGTTTTTATTGATTTTCATTTATTAGAAATTCCCTTTGCAGTTTGTCCATAATATCCACATGACAGTCTTGAAAGAGCTATCCAATTGCTGAATATCCCATGTATAACCAAATATCAAGTATAAATATGTCTGTTTAACACATCTACTGCTTGGGAACCAGGTTTAATATGAAGATGCCAGTGCATTTTAACAAAGAAATGCTTCCTGAAGCAAATGTAGTTTATTTTAAAGTGTCCCTTTGTGAAAATTCTTCATTACTTAAAAGAACTGCAATTTCTCAGATACCAAACCTCAAATGGTATTAAAGCTATTGCGGTGTTTGTGGACTGAATTGAAGAAAATCTTAATCACTTGTATCAAAGTAGCTCTTGTGTGTTAGAGTAAAGCAACAAAATGTAAGCATTGTAGTCCAAGCTATAAGCACGGTTTTGTTTGATTTTAGTGATTTTATTTGTGGACATTAGGAAAACTTGCCCATTTTCATCTGGTTTTACAATACCTCGTAAACTTGATTTTATTCAATCAGTAATGTAACTGACAAACCATGTTGATGTGTTGATAACATGTTTTCCCTTTCTCCTCTCCTTCCTCATCCTCCCCATTCTACCCCCGATGGAAAACAAAACACAATCTATCAAGATTTGACTGTTGTAAATTGACAACATTCATTTTCAAATCATGGACTAATGTTTTCTGTGTAGTTGATTCAAGATGCGCAGGGATAATGTGTGAATGAAGCCTGTTCAAGGCTACTTGGGGAAATAAAATGTGTTTTGCACAACATTAAATTGTATTCCTGAATTTAATATTTAAAATCAAACCAAGCTATTATAGGCAGTACTTTTTTTCCCATATGTGAAAATGGGTGGAATGCATTGATAACAGTAATCTGGTAAAGGTGGTTTCTGATATTTGTTGTTGCTGTGTCTTGAATTAGCTTCAACAGAAAGCAACTGAAGTTGTCAGTGTGAGGTTTCTATTGAAGAAATCCTGTCTGATTATTACAATGCTGGAAACCTTCATGCAGCATAGGTACACTTGAGAATATAATGGGACTGCAGCATTCACCATTTAGAAATGTGCTTTGTAATATTCTGAATAATATTAGTTCTGTGCAGCTTAAAAGAAATGCTGCCACATTGGCAATCGTACAAAAAAAAAAGCTGGTTTTATAGACCATAAGATCATTAAACAAAATATAGCGTGCCATTGGTAAGTATTTACATTTTTTGCCTCAAATTCAACATTTTGCTCTTAAATATACTTGTTATTTAATGAATATAGGACTGATTTGGCATTCAGTATTATTTTTGTATGGCTATGAACACAGATTAAAGCTGGAAATTTGTAAGAATTCAATTTTAGACGAACATTAAATATGTTGACAGTGGTGTTTTTTTAACTTTGAAATGCAGAGATTCATTGTTGATTGTGGTGTGATCATCTGCACTGTGCAAACTTCTAATTACAGAACAGTAACATAATTCAGCGCAGCAGTTTACTTGTTTCTTCTCCTTCTCTTCTGTCTATAATGTAATAGGTGCTATGTAGAAATCATTCTTCAGTTATTTCCTCCTATTTTCTCTGACTCAGTCATTTAAAAAATATTACCTCTACATGATATATTTATTATTAAAAGATCTGATGTGGGAGTTATCTTAAACTGACACAAGGCATTTGGTTTAGAAATACAGATATCTATTTGACACTTAGAAATGTATATATAATATGTAGCCCTTGTTTATTACACATTCCAAATTATTTTACATAGCCCTTGTTATTTTGTCAGTTGACAAATTTATTTCCAGGGCTCAGTCAGTAGACTGTATCTTAATGCTAAAACATTTCCACCCAGGGATTCATAATATAATTTTATGATTTATTTTTTCATTCCATTGCTCAAATTAATACCTGAATTTAACAGATTTCTAGGTGGATCATATTAATGATGATACATTTGGTATTTATTGGGAGCAATCACTGATAGATGATTCTGTTTTCATTCACTGTTGTCTTTCTACCTAAGTAGAACAACACTGACTTAATGCAGTGGCTGCTTACGTAAGTGCAAAAGTGCGAATATGTTGATTGGCTTGTAGGTGGTGATTCACAAACTAAACTGTTAACTTTGACAAATGGTCATAGTCTGTCACTAAACAGTAACAATTCTTTTTAGATAGGATCTGTGTGTTTATGTATTGCTTTAGCTTGTAGATGTAAAATAAATCCACGTTGATTTAAGGTTTTTTGTTTTGCAGAATACAGCAGATTTGAAGCCAAAATTCATGACCTGCGGGAGCAGATGATGAACAGCAGCATCAGCTCTGGATCGGGGTCACTGCGAACCAACCAGAAGCGGTCCCTCTATGTCAGGTAAAAACAAAACAGTGATAAACTAATGTGTAGGAAGGAACTGGAGATGCTGGTTTAAACCGAAGATAGACACAAAATGCTGGAGTAACTCAGTGCGACAGGCAGCATCTCTGGAAAGAAGGAATGGGTCTCATTTTGGGTTGAGATCCTTCTTCAGGCTAGAGTCAGGGGAAAAAAGACTAATACTCCTTTGTGGAACAGCAGGCCCTTACATTTTATGCTCTTCTTACTTCATTTTGTTCTATTGCACAGTTCCTAGATGTACTTAATCCTCACTTTAGTGCCTGTAATTTGGATAATGTCTACAGATGTCAAAGACTTGGAAATAAGAAATCTAGACTCAAATGTATTCAGATTTATTCTGTGATCTGTAAGGTTTACCCTTTCTTTTGATGGTGAATTTTTCACTTTTCCATGTGATATGCACTTTATAGAAAAATAAAATGGTTCATGCTAGCCATTTACTTGTTTCATAGACTATTAGTTATTGAGTTGAATATTAAAATAGATGTAATATTAAATGTCCAGTGGATCAGGTTCTGGTTTGCAGAATAATTTATTATAAATGTACCAGCTGCTACGGAGGTTTCAAACCGAAAGCCCCAATAGTTTGTTAGGGGTCACATTTTCTTAATTGAGCACCTTTTTGGGCAAATTCTTTTTATTAGCGTTTTCTTTGTTTAACTGTAATTGGTATATATTCCCTAGTATCTATTAACTAAATAACCATTGGAAAGATTTAATTGTGTGCAACCGCTTGTATTTTGGTTGCCAATACATGTGTTATATTTGTATACTGTTGCCCATTTGTCATTAATGTTCTCGGGAAACATTAGTTCCTTCTGGTAATCATTACTGTACCATGGCATGTCAGTTATAAGCGCGGATGCATTCCCTTTGAAGAAGTTAAATACTTACATAACATATCTATTTTTATTCTCTTCATCCAAAATGCAGTAGGCTTACAGATATTATTACACTGTAGAGCAAGAGGCTGAGGAAAATAAGGAAGCTAATCTTGAGAATGTGAAAAGGAACAAAGTAATTGTTTGAAACAGAAATATAGCCTGTAAAACTTTTCTTCAGTGCTGCGGCACAGCTGGTAGAGCTGCTGCCTCGCACCACCAGAGACCCGGAATCCATCCTGACTTCGGGACCTCTGTGTGGAGTTAATACATTTTCCCAGTGATGGCGTGGGTTTCTCCGGGTGCTCCGGTTTCCCCCCACATCCCAAAGATATGTGGGTTTGTAGGTTAATTGGCCCCTGTAAGTTGCCCATAGTGTGTAAGGACTGGATGAGTAAGTGTGATAATATAATGTGAACAGGTGATCGATGGGCAGCATCTGTGGGCCTATGTTTCCATGTGACATCTCTAAATTAAACTAAAAATAGAACAGTCATTGACCTGAAACATGATTTATGTTTCTCTTCACAATGATACCTAACCTGCAGAGTATTTCCAATGCTTCATTTCTATTTCATATTTGAAATCAAAATTTAAAAAATGCTAGATTTTGAATTGGCTCGGTGGAAGGAGTTTGAAGGTAGTTAGTGGAAAGTATTGGATCAGAGGCCTGTCACCAGTGATGTGACTCGGGGATCTGTGCTGGGCCAGCTGTCATTTGTCACCTACATTATGACAATATAGTTAACATAATATATTTGCAGTTGACACCAAAATTGGTGGTATGGTCGACAATGCGGTCGGTGGTCTGTCTATGTTTACAAGCAAATCTGGATAATTTGGGAAGTAAGCCAAGGAATGGCAGATGCATTTTAATTCTGACAAATACAAGGTATTGCATTTTGTCAAGTTAAACGGGAGCAGGACTTTCACAGTAAATTATAGGGCCCTGGAGAGTGTTGCAGAGCAGAGAGACAGATGTGTGCAGGTACATAGTTCCCTGAAAGTGGCAACACATATAAATAGGGTAGTGAAGAAAGCATATGGCACGCTTGCCTGGATTGGTAAGGGTATTGTGTACAGGAGTTGGAACATTATGCTACAGCTGTTCAAGATGTTCACATTTAGAGTACTTCATACAATTTTGGTCACCTTGCTATACGGAAGATGTCAATCCAGCTTGAAAGGGTGCAAAAAAGCTTCTCCGGGATGTTATTAGGACTTGGTGAGGCCAGATGGCTACGGTCTTTATTCCCTGGAGTGTCGAAGGCTGGTGGTGACCTGCTGGAGGTATCCAAAGTTAGAGGCATTGATAAGATGAATGGTCACTGTCTTTTTTTCCAGGGTGGAATAGTTCAGATCCAGACGGCATATATTTAAGGTGAGCGGGTAAAGATTTAAGAGATATAGGGGTAATTTTCTTCATGCAGAGGGCAGTGCATATATGGATGAGCTGCCAGAGGAATCTTAATGTTGATGTTTAAAAGAAACTTAAAGGTAGACAAAAGTGCTGGAGAAACTCAGCATGTGCGACAGCATCTATGGAGCGAAGGAAATAGGCAACGTTTCGGGCCGAAACCCTTCTTCAGACTGATGTGGGGGGGGGGGCGGGAAGAAGAAAGGAAGAGGAGGAGCCAGAGGGCTGAGGGAGAGCTGGGAAGGGGAGGAGACAGCAAGGGCTACAGGAAATTGGAGAAGTCAATGTTCAAGCCGCTGGAGTGCAGACTGCCCAAGCGGAATATGAGATGCTGCTCCTCCAATTTCCGGTGGTGCTCACTCTGGCCATGGAGGAGGCCCAGGACAGAAAGGTCAGATTTGGAATGGGAGGGGGAGTTGAAGTGCTGAGCCACAGGGAGATCAGGTTGGTTAATGCAGAGGTGTTCGGTAAAACGATAGCCAAGCCTACGCTTGGTCTCACCGATGTAAATCAGCTGACACCTAGAGCAGCGGATGCAATAGATGAGGTTGGGGGAGGTGCAGGTGAACCTCTGTCGCACCTGGAACGACTGCTTGGGTCCTTGAATGTAGTCGAGGGGGGAGGTAAAGCGACAAGTGTAGCATCTCCTGCGGTTGAAAGGGAAAGTGCCCGGGGAGGGGGTGATGCGGGTGGGAAGGGAAGAATTGACCAGGGAGTTACGAAGGGAGCAGTCTTTGCGGAAAGCAGACGGGGGGGGGGGGCGGGGGGGATGGGAAGATGTGGCGAGTGGTGGGGTCACGTTGGAGGTGGCAAAAATGACGGAGGACTATTTGATGTATGTGACGGTTAGTGGGGTGGAAGGTGAGGACTAGGGGGACTCTGCCCTTGTTCCGAGTGGGGGGATGGGGAGAGAGAGCAGTGTTGCGGGGTATTGAAGAGACCCTGGTGAGAGCCTCATCTATAGTAGGGGAGGGGAACCCCCGTTCCCTGAAGAATGAGGACGTTTCCGTTGCCCTGGTGTGGAACACCTCATCCTGGGAGCAGATGCGGCATTAACGGAGGAATTGGGAGTAGGGGATGGAGTCCTTACAGGAAGCAGGGTGGGAAGAAGTGTAGTCTAGATAGCCATGGGAGTCAGTGGGTTTATTGTGGATGTTGGTCAGAAGTCTATCACCTGCGATGGAGATAGTGTGGTCAAGAAATGGTAGGGAAGTGTCGGAAATGGTCCGACATCCACTATAAACCCACTGACTCCCAGTGCCGGATGGAAGTTAGTGGTGAAGTTGATGAAGTCAGTGAGTTGTGTGTGGGTGCAGGAGGTAGCACCAATACAATCGTCGATGTAGCGGAGGTAGAAGTTGGGGATGGAGCCCTGGTACGTCTCGAACAAAGATTGTTTGACGTACCCTACAAAGAGGCAGGCAAAGCTGGGGCCCATGCGTGTGCCCATAGCTACGCCTTGTATTTGGAGGAAATGGGAGGAGTCAAATGAAAAGTTATTGAGGGTAAGGACCAGCTCTGCCAGGCGGAGGAGAGTATCTGTAGACGGGAATTGGTTGGTTCTCCGGTCGAGGAAGAACCGGAGGGCTTTGAGACCCTCCTGGTGGGGGATGGAGGTGTAGAGTGACTGGATGTCCATGGTGAACTTAGACAGGTATATGCATAGGAAAGGCTGAGAAGGATAGGGGGCAAATTGGACTATATCTTTTCTATAAAACCTAATCATGGATGAGTTGGGCCAAAGGGCCTGTTTCCATGCTGTATGACTGATTCTATGTCCAACATGTGGAAGTTTGTGATTTTTTAAGTGCTGAAGAGTTGCCATGTTTGATTTCAAATGGTGCCTTCAGATCTTCTGTTCACCAAAGAAGGTAATTGGATGTTCAAATCTACCAGGTACCATACCCTGGCTAATTGGTGACCAAGTAAATTGCTCCTGGACTTCTCACCTCCAAACTGTATCTGCCCCCGTTAGGAACATTTTAATAGCACCATGCACTGTTCAATAAAATCCCCTTTAAACCGTCTTGTTTTTCCTGCTTTTTCCGAGTGCTTCTCTTTTGCGTATACATGGTTTAAATCAGAGAATAAACTTTTTTTACTTAGGGTAGTAAATAAAATACAGTAGAGTCAGTTATCCTTTCTGGAAGAATTCCAAATTTCCACCTCATGTTGATGTGTTTCCCAGCTTCTTTGTTGATAAGAATGTTCCATTGATAAACGATGTTCCCTCGTGTGAACCTTTTCAACCAGTACAAATAGTTCTCTCTACCATAACAGTTCTCCACAAAGAGAACATAGAGGAGGACACCACAGGCACAGGCCATCCAGCCAGCAATATTTGCGTCGAGCATGATGCCGTGACGTTAAACTAATCTCCTTTTCCTGCACGTGAACCATACCCCTCCATTCCCTGCATGTCATGTGCATATCATCTTAAATGCCTCTATAGTATCTCCATCACTAATGCTGGTCATGCGTACCAGACACCTAACATTCTGTGAGAATAAAAACTTGCCCCACACACCACCTTTAAACTTTGCCCCTCTCACTTTAAAGCTATTCCGTCTAGTTTTTGACATTTTCCACGCTGGGAAAAAGGTTGCAACTATCTATGCTTCTCATAATTTGCACTTCTATCAGGTCTCCCCTCAACCTCTGACATTCAAGAGAAAAGAATCCAAGTTTTTCTTATAGCTGACATCCTGTAATCCAGGAACATAATCCAGGTTTACCTCTTTTCCAATCCTCTCCGAAGCCTCCACATTTTTCCTGTAATGGGGCGACTGCACACAACACTTTGAATGCGGCTTAATTACGTTTTTTTTAAGCTGCAACATGACTTCCTGAATGTTATACTCAGTGTCTCGATTGATGAAGGCAAGCATACCATATGCCGCCTTTACCATCCTATTTAAGTGTGATGCCATTTACAATGACCTCTGGCTTTAGATCCCAAGGTCCCTCTGTACATCCGTGCTGTTAAGGGTCCTCCTGCCAGTAACTGCACACTCGCCCCTTACATTCAACTTCCCAAAGTGCAACAGCTCTCAACTCAATTTCTCTGTCCGTATTTGTAACAGAGATAGTCCTGTATGCTCTTTGACTGTCTTCCTCAATCCATCAGCAAATGCACCAATTTTGGTGTTGTCTGCAAATTTACTAACTAACCCGTCCATATTTTCAACCAAGTTGTTTTCATATACGAACAGCAAAGGTCCTCGTACAGATCCCAGTGTAACACTACTGGTCACAGACCTACAAGCAGAATAACATCCTCCCACCACAACCCTCTGTCATCTACGATGACCATATGGGTGCTGCTTCATATTGAACGCAAATATTTTGTCACCTTTTGTGGCAACAACCAACTGTTGTCTTCACATATTCCATATCCATGTTCTTCCCCATTCTCAACTTCCCTATTCTTCATTTCAGGAGCAGGTGAGACATCTATTATATCCACTAAACTCCTCAGCTATCTTAATGACATTTCCCACCCTGCCTCTTATAACAACTCCGCACCATGACCTAGGTTTGAATCTGACCTTGGATGCTGTCTGTATGGAATTTGTACATTCTCCGTGTGACCGCTTGAGTTTTCTCGGGGTGCTCCAGTTTCCCCCCAGTACATTCCTAAAATGTGCAGGTTTGTAGGTTAATTGGCTTCAGTAAATTGTCCCCAGTGTGTAGGATAGATCTAGTGTTTGGGTGAATGCGCTCGGAACGGACTCAGTGGGCTGAAGAGCCTGTTTCCACGTTGCATCCCTAAAACTAATTCTTCCAGTTTCCCTGGTTCCTAATGATGATATCTTCTGCACGAGTTCTTCTAACGTGTCTTTATTTTCCCTCTATTATGGTACACAGCGCCATCAGCCATAGCTCTATTTCCCATACTTCTGTGTCTAAACTGGAGGGTGCCTGGATGCCTTTTAAATAGTGCTATTGTTTCTGATTCCACCATCTCCCCTGGCATGTCCCAGGCTTCTGTCAATCTGTGGGGGTCTGTGGGAGGGGAGCACCTGACTCACACATCTTGAAACCTTCCTCCTCTACCTTAACCTCTAGTTTATTTTTTGCATTTCCACTCTGATTTTTCTTATTGCTTTTAATCTGGGCCATAGACTTGATGGAAGCATCAATTACTTGTTAGGTCTAGAACAATTCACCGTTTCAGGGCCCCCCTTGTTTACCCCATTCTCTATCTTTTTGCAGTGTGAATGTTACTGACTATTTGTTGCACCTTCCTTATTGCCCTTGCTTGCCCACTCATCCTCTCTTTCTCCCATCTTACCATCTTCCCCTTCCAACCTCAGCAATACATAACACAGACAACATTTTGCACGTCCATTTACATTTTAATTTTGGGTGCAAGAATTCAATTCATAAAAGCATTGACAGAATATTTGAAATGGTTGGATTATATCTCGGCAGCCATCTCTTGCTAGCCAGTCCCGTCTCTCATGAAGGCCCTGTGTACACAGGGAATTCAACTAACATTTACATCAATCACTGCTTATTGTTCTCAAAGTCAAAATTTTGAAGGAATTTAGGAAATATCACTAACTTTCAAAAACAAAAGGAATTTACCAAATAAAATTGCTGATACCATTGCCTTGGAACCTGAATGGCTCGAGTCCCATTTGCCTCAGACTGCTATGCTTGGACTTTCCAAACCACATTAGCTGAATGGTTGTTAATAGATTTTATATAAAGTGGTCGCTTAGCAACTGATTGCTGCAGTAATAAAAACCTTATTTGGGAAATTGATGGATAAAAAGGGCATAAATGACTAGGTATTTAATGGATTTCAATACTTTTTGGACCATTTTCAGAAGTTAAAATAAATTGCAGGTGCATTAATTTCATATTGTCAGGTGTGTTTTATTTGATGATGTAGCTTTAAAAAAACCTGTTAGCTTGCGACTTTAACCTAGTTTTACTGACGAACAAAAGGACGTACCTTTAGGAAGGAGATGAGGAATTTATTTAGTCAGAGGGCGATGAATGTATGGAATTCATTGCCATAGAAGGCTTAGTCAATGGATATTTAAACGGCAGAGATAGAAATATTTTTGATTAATATGGGTGTTGGGTTCTGGGGAGAAGGCAGGAGAATGGGGCTGTGGGGGAGAGATAGATCAGCCATGTTTGAATGGCAGAGTAGACCAATGGCCGAATTTTGCTCCAATCACATATGAACTTATGAAGATGGAATTCATGTGAATTTACAGTTCTTAATTCTGTAACATTCAGGGTCTATCTTGATCGGCTTCTCCTTATACAATGGGCCATCATACATATCATAGAGTCGTAATGAAACTAGAAATAAAGTTTCACCAGCTATCAATTTTTCAGATATGCAGTTATTATGTGCACGTCTGGATTATACTTGGACCAATATTAAATCGCATGTTTGGAATCCAATAAATATTTTACACCATTGTGTCTTCTTGTTTCATAATCCACCAAATTGATTCTTATGTTGTTTGTGACATGATCAAAGTTATTTCAGCCACTCTCACAATCCTTTCTATTTTACTTTGCTCATCACATCTTTTTAACAAGTATCCTGGTTCATTCTCACCCTGCAGATATATCACAAAGATGGCCTTTAATTCAACTTTGTTCTCTCTGTACCTTTTAGATTTATATTGCCGTCAACATTTTTTTTAGTTTTGGCCTAATGCTGCTTTAGTCATAAATTTCCTTTAATCCATTCAAACCAAGATTACCTCTCTGCTCTTGGACTTGCTGCTCTTAAATTTAAGTTGTTCCTGAATTCTACCACTTACCCTGTTTACTAGTTTAAAGCCAAACATAGTGCTTTAACTTTTCAAATATGAAATTAGTTTGCTTCTTCCATTTCTGTATTTTCAGTAACATATCTGATAATATAACTTGATTGCTGAACACATTTACAACTTCCAGATATTTATTGGGAGAGAAAAAAATACAAGCTTGACAAATCAAACGGAGATCATATAAAACGTGGAGACTAAGAGAGAGGCAAGACTAAAAGGAGCAGAGTTTTAAAGATTAGTTTAGTTTAGATTAGGGACACAGCATGGAAATGGGCCCTTCAGCCCACCGAATCCACGCCGGTCTCGACCTGAAACGTCATCCATTCCTTCTCTCCAGAGATGCTGTCTGTCCCGCTGAGTTACTCCAGCTTTTCGTGTCTATCTTCGGTTTAAACCAGCATCTGCAGTGCCTTCTTACACAATATCTATGTGCTTATCTAAAAGCCTCCGAATTGCATCTATTATATCTGCCTTCACCACCACCCTGGCAATGTGTTCCAGCCATCCACCACTCTCTGTGTAAATAAAAAATAGCCATGGACATCATCTTTAAACTTTCCCCCTCTGACTTTAAAGCTATGCCCTCCAGTGAATTGGCCTCCACTGCCTTCTCTGCTCCACAGATTCACAACTCTCTGGGTGAAAAGTTTTTCCTCATCTCATTCCTAAATGGCTTACCCCTTATTCTTAATATTTTCAGATACTATTAAAACTCTCTTCGTTAGTTTGTTTGGTTGTCAGTCACATTTGGTTGTCAGCCAGCTATTTACAATTTATATTAATGATCTGGATGAGGGAATTGAAGGCAACATCTCCAAGTTTGCGGATGACACTAAGCTGGGGGGCAGTGTTAGCTGTGAGGAGGATGCTAGGAGACTGCAAGGTGACTTGGATAGGCTGGGTGAGTGGGCAAATGTTTGGCAGATGCAGTATAATGTGGAAAAATGTGAGGTTATCCACTTTGGTGGCAAAAACAGGAAAGCAGACTATTATCTAAATGGTGGCCGATTAGGAAATGGGGAGATGCAGCGAGACCTGGGTGTCATGGTACACCAGTCATTGAAAGTAGGCATGCAGGTGCAGCAGGCAGTGAAGAAAGCGAATGGTATGTTAGCTTTCATAGCAAAAGGATTTGAGTATAGGAGCAGGGAGGTTCTACTGCAGTTGTACAGGGTCTTGGTGAGACCACACCTGGAGTATTGCGTACAGTTTAGGTCTCCAAATCTGAGGAAGGACATTATAGCCATAGAGGGAGTGCAGAGAAGGTTCACCAGACTGATTCCTGGGATGTCAGGACTTTCATATGAAGAAGGACTGGATAGACTTGGCTTATACTCGCTAGAATTTAGGAGATTGAGAGGGGATCTTATAGAAACGTACAAAATTCTTATGGGGTTGAACAGGCTAGATGCAGGAAGATTGTTCCCGATGTTGGGGAAGTCCAGGACAAGGGGTCACAGCTTAAGGATAAGGGGGAAATCCTTTCAGGAAAAACGTTTTCACACAGAGAGTGGTGAATCTCTGGAACTCTCTGCCACAGAGGGTAGTTGAGGCCAGTTCATTGGCTATATTTAAGAGGGAGTTAGATGTGGCCCTTGTGGCTAAAGGGATCAGGGGGTATGGAGAGAAGGCAGGTACGGGATACTGAGTTGGATGATCAGCCATGATCATATTGAATGGCGGTGCAGGCTCGAAGGGCCGAATGGCCTACTCCTGCACCTATTTTCTATGTATCTATGTATCTATCTCCTCCAAAACCCGACGCGGTAACGGAGAAATTTTTACATATTCCGATAGAGATTTGCCTCATGAATTCAAAAATCTCCTCATCTGAAAATTTGGTTAATTATTTCCCGAGTTTTTTTTACTAAAATTGGTTTAAAATCTAACTGAATCTGAAGCGAGCTGATGACGTCACAATGCCTTTCCTCCTCGCGCCCAGCTGCGCAGACTTTTCAATGCGCAGCCAGTTACGTGGCCCAGCCGCCCTCCCCCCCACCCCCCCACGGGCTCTCGATTGAAGCCCGTGAACACGTCATCAAGTCGTGCTGCGCGCTCCGCTGGGCTTCTTGAAGTTCAGCACTTAATACTTTCAATGCAGCCCAACAAATGATCTATAAAGCTGCAGCATGTCTTCCTGGCCATTATCCTCAATGCCTCGACTGATGAAGTATGCATATCGCAAGCCTTCTTTACTTCTCTACCTACTTGTGTTGCCACTTTCGGGGAGCTGTGCACATGCACCCCAAGATCCCTCTGTGCATCAATACGGTTAACGGTCTTGCCATTAATTATATGCTTCCTCCTTACATTCCACCTCCCAAAGTGCAACGCCTCTCACTTGCTTGAATTAAACTCCATCTGCCTTTTCTCCACCTATGCTGGCTATAAGGGCCGAATGGCCTACTCCTGCACCTATTGTCTATATCTGTAGCTAGTCTAAATCCTGCTGTATCCTTTGACAGCCTTCCTCACTGTCTTCACCTCCAGCAATTTTGGTCTCATCTGTTAACTTACTGACCAACCCAACTACTTTCATGTCCAAGTCATTTATATATCTATCACAAAACACAGAGGTCATCGCCCAGATCCAAGTGGAACGCCACTGATCACAGATCTCCAGCCAGAATAACACCCTTCCACAACATCCTTCTGTCTTCTATGGGTAAGCCAGTTATGAAACCAAACTACCAAGTCACTATGGATTCCAGGCATTTTAATCTTCTGGAACAGCCTGCCATTAGGGATTTCATCAAATGCCTTATTCAAAGCCACATCCACTGACCTACCCTCATTAATCATCTTCGTCACCTCAATTAAAAAAAAAAAATTATATATGTATTTAATTGAGCTTGCCTTCTGTTCTGAATTACCCTTGAAATAATAGTCTGGAATTTTGAACTTGGGCTTCCCACCACTACCCACTGACTTCATACTTGTCAATTTTGTGACCAACTCTGACGTGACTGGAGAGGTCCTGTACGATCGTACTTCCAAATGTAAATTGCATCACGTGATGATGTCCAAACATAATTTGCTTGGTGTAATTGTAAATTGTTCCTTGTGTGTGTGTGTAGGGTAGTGTAAGTGTGAAGGGATCACTGGTCAGCGCAGACTTGGTGGGCCGAAGGGCCTGTTTCCACTCTGTATTTCTAGTAAACTAATGTAAGTCACCTGAAAATGACTTTCACAGCTACAGTATTTTATTCCTCCCAACAGCCATGTTTCCCAGTGTAACTATTAGTAAATTCATGAAGTAATCACTGTCCAGCTGAATTTTGTGAGGACTAAAACATTATCATGGAAAAATCATCTGTGAACACTTCCCAAAATTAGTATTCCCAAATGAAACTATTGGCAACATTCAGATTGCTATAAACTGCTTCTCTTCACAGATCCTGCTTGATCTTCCTTTCCAGCATTTTTCTATTTTGCCAAAAATAGAAAGTATCTGAAATATTTATTGTGGGTGAGCTATTTTGTAATAAATTATAAGCAATGCAGTTATCCCTTCTTGAAATGGGCGGGTGATCCAGTAAAAGTCTTAAAAATGTTGAAAGATTTATTGGAACAAGCATATAGAGCATTTTCACTTCTAACTACTGCACCAATGTGCCATTCTGTTTTTTTCATAATCTGAGATGCCTAAAATTGGTGGCATTACTCCAGTGACAGGGCAAGCCAATTTAGACACCACGATAAAATGTTCATAATGATTTTCCTAGGGAGTTAGAAGGAAACCTATTGGGATGGAGAGTGCATGGAGTTCACTGACACAGGAATTGGTTGAGGCAAAGAGTATTGATTCATTTAAGAGAAGCACATGCGGGAGAAGGAGATGGGGAGAGATAATTAGATAAAGCAGGAGGCTTGGAGCTCAAATTGAATTATTTTGTAAACATATTATTTAGAGTAAATGGCCTATTCTGTGCCGGTAATATTGTATTAATTCTGTGTAATCATTTCTTTTTTTTTTTAATTCAGAGCTTTGTTTGATTATGACAAGACCAAAGACAGTGGTCTGCCAAGCCAAGGCCTTAATTTCAGTTTTGGCGATATCCTTCACGTGATCAATGCATCAGATGATGAGTGGTGGCAGGCCCGACAGGTGACGTTGGATGGCGAGAGTGAGGAAATCGGAGTGATCCCAAGCAAACGAAGGTGATGGCCTTTTCCAAACTTCCAAGTCAGTTAGATGTATTTTTAAATGCAGTGTGTACTTTGAACTCTTCAAAATGCAATCATTAAAACCAAATTCCTTGCCTTTGACGAAATTAATGAAAAACAAATGAAATACTGTCTACTTCCTGTGTTGATTATTGGGATAGACAAATGTTGGAGTAACTCAGTGGGACAGGCAGCATCTCTGGAGAGAAGGAATGGGTGATGTTTTGGGTCGAGATCCCTCTTATTGGTATGCCAGGTTTATGCATAACATTTACAAAGAACATCGTTGAAGAGTATTTTCAGTCTTTAATAAAATTGTATCATGAAAGATTGCACTGGTTCTTAGCTTTACTTATCGATCATATGTAAGGGAGCTAAAATATGGCGTTTTAATTAGTCTAGTGTCATCAGTTTAAGTTTAATCCCATTTTTGCATCCAATTTAAAAATATTTATCACAAATTTAATATTTCAACCAGTAGCTCATAAATATTTATATTTAATGAAAATATTCTGCCTGAAATCAAACAGTTGACATGGTAATACCATCTGGGCAGAAGTAGATTATGCTAAGAAATATATTTTGATAATCACTTTGGAATGAGATTGTGATAAATACTTGGAATCACATGATAACAAAAGGAAGCCTCTGTGACCATATCATTATATCTTGGAGCTTTGAATTCAATGTTTTGTTTCCTTGGATTTTGAGTGTTAAAAGAAAGTGAGCTTTTCTCTGAAATATCTAGTCTGTGTTGGTTTCGCTTTGCAGATGATGATGTTGATTGTTCCTGAGGGTATGTATAAAGCTATCATTAGAAAAATAATCCTATCACCAGCATGCTGTGCAATGAGGCAACGTAACATAGTCTCCTATCTTGAAGAGACAAGTATAGTCATCTTCACAGTTAAGTGGCCAATGGGGGCTTCTCCATTGCACCTTCTCGCATCCAGTCAAATGTGACAGTGATGTGAAAGTAAATGTGATTGTAAAACTGATTTTATTGAACTTAGACAGTATGTGTTGATTGCAGCAATTTAGGTTTGAACAGCTTAAAAAATATGCTTAAAGCACAAAAGCTTCCTGTAGATTGGTATTCTTTATTCTATTTCTGACGTATCCAGTTGCAAGATGATAATTGTTGGCAGCTATTAAAACTGGAAATTTGAAAAATTAAACTTTCAAATACATAACTGCTCCAATATTTAATCAGTTAGCATTTTACATGCAACTGTTTATAAGAATTGAGCAGACATGAATGCATCTTGAAACTATGGATATATGAACAAACATCAACAATAGGAAAACTGGATAATTCAGCAGAAGGAAACATTGTAGAGGCTCAGAGGTTGTATTTTCAGGTCTTAAAGAAGCACAACCTTTTAATTGTGTGCAATGGGAGCCATGTTTCCCCTTGTTTGCCAACTATGTAAGTGGAAAGCAGCAGATTTAAACATTATCTACAATTACCCAAAGACTCATCAATGAAATCATTTTATAGTACATGCTATTTACAATAATTTTATTAATATTTTGGAAATAAGAACAATATATGTGACTTGATTGGCTGTTCTTGGATGTGTTATTTGTTTGTTCTTTCTTGATTTCTAATTTAGTTTAAAACCTGTTTGTGGGCACAAGCTCATTTAGTTGGTACCTTGTGTAGTATCAGTTACTTGGTAGACTAAAGATTGGATGAACTTGATGGCACAGTGCATTAAACATATGTTCAGCCCCATAATCCGGGCCATTAATTAGAGGACCTTCCGATCAGCCTGCATTGGGCCTAGCCAGGTTTGCCATTCATTGGTCCAAGCTCCAGGCCAACAGCTTACAACCTGATGGAATGAACATTTAATTATCCAATCCCAAATTGTAACCCTCCCACCCCCTCTCTCTTTCCTGTGTCCCCGCACCCCAATGTACACCCATTTCTCCCACTATCTCCCAATCCCTCGCCAATCACACTTTCCCCTCCTTTGTACACTCATCTCCCATCCCCCAAGTCTCTTATTTCCCCCCCACCCACCTCTCCTCCATTCCCTTCCACCTATATCTAATCCTCATACTTATACTCTTTCTTCTCCTTTGTCACTAATGGGCCTGTCCCACTTAGGCGACTTTTTAGGTGACTGCAGGAGACTATGCGGTCGCCACATGTTCGCGGGTGGTTGCCGGGGAGTCGCCTTCATGGTCGTGAGAAGTTCCGCATTCTGGGAACTAGTCGCGGCCTCATTATGGTCGCCGTGAATTTTTCAACATGTTGAAAAATTCACGGCGACCATAATGAAGCCGCCATGGAGAGTAGCGAGAATTCTCGTGCCGTAGGTGGGTCGCCAGGAAGTCCTAGTGGGTTGCCAGGAGATTGAAGGTTCTCGTAGGTTGTATCCGGTGCCGACCGGTGATGTTAAATGTCCGCCGAGATTCACAGCCGTGTATCTCTGGCTTCTTAAAAATTGTCTCCACTCCTTCTTCTCCCCTTCTCCCCCCTCTTTTAAAGGACTTACCTAAACTGTGCTTTAGCCGTTTTAATTACAGCGCCAACCTTCCTGTTCATCGTGGTGTGTGTTTGTATCACCTTGGCTTTGCACCATGTGAATTTCACTCAGACAGCGCTCCCCCCGCTTGCCCTGTTCCCCGCCTGCATGACAGGCTGGTGAAGGAAGGGATGTGTGTGTGTGTGTGTGTGTTCCACTCTGACAGTGTTCCAGTCGCTGTTTTTTCAGGCGACTGCCGGCAACTTGACACTCGCCTGAAAAATCGCCTAAGTGGGACAGGCCCATAACTTCACCCATCTACCAATCTAATCCTTTCACCTGTATCCACCTATCACTTGCCAAGCTTTGTACTGTCCCCACCTCTCTTTTCCTGCTTTTATTCTCCTACTGTCAGTCTGAATAAGGGTCCCAACCCGAAACATCGCCTGCCCATTCCTTCCAACGATGCTGCTTGACCCGCTGACTTTGTATTTTGTTCAAGATTCCAGCATCTGCAATTCCTTGTGCCCCAGGTGGCAATGGGCAGTTAGTTCACGGTTCACTGGCGGCCTTCTGGGACCAGTGAACACTGCATAGGTTGAAGTGCATCCTGATCAGAGAGAAATGCAGTGTAATCAAAAATTGTAGTGAGCATTGTAAATAAATTAATTGTTTCAAAAAATCTGTAGAAACTCTTTCGGGATGAACCCTCTAGATTTTGCATATATATAAAAATTTACTTAAAAATCCCATTAACTATTTGTTTTAAGACTGTAAATTCATAAATGATAGTGCTGTTTTTAAGTAATAGGATATCATAATTTGTGTTTTTTATGAATCAAGTATATAGTGAAATACAGTATATAAAAAAGGGAGGGGTTTGAATGGCAGCTTCCCTCCTCTCTGCAGTGTGTTCACTGACATGCAGGGACATTTTAGAATAAGGATCTTCAATCAAATTTGAGATCTAGAATAGATGTATGATTGGGGTCAGCTTGGGGCACAGCTGTTTGTCTCACTACTCCCCCTTCCAGTTTAATGCATGATAGGAAGCAAAACTGTCACAGTGAAAATGACTGTTGATGTAAGTGTTCATTATGACAAGCAAGCTTTGTTGACCTAAATTTCACAATTTTAATTATAACAAGGTCATAGTCAAATATAACTTTTTGCTATAGAATAAAGCTTCAAAATGTGATTATTCAAGCACAATGGGAGTTTGAAACAAAAATTGCAAACGTTTTATCCCACCATCATCTTGTGAATTTTGTAATTGCATTGCTGGGTACCCAATATTTAAGAGGCTTGATTTGAATGGTTGCCTTTCTGGTCCCAGTAGTCAGCTGGAGAATTTTGATGAGAATGCAGAATACGTAAAATAATGCATTTGCCTTCACTTCATATCAATTTTTGTCATCTGTCTGCGATTCGTTCATTTCAGTCCAAACTTAGCAACAGATAGAAAAAATGGAATATATAATGTCTTTTGAGAATAACAAATTTCCCAAAACCAATTATAAATCGGTGTCAAAATCCAGTGAAGACAAAAATTCTCCTCACTGATGTTGAATAGAATGTGAAACAGCACATTCAGCATTCATAACCACAGGTTTAACTCTGTAAGTATGCAGATTCTAAGTCAAATTGATCTAAAAAGTTGAACGGATACTAATTATAATTAGACTATTAGGATTGAAAATGTGGAGTTGTGCTGAAATCTTTAAGGAATTAATATCATGTTCCTTTGGTGCCTATACATTTTGGACTTTGCCCAAAAGCATTGCTTTAGTTAGGAAATGTACCAGACAACATTATTTTAAGGTTGGATATTCTTTGTAGTTAACCTTGGTTCATTTGCAACACACTGAACCAGATGACCTTGAATTCAAAATCCACCTCAGGTGAAATATATGTAACATCGAGATTGCTTCAGTGCAGTTTTGTGGGAGTGCTTCACAGCACGATCGCTGCATTATGATAAGATGAAGTATGTATGCTTTATCACTTGAATGTAAAAGGTGCCACGGCATTATCGGAAGTAGTACATTCTCATTGTACTGGCTAATATTTCTCCATAAACTAACATGGCTAGGCTGGAGTATTATAATCATGTCCTGCCTGGCCCAGCATTTTCCCTTCTCCAAAATAATCTTAACTAATCTGTATAACCATGCCTGATGAAGCACTAAAGACTGCAGATGCTGGAATTTGGAGCAGAAAACAAGCTGCTGGCAGAACTCGGCAAGTCAGGCAGCATCTGTGGAGGTAAATGAACATTTGACATCAGGGTGTGTTTTTTTTTTCTCCATCTATTATTCCTGCATTTCCCAAATTGCATGGCTCCCTATTAAATAAAACCTGTTCAATGGTTTCCATCGCTTCACTCCATCCATATTTCTGGAAATAACCCCTTTAATTGTAGTCTCCTTAAATTGCCAGTGTTCCAACCTGACTATTTCTGCTTCACCACCCACTCCCCTCACTGTCCCAACAAAGGTCAGCCTATCTGAATGTATCATATTTGATTTGACCTCAAATTTTGTGTCTTTATACTCGCAGGATTTGTTTTCTTACATATCCAGATGAATAACGGAATGTTGCATCCTGGGCTTTGTCAGTAAGAGAGCATTTATCAATTATTTATTACAACTGTAATTAGTTGTGGAAAGTACAAAAAGCTCTGGTCACTTTAATTTCATCCCCAGTACCAGGGCTATATTCTTGACCTTGTCGTCAGCATGCGTCTCAGTAGTCAGCATAAAGTAAAGTGTCCCAAACACTTTGTGTTGCATCTTTTTAGCATCAGCCTCCACAAAGCATGAAGCTTCTCAATACTGCGGACACTCTTTTGGCATCTCCCCTTTACATTAAACTTTTAGTGAGCAGCCCTATCTATAATCTGCCAACCAATCAACCAGCTGTGCCTTCTACTGTAGTGGCAATGCAGAACCACGAGCGAAATTGGGTAACCATTGGGGGTGTAGAGGATTATGTAAAACCACGTCATTTAAGGCATTTGTGGCTGAAATATCCCGAGCTATCTACCTTAACTGGAAGAATAATTGGCAGTTGAAGGTATAATGTGAGAAATAGGTTTTGAAGCAGCTTTTTAAAAACATTTTCATAATTGGTCATATTGAGGCGGGACTCAAAGCTGTCCAGCCAAGAATGAGGCGGGACACGAAGTTTGTCCAGCCAGTAAATCTTTACATAGATACATAGATACATAGAAAATAGGTGCAGGAGTAGGCCATTCGGCCCTTCGAGCCTGCACCGCCATTCAATATGATCATGGCTGATCATCCAACTCAGTATCCCGTACCTGCCTTCTCTCCATACCCCCTGATCCCCTTAGCCACAAGGGCCACATCTAACTCCCTCTTAAATATAGCCAATGAACTGGCCTCAACTACCCTCTGTGGCAGAGAGTTCCAGAGATTCACCACTCTCTGTGTGAAAAAGTTTTTCCTCATCTCGGTCTTAAAGGATTTCCCCCTTATCCTTAAGGTGTGACCCCTTGTCCTGGACTTCCCCAACATCGGGAACAATCTTCCTGCATCTAGCCTGTCCAACCCCATAAGAATTTTGTACGTTTCTATAAGATCCCCTCTCAATCTCCTAAATTCTAGCGAGTATAAGCCAAGTCTATCCAGTCTTTCTTCATATGAAAGTCCTGACATCCCAGGAATCAGTCTGGTGAACCTTCTCTGCACTCCCTCTATGGCTATAATGTCCTTCCTCAGATTTGGAGACCAAAACTGTACGCAATACTCCAGGTGTGGTCTCACCAAGATCCTGTACAACTGCAGTAGAACCTCCCTGCTCCTATACTCAAATCCTTTTGCTATGAAAGCTAACATACCATTCGCTTTCTTCACTGCCTGCTGCACCTGCATGCCTACTTTCAATGACTGGTGTACCATGACACCCAGGTCTCGCTGCATCTCCCCATTTCCTAATCGGCCACCATTTAGATAATAGTCTGCTTTCCTGTTTTTGCCACCAAAGTGGATAACCTCACATTTATCCACATTATACTGCATCTGCCAAACATTTGCCCACTCACCCAGCCTATCCAAGTCACCTTGCAGTCTCCTAGCATCCTCCTCACAGCTAACACTGCCCCCCAGCTTAGTGTCATCCGCAAACTTGGAGATGTTGCCTTCAATTCCCTCATCCAGTTCATTAATATAAATTGTAAATAGCTGGGGTCCCAGCACTGAGCCTTGCGGTACCCCACTAGTCACTGCCTGCCATTGTGAAAAGGACCTGTTTACTCCTACTCTTTGCTTCCTGTTTGCCAGCCAGTTCTCTATCCACATCAATACTGAACCCCCAATACCGTGTGCTTTAAGTTTGTATACTAATCTCTTATGTGGTACCTTGTCGAAAGCCTTCTGAAAGTCCAGATACAACACATCCACTGGTTCTCCCCTATCCACTCTACTAGTTACATCCTCGAAAAATTCTATAAGATTCGTCAGACATGATTTACCTTTCGTAAATCCATGCTGACTTTGTCCAACGATTTCACCACTTTCCAAATGTGCTGCTATCCCATCTTTAATAAGTGACTCTAGCAGTTTCCCCACTACCGATGTTAGACTAACTGGTCTGTAATTCCCCGTTTTCTCTCTCCCTCCCTTCTTAAAAAGTGGGGTTACGTTTGCTACCCTCCAATCCTCAGGAACTACTCCAGAATCTAAAGAGTTTTGAAAAATTATCACTAATGCATCCACTATTTCTGGAGCTACTTCCTTAAGTACTCTGGGATGCAGCCTATCTGGCCCTGGTGATTTATCGGCCTTTAATCCATTCAATTTACCCAACACCACTTCCCGACTAACCTGGATTTCACTCAGTTCCTCCATCTCCTTTGACCCGCGGCCCCCTGCTATTTCCGGCAGATTATTTATATCTTCCTTAGTGAAGACGGAACCAAAGTAGTTATTCAATTGGTCCGCCATATCCTTGTTCCCCATGATCAATTCACCTGTTTCTGACTGCAAGGGACCTACATTTGTTTTAACTAATCTCCTTCTCTCGGGGGGAGTAGTAGGGAACAATACAGCTCCCTACTACTCCCCCCTAGGCACGGGCGTTCCCGACCTTAAATAACCCACAGGGGAGTCCGGTGACCTGCACCTCCCGTCACCAAGACACGTGATTCCCCCCTCCAGAGCCGAGGGTTCGCACCACGTGTGGCTCACCACCAGGGGCCGCCACAACATTAACTAAATGTCTGGCTTAAAGTAAATATGAAAATGATTTGGAGTCTAAGGCCAAGAAATGTATGATTACATTTTATGATCGTTTTCTTTTAAAAAAAGGATTGCTAAACATCTCCCCCAACAATTATTATCACCCATACTTTCCCACCCCTCCCCCCTCCCCATCTTAAGCTTGATTCTGTCTCCACCTACAAACCTCTACTCTCATTCCAGAACATGCACGTCATATATTATGCTATGCAAATCCAAGGGGCTCATATCTAAAACTGCCATGGATCCATTTAACTTTTCAAGAACAGTACAATTTCTAGCTCTTTGTGGCATCCAATAGTATTGATAGTAAATCCGGGAGCAGTATAAGGAAAGAACTGTCCAACAATAGCACTTTTTTAATTGAACAGGCATATAACAGTGCACATTGAAAGCTATAGAGTATGATGGGCAAGAACAGTACACAGATGCATCTCACTTGTCCCTTGTTGTGATCCCTTTAATAACTGTAAGCGGGCGTTGATCGATTATGGATGTGAAGTAGAATTCACCACCTCCATTTAAAAGGTTTAAATGAATAGAACACCGAATATAAGTATTTTGAAGGCTTTTCCTGCCAGACATTTCTGGTAATGCATCCACCGGAAAATTTGATTTCAAGTGGATGCATAGCTCTCGATATCAATATTTAGCAAGACTTGCTTGTTTCTAAGTTTCTGCTGATAGTCTATCTGGTACTAAATGTAGCGAGAATTAGTTGTTAACGTGGATTTATTTAAACTTCATATCCATTTCTGATAGTAGTTATCTTAATTGCATGTACCTTTGATCAACCTTGGATGGAAATTATCTACTTAGGTACTCTGCTGCAGGGTTCCTGTGTCTTCATTAATTAGCGGCAAAGACGAGATATCTTTCACCCAGTTCAATGTCGTTACTTGCTATTTAACTGTCCTTGCAAAACAAAATGTTAGCATTTGACCATCAAGGTCATGTCTGGATTGTGGATTAACTTTAAAAATAGAAATTCATGAAAAAAATGCTCTGGGGCAGCATTCTTTGGTGATTGTGTGTGTTGGGTAACATTGGAGTTAAGCTTCCAGACTTTTGGTTTGAAGAAGATGAAGTGCTGGAGTAACATGGTGGGTCAGGCAGCATCTCTGGAGAAGGTACACAAAAATGCTGGAGAAACTCAGCGGGTGCAGCAGCATCTATGGAGCGAAGGAAATAGGTAACGTTTCGGGCCGAAACCCTTCTTCAGACTGATAGGGGGTGGGGAGAAGAAAGGAAAAAAGGAAAAAGGCGGAGGAGGAGCCCGAGGGCTGGGGGAGGGGAGGAGACAACCAGATGGCTGATGAAGGGGAGGGGAGGGGACAGCAAGGGCTAGCAGAATTGGGAGAATTCAATGTTCAAGCCCCCAGGATGTGGACTGCCCAAGCGGAATATGAGGTGCATTTCCTCCAATTTACGGTGTTGCTCGCTGTGGCCATGGAGGAGACCCAGGACAGAGAGGTCAGATACGGAATGGGAGGGGGAGTTGAAGTGCTGAGCCACCGGGAGTTCAGGTTGGTTATTGCGGACTGACCGGAGGTGTTCGGTGAAACGATCGCCAAGCCTCCGCTTGGTCTCACCGATGTAGATCAGCTGGCATCTAGAGCAGCGAATGCAATAGATGAGGTTGGAGGAGATGCAGGTGAACCTCTGTCGCACCTGGAACGACTGCTTGGGTCCTTGAATGGAGTAGAGGGGGGAGGTGAAGGGACAAGTGTTGCATCTCTTGCGGTTGCAAGGGAAAGTACCAGGGGAGGGGGTGGTATGGGAGGGAAGGGAAGAATTGACAAGGGAGTTACGGAGGGAGCAGTCTTTGCGGAAGGCAGACATGGGGGGAGATGGGAAGATGTGGCGAGTGGTGGGGTCACGTTGGAGGTGGCGAAACTGACGGAGGATCACTTGTATGTGACGGCTGGTGGGGTGAAACGTGAGGACTAGGGGGACTCTGCCCTTGTTGTGAGTGGGGGGATGGGGAGAGAGAACAGTGTTGCGGGGTATGGCAGAGACCCTGGTGCGAGCCTCATCTATGGTGGAGGTGGGGAACCCCCGTTCCCTGAAGAATGAGGACATTTCAGATGCCCTGGAGAACATGGAAAGGTGATATTTTGGGTCGGGACTCTTCTTCAGACTGTTGGAGGATGGGTGGGAAACTGGAAGAGAGCACGGGCAGGACAAAACTTGGCATGTAATTGGTGAATCACGTGTGGGGGGGGGGCAGATTGATAGGTAGATGATTAGACAAAGGACAGAGATGATAAGACAGAAGGTGTGAGACAAAAGGATTGAAGAATTATGAAGCTAGAGAAAGGAATGTAGATGGGAAGGACAGGGAAGGGGAAAATAGGTGTGAGCCCAGGTGCAGCACAGGGGAAACTGGGAAAATAATGGGTGGGGGGGGGGGGGGGGTGTTGAGGGAAGAAGGGGAAGGGAGTTTTAGTCATTACCTAAATTTGGAGAATGTGATATTCATACCATTGAGTTGTAAGCTCGCCTTGTGTCTTTTTACACCCCAAGCAACTACAGTTCCTTATTTCTACATTTTGGTCTGGAGATGTGAGTTTGAGTCTTAGTATGGCAGCTGAGGAATATAAACTGAATTAAATATATTTGTAAGAAAAAGCCAGTGGCAGTGATGGTGACCTTTTGAAAATACTGAATAATGGATGACATTTCATCAGGCTTCCCAATAAGTTCATTAGTCATAGGAGCAGAATTAGTCCATTCAACCCATTGAGTTTACTCCATCGTTCAATCATTGCTGATTTATCTTTTCCTCTCAACCGCATTGTCTTTGACACCCTTACTAATCAAGAACCTGTCAATCTCTGCTTTAAAAATACCCAATGACTTGGCCTCCACACCCATCTGTGGCAATAAATTCCACAGATTCACCACCCTCTGACAATATAAATGTATCCTAATTTCCTTTCTAAAGGTATGTCCTTTTATTCTGAGACTGTGCCCTCTGGTCCTAGACTCTCCAGCTAGTGAAAACATTCTCTTCACATCCACTCGATCCAGGTTGTTCACTGTTCGTTTAAATGAGGTCCCCCTCATCCTTCTAAACATCAGCGAGCACAAGCCCAGTGCCTTCAAACACTTGTCCTACATTAACCCAATCATCCCCGGGATCATTCTTTAATGATGTAGAGGTACGCAAATCAGCTACCCTTACCTGATCCTGTATACTTGTGAATCCAGAGTTAGCAGTGCTGTTAAAGCTTAAAATTCTTAATGGAACTTTAAGTTTACTTAAGGACATATGAAGACCTTGAATTTGCAACTGTGACATCCTCGCTGCAATCACTAATGAGAGATTACACTTCCATTGTCCTGTGCCTGTGAGAGGAACTTGAATAAAAAGAGCCAGCATAATTCTCCATGATGAGGTCTTGTTCTGCAACCAGTTCTAAGACACGTATCCCGTTGTGTGTTTGGATTGGTGAAGTGGGACAATTGCCAATTTCCACACTGCTGATAGAACCAAAGTGGCAATGTTTTATCCTGATTTAGTTGCTTTCAAAGTTCTAATAAATATTTCTGAAATTTAACATGTTCCAGACTCAAAAAGAAGCCTTTTATATCATAAGCAATTAGCACAATTTATAATGCCTAAAGATAGTAATACTTAAACTAAATCTTTCACATTTCTTGTACATTGAAGTCAATGATGGAGAACTCCCATTCAGTGTAGCTCACTCGAGCATATTTCTTATTAAGTGGTTTGAAATTGTTGCAACTTCATGTTCGCATATCGAATTTCACATGCCCGAGAAAATTCTAGAAATACCATTTACTAGCCAGTGACTCATGGAATGGCCCCTGAATTTCATCCATCGCGTCCCTCCAATAAACTGCCAGCGATACCAGTGTGCATGAATTCCATCCATGACGTCCCTCCAATAAACTGCCAGTGTGCTGTGTGTTAAAATGCTTTTAAGTGAAAGCAACAGAATCTGGTGTCATCCTGTGGATTAAGATTTCCTTTTACATTGGATTAGGTTTCACATTAGGCGTTCTTTGTATAAGGTGCGACATTTAATGCCGAGGAAATATTTTGTCATTAAAATGAGTATGATTACTCAGTAATTTCTGCATTTATGATTATGGTTGCTGCGTAATTTCTGAATTTCAAATTGTGGTTTGAGGTATTGAGGAAGCTGGAAATCCAAATGCTGAAAGTTTTAGTGTGCAGCAACAATTGCCAAAGCAATATGAAATTGGTACTAAACATTCATGGAAATCTTCAAATTACTAAGTATTAGATTTGTAAATATGTATTTATACAGGCATCTAAATATTTATTCCATGAAAGAATGTATTGAATGACAAAATATATATTAGGTATTAAATTATTAAATAGCAAACATCGATAGATAGAAAAAAAACTTTGCCACATCCACTCTCAAAAATGGTGGTTTGCATTTCACAAAAAGTACATTCCACTCAATCAAGATTCATATGATTTCCTCAAACTGACAAAAAAAACACAATTTGGGCATTTGGTGTGTTCCTTTCTTTTCCATCGAGCTGAACTACTCCAGGAGATTACTCTCGTTCTACTGCACATATCATGTTCAGCCAGAAACCTTTCCAGAAACTTTACATGGAATTCAGTCAAGTACCTTCAGCCACATGAACCAGCATCCTTGTTCTATTCTCTGGGAGAAGAACCACTGACATCTAATCCAGAACTGATCTTGTACAATGTAAATTTAATTAATTATGCTCAACTAGATGGGTTGTTTTCGTGGGGGGGGAAATCTAATGCCTAGGTTCAAACTGATGGACATTGTTGGATCACTTAATAAGCAAAGGGAATGATAAGATATGGTTGCAACTTAAGAAAATGTTGTACTAATGGAATCTAGAGTTCAACTATTTCACCATTACAATTTTAAGTTTTTCACATGAGACAAAGGACAAGGTATTCACTTTCTGTTCATGGACAAAAATGAAATATTGAAGTAAAATACCATCATCTTAATTGAACTGCAGCATAGGTCAATGAAGTCAAATGACCTTCCTCTGCTATTTTGTGTATTAAAATCAATCCATTTACTGGTAATACAAGTTGTACCTATAATGGACTAGCTACAAGCTACCAGGAAATTGTTTTCTGGTAACCATCCAATATGTGTTTTTGAAGTAGAACCAAGTAAATTGCAACATTGCTTTCAAACTAGGGTATTTGTTCATCCTTTTGGATCCAGAATGCAGGAGCCAGGAGCATCATGTCAGAACATCAACCCATAACTAGTTGGCTATGTACATTCTGATTGCATCACTACTTGAAAATGTGACGGTACTGGAATGAACGAAAAGGAGATTTACAAGAACGTTGACAGGATGGAGAATTATATTTACAAAGAGAGCATGGTATAGCTGTGATTGTTTCCTTCGGAGTAGAGGAGACTGAAGAAAGATTTGTGAGACATTAAAATTGTAGGCTTAGATGGCGATAAGGAGTGACTAACTGGGAGATATAGATTTAAACTCATTGGTGAAAAAATTGGAGAGGAGTGGAAGAAAAGGTTTTCTTTCAAATGATTGGGATCGAGAGTTCATTGGCTGAAAGGGTGGTGGAAGCCGAAACATTTGTCAGGCTTTGTAAGGTACCTGTATAAAGAGCCAGACCCTACCACATTGTAGACAAAAAGCTGGAGGGTGAGATTGGCTTTCATTCCATTATGATATGATGGGTCAAATAGCTTCCTTTTGTGCAGTAAATTACTAACATTTTGGTTCTATTTTAATTTCTGAACGGGTTTCCCAAAGATTGAAACTATCCTGGTCAGAACAAAGTAACATAGACAAACTTGCAACCTCTGCCAATTACTGTTGTGGATCAAGAAAGAGAGCCCTACTGTGAATGCCACCCTGTGAGCCAAATTTTACATTACCCAACGATACCTCCTCACAGAGGCAAGGTTTTGTTAGAGAATTGGATGTAAATGTCAGGAACTGAGCTAATCATAACATCTCATGCCATCCCAAAGTTATCTTCCATTTTTATATAGCACCATGTTTCTCATATTTAAACAAAGTAATAAATGAATCAAATTTTAGTGCCTGTGCTAGTTTGTACATGTTGGCTTTAGGTAACACAGTCCTAAGGATGTTCGTCGGTAAGTAGGTTAATTTTTTTGTGCTTCCCGTGACAGTGTTGATGGTGAAATGCTGCTGTCTTCATTGGTTTGAATATGTTCATTGGTGAAAACTAGGGCTTCAATTTAAAATGTATTAGCAGATTTGCAGTTAAATCGCTTTAGTTTCATTCTAATTATTTGGCTTTCTTTATTTTGCTGTCTCGGAAAGGGTTGAAAAGAAAGAACGGGCCAGGTTAAAGACTGTGAAATTCAATTCAAAATCAAGAGATAAAGGGGTAAGTATATGTGGGGCAGAGGGGGGTTTACAATTTGCATTTCTTTGTGTCCGTAAAATGATGTACATCATTACAAGGACATGAATGTCTTGATTGTAAACACTTAATGTGTGAAAGACATTCTAAAAATATCTCAAGGGCATAGAACTGTTTCACTTTGTAGACTTCCTCTGCTGAACAGGGAAGGTCAGGCTCTGAAAATCACATAATGAATTTATATTATTTCTTAAAATTTGATAAGTGAATCCATTTTATTTAAATCCATGCGTATCACAATTGAGGACTTGGAAGAATTAAATTCTGACCGTCACACAGTCATGCAATTATTTTGTGACATAAGTGATGAAGTTATTAAATTAAAAACTTGAATAGCTTAGTGTATATTTGATTAAAGACGCTATGTAACTGGACATAATGTTGAGCCCCAGCAAAAATCCTGAGCGCATTCCATGTAATTGCCTCTCACTTTAAGTGTGGAGTGGCTTCTCTGATCCTATAACTGGGTCTTTCATGGATTCAGTGGAAAAGTAGTAATTACTCAGCTGCAAAAGGAATTAGTGTTGAATCGGACCAAGGTCCTGTAATCGTAGTGGTACCATGATCTTGTGATTGAATGAACATTGAGGATAATGGCTGAGCTACTGATCACCCCACTGCTGGGGGCAGCAAGTTACTTTACATATACTGCAATCAAACAGCCTTTCAGCAGCTTTCACAAATTGTAAATGTGGAGAAACATCAGAAACCATTCAACAAATGTATGGGGTTTTTTTTGTTGCAAAACTGCTTAGCGTTTTCCCATTGAATCAAGGGCGCCACTCAAGAATGTAAATGGGCTTCCAAATTAGATCTGATTATCCCAATCAAATTCAAAACCGTTAATTCCAAAAACCTGGTGCTCAATTATTCAAGGCTAATATAACCTTCTGTGGGGTATTTATTTAAATGGAAAGGTATTCCGTGTCAAAACTTTCACTGCCGACTGCTCAGTGATAAATCCACTGAAGGAAGACTCCGACGCAATCAGGTTGTGTCGGATTGAAGGGCAAAAATAGTATAGAGAGTTAACCAATTGAATAGCACATGAATAATTACTGTACGTGATTCATAATACAATCCAAGGTCATGTAAATAAACAGGAACTGGTGTTAGGTAAAATTTGCACTGTTTGAGACCATTTTTGTAATTATTGTCAAGCCAAGAAACTCTTTCCAAAACGGCTGTTGCACTTTGTTCCAATAATGCTACCTCCAGCCATGTCCATTAGCCACATCCACATTTAGCAGTTGTGCAAAACACTGTCTTCACACCCAGTTCTGTCAGTAAACATGATGACAGCAAGGGTTGTCTTCAGCTATCCCATCATTGCTCTCAGTCCCCATCACAGAGGCAACATGTATTCCCTGCTGAACCATATTTGTTACAGCTTTCAACTGTTCCTCTTCCTTCGTTGTTCTGATACCACAGCATTCACTTCACTATCCTTTACATGCAAAAAAAGTTTTATATTTACATTTCAAGTCAAATCTAGTTTATTGTCATATGCACGAGTACGGTAAGGTACAAATACATTGCTTACTTGCAGCAAGATTATAGGCACATAGACAGACAGCACATGACAATTTGAAATTATTTATATATTTCACCCTTCACGCATTAAATGTGTCTTGCTCCAAGAATAAACTGAGAGAATAAATCTATAAGATAGCTATTCATTTAATGGGCATCAGCGAAGATGCCCTCATAGTTTAGTTTAAAATTGGGCATTAATGAATGGTATCTGATGTTTTTATCTAAGGTCTGAGCGCACTGCTTGCTTGCAGAATTTAAATAGTAAATCTAAATTATATCTTCTAAAACTGACATACATTCGCATCTTTAAAAGGGAATTATGGTTGTGGGTATGATTTGAAAAGGGGATTGTGTGGGCTGCGAGATGGAAGTTCTCTTTAAAATAGAAATATATATTTTTGTACCACTGATAGTTTTAGCTGTCAAGTGCATTTTTTGGGGCCAACATTCATAGAGTGGAACGTCTGGATTGTGATTGCACATTGGCAATAAGTTATCATCTAACATTTGATGCATTTTTTTCTACTCTTTGTAGAAACACCTGCAGATGGAAAAGAACACCTATCAGGAATATCTTAAAACACATAACTTTGCCGCACTTTAGTTCCAATATGCTTCATGCCTCAGATTCGAAATTCTATTATCACATTTAGTTTTATTTGCCGTCATAGTGAGAACATGTAGAAAAATCCATGGACTTTTTTTTTCTGCTTGACCAGAATGAATGCAAGCATTAGGAGTCATGGGTCTTTATTTATATGCTGACCAACAGAGGTTCAACAATAGCTCTCCTAATATATCATGGCAGCATTGCTATTTCTTTCAGTGGTACTTTTTGAATAGGGAAATGGAGAGACTTTGAGAGAGTGGAAAGTCGTGAGGGGTAGTTGTGGAGGTTGCTACTTGAAATAAAGTTTAGTCCTGAATCAACATCAAAAAGTAATAAATTACTAAAATTATGGTTTTGATTAAAAACATTGACTTGTTAGTTTTTTATTATCAACGTGTGCTACTTTGAACTGCTTAATTATAAATAGCCAGGAATGAATAAAAGATTAACTGCATGCTTCCACTTGCTATGAAATTAAAATAGGTTTGTTATGACTGTTTTCTATGCTAACCTTAGAAACTATGTTTTGTTGCTCTTTACACGTCTATTTATGGTTGGAACAATTGTGTACTAATGTGCACAGAAACATGCATGTGTTGTATTGCAAGAGGATTGCCATAAGGAACAATACGCTTGCCATTGATAAAGATTGCTTCACTTGGAGCTGTTTTACCAAATGATATTCAAATTCTGTCATGGCTTTGTCGGATGCCAAGCTGTACCACGCTATGCATGCACTCTTATCTAAAATAAAACTTGCCTATAGAGTTCAGAATCCAATTTCTCTTGTTTTAGGTGTACTCATTGGTGAGAAATCTAATACAATTTTAGAGCTAATCTGATTAGTTTTCTCTTGCCATTTTGGTTTGATAATTTTGGAGTTTAATTTTACCATTCCATTTAACTGGGTGCCATTTTCATGAATTCTGTCCAAATGAAAAAAATAATTTAAAATACAAATCCAAATCTTAGCCGATGAGGGTCAAATGTAGTGTTTGTTGTTATACAGCTAAGATACAACTGGTATCTTAAAAATCACCAACATCATTATTGTAACTGGTTCTTGCCTTTTTTCACATAACCACTAATGCGAAGTTCTTTAGAGAAGACATTCTCCACATAAAGTTCCCATATATATTTTCAGTAATTTCTTGTCTTAATTTCCTGTATCGAGAGCTTGTTATTCCTCACAGTTCTCGCGTTGGTTTTTTTTGCATCCTGCTTCCTGATACCAGCTGGCTCCTTCAGATACTTAAATTAGTGTCTATTTACCTGTTCTTCTAATGTTTCTTCAAATGATGCATGATAAATCTGGGAATGAGATTTGTTTTTAATATTTTTATTTGTTCAATGTTTGAAATTTTGCCATATGGAATAAATCTGCCTAAAAATTCTTGAGAAATTGGATTTTTATTAGATTGGTGCACCTTGACTTCGATATTACTAGATTGGCTGTGAATTTTCATAATGAAATTCTTGCTGAAATTTGACAATGATATTAAAGTTTATTAATCAAGTCTTCAAAGGTTCGTAAGACAGCATGTGAACAACTACATCTTGCCCTAAATCCTTGTTTCACAACCTTCAATATCAAGATCTATCCATTTGCGTTAAATTGTTTGTCTTGGTCCAAGAAGATTTTTAAAATAATTCTAGCAAGAAAATTAGCCTTCCCAACAGCTCCTGTCGACAATTTTATCTTTACATCTTGACCAGTTACTTTTAGTTAGATCATCTCAGTTGCAAAACGTGATTCCTTTTATCTTGATGAAGTGATTTAAGGCCAGCAAAGATTGCAGCTGTCATCCTTTTTTTTAAATAAAAATTGCTAAATGTCCCAGAATATTCTCAGGATAGCTCATTACAGTATTTCTCAAGTTCTGTAGGAAATTTGTTCCAGGAATAAAATACATACGACGCCAGGTCATTTTTTTGGATCTATCTAATAGTATAACAATATTTTAAAATATTGCAAGGGATTGTGGCCCAAGTCAGTTTCCATGCGTTTCTGGGGTCGGGCATTAATCACGTGGACATCAGACACCCCTTTTTTGCCACTCCTTCTCTTCCTCAGCAGTCATTCAATGACAAGCGTAAAAAGAACATCTTTTCCAGAAAATTCCCCTTCTACAAGAGCAAGGAGCAGAGTGAGCAGGAAACCAGTGATCTTGAACGTAAGTAGCTGCAAACAGACACACCTGTAGAGAAGGTCAATCTCCAAGTAGGGACCTTTGCTATGTTACCATGGCAATGTGTTTTTGCTGAATACAGCTGGTATCCTCCCCACCTTTCATTAAGGAAATTGTGCATCTGTGTGAAATTGGCTGTTTCCACTTGTGTTAATATAACTGTATGCCAAGATTTTACGGTTAACTTCTGGGTTGGGGAGCCTCTAAACCAGTTATGTTCGCGTAAACAGTCTGTCATGGTAGTGGTCTTGTTATGTGTCACTGACAGATTTTTTTTTCTTCTGTGATTGTTCTTTTTTCTTTATTGCTTGCTGTCTGGGGACTACTCTACAGGAGATCCCCGGGTTAGGTGACGACGTTATGGGAACAAAAGGCCTGAGTAAGTGCCGGAAAATCCTCTCCATTCACATTAGCCTCCATCTATTTTCTAAGCTGGGTGTTGTATTGCTTTCTGTAGTGGTTTGTAAGGTTCTGCTGGCATGGGGGAGGTTCACGGTTATTGGTTTTCATGGTATTGGTTTTCACATCTTTGTTTTTACTTTTTTAATCATGGCCGTGCAAAGTCAGGTACACCACCCCTGGCTGCATTTCCTATGTCAACTTTACAGATAAAGCAGGCAATTCTTCAATTTGTTAACAAATTGAATATAGGTAAAATAATTCCCTTGCATAAAACTATATAAATGACACCTGAAGTTTCTTACAATTGTTTTCAACTGGGTGGAGTCCTCTGCCATTTGCACGCCTCTGTACATAAACGTGCCGATTTGTATTCCAAAGTAACCAAAATATCAATGCTTGGCAGTGCATGATCAAGTTTTAAATGTTGACATAGGAAAACGCTGGAGGACATTATTCTTAATGTATTATGAAATCCGTGTGATCTGCATACTGTGAGCTGGAGGAAATAGATTATTTTAATAATCCTTAAACTACGTGAGACTTAATAGAAATAGAAATCATAAAAAAGTTATTTTACCTTTGTTCAATTTGCTGCAACAAAGTAGGCTCTCTTGTTTTACAGTTCATTATTTCCCCCCATTGTGTTATGGATCGGCGATGAGCTTGCTGCTGTGATTGTCTGTTAGCTATAGAGTTTACTAAAGACATCCTCCTCCCTCATAACCACTTACCTTCAGCTCAGTACCTTTGGTATCTTATGAGTCTGTAATCGGATCAGAGATTACATCTGAATCCTTATCCTCCGTCTCAGTTTACTGCCTATGTTACCTTGTGTTTTTGTACATTTCATGCAGGCACGTGCCATCAGGGTAGGCAAGGTAGGTACTGCCTACCCTGACTAAAATTATAAAATGGTAATAACTAAATATAAATAATAAAGGCATGGGAGAATTATGCCTATCTAAGAGATCGATCTCTTGGGTAGGCATAATTCCCCGTGCCTTTCATCCGCAGCGCTTGTAACCCTTGAAGCTCAGTGCAGTCCACGTGCCGTCAGCGCTGCTGGAAGCCGTCAATTTCAAGCTGGGCTGAAGGCAGCAGAAATTCTGCCTTTGCAGCACTGCGCATGCGCAGCACTGGTTTCTTGGCGGGGTTTTCAAATATGGATTGTCAATATTTTAAGTGTATGTTAGGAAACAAAGAGAGAAGAATGGAGTTCGTGTACCAATAATGTGGTAAGTACATTTTGTGTTAATGTGTTTAAATACCGTATTTCCCGGGGTGGGGGGAAGAGCTCCTTTCACAGCGTTTGGGGAGTCTGGCCCGGGGTAAAGTTGCGGGGAGGGCACGAATGTTGTGAAGGAGGGGCCGGGAGCATGCCACTTGCGACGCTCCTTGCACGGAGGCGTGCAATGCCACCGCATTGAGGTGGGGGGGGGGGGAGAAGTAGCTCGGGTTTGCTGTGAGCGGCCGCCGGGCCGGACAGCGGAACCGGCCGCCACCTCAGAGCCATCTGCCGGCCCCCGCTCAGCTCTGTCAGCTCTCTGTCTAAAAACCTCTCTCCTGCCGTTCGCTGGCCTCACTCATGTCAGGTTGAGGTTGAGGTTACTCGGCTGTGGGAATTTAAGGATTTGCAGGAAGCCGTTGACATGAGCGAGCGGCAGGTGAGAGGTGTTCAGACGGAGAGCACTGGGTGAGGTGAGCGGGCCGGCAGAAGGCGCTGAAGTGGCGTCCTGTTCTGCTGTCGGCTCCCGGCGGCTGCTCGCAGCACCACGAGCTGCATCTATCCCCGGCTACAATGCGGTGGCGCCTGGAGCGCCGCAGCAGTGGTGAGTGAGTGAGTTATTGGCATTATCCCCGACCCCCTACTTCTCAACACTCCTGCCCTCCCCGCAACTTTACCCAGGCACAGACTCTCCACACGCTGTGAAAGGAACTCTCCCCCCAATTTGTCCCTTGAACAAGTGTTGTCATTCAATTAGTTCAACTTTTCCCTGTACTCCCGTTTTTCCCACCATCTCTCCGCCTGCCATCACCCTTCACCCCCCCACCCATTCAGTAATTCAGAATAAAGGAGACTTGGAAGCCTTGGGCAAATTGAATTGTTACTGTCTATATATATATTTTTTTAATTTACGGAGAGAACAAGCTGCGCCTGCGCGGATTATTTTTTTTTTTTGAAAAGCCGACTGACTGCCTACCTTGAGTAATTACTCACGGCACGTGCCTGATTTCAAATATTGGGTTATTTTAGATTATTAGAACTTTAATTGCAAGCATAATTAATTGTACAAAGTATTGGAGGTAGTGGAATGAGGTCATAGTTTATGAATTAAAATGAATGTTTTGTTTGAGAGTTAGATACTTCCATCATGCAAATCAAATTTACAGGGCACATTTTTCTACAAATCACTTTATCATCTTGGAAGTTCAATCTATTTGTTAGCCTAATGAGATATGAACTGACTCAGTTATCAGTTAGTAGTTCATTACCTGCTGTAGTCTGCAATAATTTAACAAGCAATTCAACCTTGCTGTAAATGCTGATAAATGAAATTTAAAGATTTTTATTTGATATCTGAAAGTGCTTTTGAAAGAAAATTCTAAAACATGGACAGCCAATACGATCATTCAATGCTGCCAACTAACTGGTGAAAACATGGCAGATTTTGTGTAGTTGAATAGCACTGATCAAGAAGTCAGCTTGGACAAAGGGTTTTGCTTGCTTATCTGCTACCCACTGTCCCTTGCTGAAAAGTGCCCAAACATGACGTTGGGGTAGATTTGTGGGAGGTAATAAGGGATAGCGGATCTTGTTTGGCTTCCCTCCCACCCCTTCTTATAATGTAAATAAAGAGTTAACACGAAAAAAAAATGCCTGAAGGGGCTGTCCCACTGCGGCGATCTAATCCCCGAGTTCTGGCGAGTTTACCCTCGACATACTCGCAGCATGGTCGACACGAGGTCCTAGGAGGTCTTTGTAACTCTCCTTCATGCTGGAGAGTAGTACCCGCGTACTCGAGGCCTCAGCTAGGTCGTGGCGTATTTTTCAACATGTTGAAAAATGCCCGTGAGTAAAAAAAGGTCGCCATGGAAAAAATCAATACTTTTTTTACTCATAGGTTTAGTCGAAGTAGGTCATAGAAGGTCGGCATGTTATTCGTAGGTAATCGAGGGTAGTCAAAGGTAGTCGTAGATAGTCTTCAACATAGTCGAAGGAAGGTCGTAGGAGATCGAAGGAGGTCGTCTTCACTCTCCACTATTCGGTGTCCAATTTTCCCAAAGCTTGTCGAGGTTAGTCTTCAACATAGTCGAAGGAGGTCTTCTACATAGTCGAAGGAGGTCTTCAACATGACATTTTTTCAAACTCTCCTAAACTCTTCTAAACTTGCCAATTAGGTCGCCGCAGTGGGACAGCCCCTTGAGAACTGCATGCAACCTTGAACCAGTAGCTAATTTATACCTGTTCTTTGAGAAAAATGACGATGATGAAATAAAACTCTGGATGGGTGGTGAGGAGGGGTAATTTCCAAATGTTCTTCATATTCTGTTCACCTTTCACTTCTGTTCAGTTTGTTTTAAAAAAATCAGTTGGTATAATTTATCTCTTTTTATGCATATCATTGCACTTCCAAAATGGTAACAATAGAGATCAGCATGGTATAATTAAGAATATGGGAGCAATGCTGGAACGGAGTAAAAAAGACTGATTTAGAATGCATATGAGCAGTATAAATGCAATACATCTTAATTTAGAAAATTGGCAGTTTGGATGGGAATTAGTGCTTTTAACTGCCATTTTTTCAGGCTCTGGATATAGATGGCAAGGGCAAGTTTATTTCCCCAATTACCACTGAGTTGTTGGTGATGGGCTGCAGTCCTTAACCAGGTGTTGCCACTGTTACGTTGGGAAGGGATTCCAGGATTTTGGCCCAGAGGTGATATGGGAACGTTGAAGTGTTTCCCAGATGCTGGGAATCTTGGTGAGGTTTGTGCAGGTGCCAGTGCTCCCATCTGCCCAAAGCTCTGGTTGTTTATGGTTTAAAAAAAATGTGGGTTTGGGGGGTGCTGTTGGAGGTAAGTAACTAGGATGCATTTTATAGATGGAACACACTGAAGTCCTGCGACATCAGATGGTAGCAGAATGCATGGCCTGGCAGTCAGATGGGCTGCATTTTGCTACATGGTGCCAGGCTACTTAGGCAGGTGGAGTGTATTACATTGCACTCTTTATTTGTACCACATAGAAAGGCTTTGAATATCAGGTGGTGAGCGCAGAATATCTGGCCTCGACTTGCAGCTCGAGTGTTTAAATGACAGGCCCAATTGAGCTTCTAGCTAATGTTGACTCATGGGATGTTGACACTCGGGATCAGTAGTGGTGATGCTATTGAACATCAAGGGTAGATGGCGAGATTCTATTGTTGCAGGTGATAATTGTCAGGCCCCTTTATAGCAATGAGGTAAATTGCCTGATTACATTTTGCTGCATGCTAACATGGATTACTTTATTTGCCGAAAGGTTGTCAATGCATCTTTCCGCTGATCTAATGTTTGAAGGAAGGCCATTGAAATAATGTCCCATGACTGGCATGACTAACCTTAAAGTACCACAACTATCTTCCTTTGTGAGATACCGCACACACAAAACATTGGAGTATTTTCCTCTTCATGCCCATTGACCTCTTTTTTTTGCCACTCTTGAATACTGCCTTGATGTCAAAGTCGATCAGTGTCCCTTCACTTCTGAAATCCGGGTCTTTGCACCAAGACTGTGACGAGGTCTCAACCCAAGTTGTTGCAGAAAAACCCGAAATGGACACCAAGTAAAGTGCTAGAGGAACTCACCTGGTCAGCAGCATCTGTAGAAGTAGTGGACAATTCCCTTCATACATTGATTGATAGATACAGTATTAAAACAGGCCCTTCAGCCCACTGGGTCCACGTTCACATTAGTTCTGTGTTTATCCCTCTTCCGCATCCACTTCCTACACACGAAGGGCAATTTACAGTGGCCAATTCATCCGCACGCCCATACATCTTTAGGATGTGCGAGGAATACCGGAGCACAGGTACAGGCCCTGCAATGTCTGCCAACCATGATGCCAACACCAACTCTTAATTGCCCACCTATAATCCAAATCCCTCCATTCTCTGCATATCTATGTGCCTATCCAAAAGTCTCTTCAATGGTACTATCTTTTCTGCCGAACAGGACTTACGCAGTAAATGGTAGGGCCTGGGGGGTGTTGTAGAAAAGAGAGACAGGTACAGAATTCCATGAATGCCGTGACACAAATAGATCAAAGGATACAGTTTTTCCAAACAAAGCTGAAGGAAATGGGTAGACAGGCATTTGGCACATTTGTCTCTGTTGGTCAGTGTATTGAGTATAGGAGTTGTGATGTCATTTTACAGCTGTCCAATACGTGAATGAGTCACATTTGGGTTCCTGTGTGCAGTTCTAGTCATCTGCTATGGGAAGGATGTAAACTGCAAGAGATATTTACAAGGATGTTACTGAGTATGGAAGGTTTGAGTTGATTGAACAGGCTGGATAGGTTGGGACTTTTTTCCCTGGAGAGTAGGAGGTTGAGAGATTTATAAAGGCCATGGAGGGCCTTAGGAAGGTGAATAGCCATAGTCTTTTCCCCGAGCTAAGAAGAACCTAAAACTAGAGGCCATATGTTTAAGGTGAGAGGAGAAAGATATAAAAGGGACCTGAAGTTTATTGTTTTCTGCAGAATGTCGTGCGTATATGGAACAAGATATCAGAGAAAATAGTAGAGCGGGTCAGATTATGACATTTAAAATGCACTTGCACAGCTATATAAATATGGAAGGCAAGGGCTGGCACAGGCAATTAGGGCTAGCACTGTTAGGCACCTTGTTTGGCATGGATGGGTAGGGCACGAGGGCTGGTTGCTGTGCTAGTTGTATAGTTAGAGCAAAGGGAGCGATAGAAAGTGCAGTATATAGTTCCCAACATTATAGCACGTCAGTCCCATAGATAAAATCCAATGTCCGCAATGGGGTAGTGGTAAATTGGACAGTACCCTAGCGTATGAAAAGACTGTTCAGAAGCCTGGTAATAGGGAAGAAGCTGTTCCTGAGTCTGGTTCCCGCTTTCAAGCCTCTGGACCTTCTGTCCGATGGGAGCAAGCAGTAGAAGGAATGGCTGGGATATCATGTGGAGTGAGCCAAATTAGCTGAAGATTAACTTTTGTTGTTTCTTTATTCGCTTGTTGTGATGGAAGTATTGTTGGCAAAGCCACTATTTATGTGTAACTCTACTTTCCCTCAATAGAGTGGCATGCCAGTCCATTTTGGTGAACAATTTATCTACATTACTATGGGTCTGGTGTCACATGTAGGCCAGACCAGGTGAGGATGGCTAATAGTGGTCATCTTTTTGAAAACTACCTGTCATTAGTTTATTTATTTGAATATAAATTCCACAGGTGTCAAAGTGGGATTTGAACTTGTTAGTCCAGAGCTCTGGACTGCCACTGCACCACCACTGTATTCCCTAATAATCTAGGAGCTGAGATGCACCATCTTCAATTGCCTCCAGCAGTGATCCTGCTGTCTGTACAAACACTGAAATGTGTGTCTATTGTACAGCTTAATTACTATCCATTAATAACCTACCGAGGCATTAATTTATAGCATAAATGATGTTTGAAGTTTTAAAACATCCAAAGTGATATCCAGCAATTTTGCTGAGCCAATGCTGAAATGTTTTCAGCAACTTGCTCACTTGAATCCATTTTGTCGGTTGTTGTGGTTTAACTCCCCACTCCGATTTATACTGAACAATTCTAGGAAAGCTCCATAGATCTAAAAATAGACAATAGGTGCAGGAGTAGGCCATTCGGCCCTTCGACGCAGCACCGCCATTCATTGTGATCATGGCTGACCATCCCCTATCAGTACCCCGTTCCTGCCTTCTCCCCATATCCCCTGACTCCGCTATCTTTAAGAGCCCTATCTAGCTCTCTCTTGAAAGTATCCAGAGAACCGGCCTCAGAGGCATCCTTCTAAACTCCAGAGTGTACAAGCCCAGCCGCTCCATTCTCTCAGCATAGGACAGTCCCACCATCCCGGGAATTAACCTTGAAAACCTACGCTGCACTCCCTCAATAGCAAGAATGTCCTTCCTCAAATTAGGGGACCAAAACTGCACACAATACTCCAGGTGTGGTCTCACTAGGGCCCTGTACAACTGCAGAAAAGTTCAGAATGTTGATGCCAGACAAGCAGATTTTCTGGATAATTGAGTGATACCCATTTAATACATCAACATGCTTTTAATCCCTTTTTTTCACTTATTACACAATAGTAGAATACGTTTTCAGGCAAAACTGATCAGTTGACAAGGAGCGCAGGAAGAGGGGCTCCAGTGAGTTTCAAGGATATATGGGGAAAAGAACCAAGTAAGTTTAAAGAGAGCAAAGGAAACCGGGCCCTGGTGAGTTTGAAAGGAGTGCCTGAAATATAGTCCCTGTCAGCCAGATACCATACTCAACTGATTCAACAATTTCTCAATGATCATACTGATCATCTCAGATTATCTGAGTTCTACTGTAATTACAACTATGCTGGTGAAATGTTTCACAAAATATAATGTGGAATGTCCCTTTGCCCTCAGAAGTAACAATATTTTAAGCATAAACTTTAAGAGAAAAGTGGGGTGTATTTTAAGATAGTTTTTCCAGTCAAGGCTGAAGGGAGGAAACTGTTGGAGGAACTCAGCGGGGCAAGTTATGTCTCCATAAAATGAAGTGAATTTTGAAATGAATATTAGGCAAGTAATGGGAAATATTTGAAGCGTCAGATTTACAAAATTGTGGTTTATTTCTCAAAGTAGGTAAATCTTTAAAAAATTATGAAAGTGAAGTTAAAATTGGATTAATCTCTATGCAACATATCTGCCCCCTGTGTAGATTAGAATCCTGACCATTTATTGATGGCTTGTAATTCTCATGTGTAACTGTGGGAAGCTTCCGATCATTATTCTCAATAACATGTGCAGCTGATAAACACTTTGCTTCCCAGTATGGAGTATATTCAGATAGTTAAATACTTGAAGGTAGACAAAATGCTGGAGTAACTCAGCGAGATAGGCAGCAGATCTGGAGAGAAGGAATGGGTGACATTTCGGGTCGAGACCCTTCTTCAGATTGATATCAGGGGAGTGGGCGGGACAGAGATGGAATGTAGTCGGAGACAGTAAGACTAGTGCGAGAACTGGGAGGGGGGGAGGGGATGGAGAGAGAAGGAAAGCAAGGGCTATTTGAAGTTAGAGAAAATGTTCATACCCCTGGGATTTCGGGTCTGGGTTAAGAAGTGGTCGTATAATTTTGAGTCTGGGTTAAGATGTGGTCGTAGATTTTCGGGTCTGGGTTAAGATGTCGTAGATATTTCAGGTCTGCGTTTGGTGATACGTAAACGGAAAAGGTAATTAAAACATTTTGTAACCAGCCCTTAGAGTGGTAAAATCTGAAAAGCACTGATTTCTGTCATGATTATTGAAAATCGACTTGTGATGTTTTCTTTCCACCAAACGTTGCAATTCCTGGTAGAAAAGCAGAGAATGTTGACGTTCTGACAATTGCCCTGGGTTCTGTTATCAACCTCACTCAAAGCATTTCACTGATAATTTTCCCATCCCCCTTCCAAATTAGCTAACAATCCAGATGTTGCTTTGTACTTAAAGTTGTCAATAATAAAGGACGGAACATGTTTTTTTCTGTATTTTCAACAATTTTGGGCACAGTGTTGACACTTAATTTTTAATAAGGGTAAAATCTATTCTCTTCATCAACATGTACACAATACAAAATAAATTCAAGATTGGTAAATACATAATTTGTTCACTTAAGAATGACTTAAATGGGTCGAGTTCCAGTACCCACCTTGTATATTTCCTACACAAACTACATTGTGGCATTGAAAACTGCTATCACTAACATTACTATTTGTCCCACTCAGACTATGTTCAATTCGTTTTGATGGTCAGAATATCGGTGTCATTCAAGGTTTTAATCAGATTCCTTTTGTAAATGTGCACAAATATCTCCAAGATAGGCTGTGTACCATGGAGCATTGGTACATTATGGATCAGTAATACATCATGGAAAATGAGCATAACAATTTTGTGAGATGTTGGTGATAAATAAAATGTTTAAAATGAAATAATTTGGATATTTTTCTATTGTTTTGTAAATGAAGTTCTGCTCACCTCTGTTTGATCAATAGCCTCAGGTTAACTCCAAGCAGACTGCGTGACCATTGACCACATGCTTTACATGGGTTAGCTCCTAAAATCATACAGCTAGTCCCAAATGTAAAGACTGACAGAAATGTTATGTATAGACAGTTTCACAGCCAATTAATTTTATTCATTTTTATTGTAATAAACAACTAATATGTATAAATATGTTATTTATGGTCTAAAATGTGCTTGGCATTATTAAATCTGAAATTATTAGTATGTATTTCAGAGAATGTTAAATGGTAAGGCTCAATATTGCACCATTGTCATTCAACACAAGGTCATTCAAATGATTGCATCTTAAGGATTTTTCTCCAGAATTTTCGTTGGTAGCCATTGTAATTTCCCAATTGTCTGCCTTCCTTCCACAACAATTGAACAGTATTACAATGCAAATGGTGTGATGCCTCTTTGGTGCATCTTCTCTTTAAGCTGGGTTAAGCGGTATTCTTGAGTAGCTTGGTGGTATTGACTGGCTTCATTGAAAACTTAATAATGGCAATGCTCCTGCTCAGATGACATTGTATATTTGTGTGGGACCGCTACTCTGCCCTTTTTAGAATTTTCAGTTTAATACCCAGTGGTTTAAAGGTTTTAGGTTTGAGTTAAATATTTTGTTACGTTTGACTTTAGACTGAGGTCAATTTTTCCAGTTCACAGTAATTACATCATCATCCAATGAAATTGTTAATGCATTTCACAATTCCATGTTATGATCTGCATTTTTGAAATGCAAATTTCTGCCAACCTTAATTTGTATTGCATTGTTACATTTGAATATGTTGCTCATATTTCCTTTATTATGATTTCAGAGCATGTAACCTCTAATGCCAGTGATAGTGAAAGTAGTTACCGTAAGTTTTTTTCTTGTTTGCTGTTTGTTTTCACCCTTTTGTTCCTAATCCTTGGCAGTGCTTTCAGTGGCACTGCTCAATAAGCTGCATGTTTTATAACCTAGCAAATAAAAATAGTGATTCATATATGGCTTTTGTATATTACCGTGCAGCATCTAAGTTGGTGATAAAACATACTATTTATGCAAGTTCAGGTTGCTGAACTAAGACTAAAAATTAAGGCCATTTCATGCTTGGAAATACAATTTCTCTCTCTTGGGGGAAATTAACTGAATTCCATCTTGAAGTGGTGTTTTATTTTTTGCAGTTAGGGATATGCATTAGCCTATTATAAATAGCAACTTTAATTTTGCGAAGATTATGACGCCAGTAATGTTCCAAAATGTTTCACCGGAGTATAAACAAACAACATTTGATTCCATGCTATATACGGCAACATTCGCAGTGATTTTGAGGAGTATCCTAAAAAAAGAAATAACATTGCAAATAGATTTAGGGAGGAAATGTTGGAGCTAGTACTTCAACCCGCCCATGTAGCATTAATGAGTTCCATCTACCACATTCTCCTTTTTGTAAGTAATGATGCTACATTCTCATATCTGTCATTGCCTGTGTTTCAGTTGCATATGAGTTGTTTAATTAAAAAAAATTAAAACATTATTAAACTTTATTTCAGACAAGGGACAACATTACACAAAATACATTGCATGTAAAAACACCATAAAATACATATAAAATGTTGGTATATCACTTATAAAAGCCATCATAAATTATATACAAAAACACAATACATGATTTAAAATCAAGAATAAAAAAGAAAGATCAGTGTCCTACAACGAGACAGCGATACCAGTGTCTCCACAACTGGGATTGGTAGCGTGTAGTGCTAAACCTTATGTTTGACAAGGCCACAATAATTACATTTTTAGAGTCATTTATCCTGCAAATGAATTTATACATATGATTTCTTAGGATAGCTTCTAAAGTACTGACTCCTGCAGCCACAAACATGTTACTAGCACAACACCACCTTAGCTGTGTTTTCATGGCATCATTATAGGCCACCTTTAGTTTCTGAAAAATTGTCTTTCTGTAGTTTGACCACAGGTGTGCAGTATAGAGTGGTGTGCAATATGCTCTAAACAGAGACATCTTCACCACATCTGGACACACACCAAACTTACGCAAGAGAATATTCGCCTGTACATACAGCATGGTCGTTGCCTATAAATATCCTCATCATCTGTAATTTGTTCTGTAATAAAATGCCCAAGATATTTTAACTTATTACAGACACTAAGATTATTGTCAGACAATTTAAAATCAGGAAATTGTAGACATTTATCCTCTTTGTTTCTACAGATCATAACAGCATTCTTACAATCATTATATTTAATATCATGTTACACACCTTACACAGAACATATAGTAAGGAGCTGCTGGAGACCAGAGCTAGATGGACTAAAGACCACAAGATCATCTGCATACATAATATGGTTCACTAGAGTATTACCAATCATGCACCCAGTATTACAGGCTTTCAATTGCTTGAACAGATCATCAATATAAATATTAAAAAGGACTGGGGACAAAATTCTCCCTTGTCTAACACCATTGCTAACCCCAAATAGGGCTGAGACCCTTTTGCCCCATTTTATTGCATAGTCTGGTGGGCATACAAGTGAGCCAGAATTCTCACAATGTATTTAGGCACCCCTCTTTGACTCAATTTAACTAATAACTTTCTATGATTAACACGATCAAAGGCTTTGGAAGCATCAATAAAGCACATAAGAATTGAAGAGTTTTTGCCTCTATATTTGTTTACAATCTCTGTAAGTTCTGTTCAGAGTGACTTGTCCTCCTATGGTAATATTTTAAAATATTTATGTTCATATATTTTAGGGTGTGTCTTTTTCACCCAGGTTGGTCTGCAGTTATTTGCCCTCTATGAGGTTCTTTAATCATTTTTTTAAAACTTAAATTGACTTGTGAAAGAGCTGGTCGACCAAAAGATTGTATTACTAAAAAAATGATTATTGCTGTCTTGATCAACGTAGAAGTTTTCCAGCTGGAGAAGTTATTTTCTGGTACAGAAGATAGACACAAAAAGCTGGAGTAACTCAAAGGGACAGGCAGCATCTCTGGAGAGAAGGAATGGGTGACGTTTCGGGTCGAGACCCTTGAAGTCTCGACCTGAAACGTCACCCATTTCCTCTCTCCAGAGATGCTGCCTGTCCCGCTGAGTTACTCCAGCTTTTTGTGTCTATCTTCGGTTTAAACCAGCATCTGCAGTTCCTTCTTACACTTTACTGGTACAGATTCTTTACTGGTACAGATTAAGATTTGCATAGTTTTGGTTTTCTTTCCTTGGCCAAGTTTATTTTTATTATGTCCTCCATCCCTTCACTGACCACTTGATTGCGTTAAAAATCCTGGAAAGATCAAGAGCGTAGGTCATTATTCAGTATCCTGGTGCTAAGAAAGAATGTAGAGTGGCTTGAATACAAAAATATCATAGAAAGAAATTGCACAGGACATAATTTCTGAAACTTAGGGAAAAAATCATGTCAAACCTTAGGTCTGCTTTAGAAATAGTATTGATAAGGTGTGGCTGGTTGAATCAGAGAGATTAGGTGTTTTGGAAGGAACAAACATTACTGACAAAATGGCAATAGATGTGAATATCTGTGCAGGGTAAAGTAATCCAGTGAATTAATGAGCATCTGCTTAGCTACATCAGAGCCAAATGAGGTTGTATTTCCTTATGGGCCACCCTTTCACAGGGATTAGAATCAATGCATTTGAAGGTTATCTCATTGAAAGCACACTGACATGTAAAACATGATTAATAAAACCAGATAGGACAAAATTCACAGGGTACTAGACACAAATCAAAGATGGCACGATATCTGTTCTTATCTGTTTAAATTTAATTAAAAACTAATCTTCAAGGTACTGCTGCCTTTCGTGCACAGACATCAATTTAGATTTGAACCAAGTATTATCTAGCCCACTAGGAAAATAAGTTAAGTTGATGCATGCATAACTACTTGATATTTGAATTCTGGTTTCACCAGTCAGCGTGATTTCTTTCAACCATGGAATACCAGCTAGGTTATATACTTTGTAATGTGTCTTGATTAATTGGCAATCACTGTCAGGTACTAGACATATATGAATTATTACTTTTTATGAATCTTTTATGGAGCACAGTTATTATTAAATGTGTAGAGACATTAAAGAAAGGGCAGCCAACACTGATGTTGTTATCACTGATCTAGTTCTGTGCGATGAGCTGCACAGATTGGTTAATGGAATCAACGGAATCTTCTTAATACTTTTCATATTGTTATTTTGCAAATTTTACTTCTCCCCTTTTTCCTTCTGCCTTCCTCTGTTCATGACAGAAATAATGATTACAGATGAGTATGGTGAAACGAGAGGTTAATGTCAAACCCTTCTGTCTATGTATCTCAAGTTGCATTGTTTCTCATCAGTCCTGTGTTTGCATGAGTTTCCAACTCTCCATAGATTCATTGTCAAAAAGTGCATAAAACTGCATGAGATGCTTCACTTTTGGCCAATACGTCTGTCTGTATCATCAATTGTTCACAATTCCTCTTCTGCTTGAAAGCATTTAAAGTTGTACATTCATCTGGTTAATTATTTCTGAACCTACTAATTATTTCTGATTTCTAATTATTTCTGAACCTAATTATTTCTGAATTGTTTTATAACACATGAACCTGTAGATAAAGCTTCCTTCCACCACCTCCCCCTCCCCACCACACAAATCAATATTTTTTTTGTTTTTCCCCCTCCTCTGATCTTTTGCACAATGCATTGATCCTGATCAATGCATTGATCCTAATGTATACATTTCAATAAAAGGTGTAATAATGAAACATGCACGGAGATACTTCATCTTGTCAGTGTTGTTTTAGTTGAAGTGGCACTGAAACATGCTTGTCTCATTCAGTCTAACACTAATCAGCTAAGGAACTCTAAGCTTTATGACAGCTGCAACATAGACATAACACGTCACAACCAGGAGATCAATCTGGAGTAACTACAATTAGTTACAATCTCTCTTGCTTTTGGAAAAGTAATTATTTGCTTATTCCTAAATCTTTTATGAAAGATTGTGAATGTACTACTTTAATTGAATATATAACTGCTAAAGCTCTTCACCTGCCATTTTAAGATGGTCACCTAAATGTGAAGTGAACATACAAATACTGTCATGACAGATGGACCTCTTCCCAAAATGAAATTTCTTCAGGTAAATTGTGATGCCTTTTTTTCTTGTTTAGGCACTTTATCCTGCCAAGTGCTTTGAGCTGGCCAAGAAAAAGAACAGGCAAATTTTGGAAGGGGTCTCTTGGGGCATTATGATGAAACAATGTTTCACCATGGGAGAGGGGGGAGAAAACAAGTAAAAATTCCTCTTACGTCAGGAAGTCGTATTAGCCCTGATAATTCTGAAGTTTCTACATTTTGTCAGAAGTAACTTGCATCTCATTCAAAAAAGGGTTTGAATGTTCTCTTGAAGGGGTTCAGATAATTGGCATTTGTTACAAAAGCTGATGGCCTTTTCCAAAGCTCTTAGAAATGAAAGTTCTACTTGCATCTAAGCAGGGTTTGGCCTTGCATACCTTAAATTGTGATCACTCTGTTCTCCATCATCTATATAATTAGAACAGTCAACTCAAAGATGATCATTTATATTTAACTTTGTAAAGTACAATCAGATCAGATAATCAAGATAATGTAAAAATAATAAATCCCAGGTGTACATTTCACCTGATAACTAATATCTAATATTATTGTTTGAGTTTAAAATGAAAGTGTGTTCCTTTTTAATGAAAATTACTCTAGGTTGGGAGGAGTTGGGTATTTCTTTAGTGGCAGTTGAAGTGTTCATTTGAATTGCAATAAGCATCCATTCTAAGCAAGGACTTGCTTTACGTGTCTGACCAGTCTTTAATGTTGCTGATGTGCAACTGCTAAATACTGTGGCATGAATAATTTTCCAATGCATTTAAATTATACTTTTGAGCTTTCAGTGTTGTTACAAAGTCAGAAATATAGGGGAGTAAACCATTTAGACTTCCGTGTCTGCTTTACCACAAGCTTAATTCTGCTTTCCTCGCATACAATTTACTTTAATGTTACTAATTTTTCAAGGAACATGTAACAGGCTTTGCATTTTTGAATTACCTTTTTAATCTAATCATATTCAATTTGACATTCTAGTTGGATAAAACATTCTCCAAGCTAAATAATAAAGGGCATTCACCACCATTCTATCACTAAAGTTATTAGTAGATTTATATGCCATATTTCTTCATGTATTCAAGGCATTTCATTAATGTAATCAATATTAATCATTTGAAAGTTAAACCTAGAGGGTTGAATCAGTTCCTTGGATCAGAAACCTGGATTTCAGAAGAACATTTTTTTTCAATATATTAAGCCATTTCCTGTTCCTGCAATCTCAAGTCCTGGATTCGTGTTTCATAGGACTCAGATTGCTGGTGAATGTTAATTTAATACATTCAATTACTCTAAACTTGCATATTAGTCATATTTGTGACTGCAAACATTTTCAATTTTAATGCAGATTGCATATATTTGAAGGTTGTCCTTTATAAAACTTATAATACAGTGCAGATACGTATTTCTTTTAATTGAACAAAAAATAAATAAATAAACTATAGTATTCATGAACTTCAACATTGCTTTTACAATTTTAAATGTTGATGGCTGAGTATGTAACAGGCCCAGCAATATACTTCCTGAGTATTTACAGCATTTTTTTGTTTTTAACATAAATAGAATTGTTCATGCTGCTTATGACAGCATTTAAGACTCAGATTAGAAACATCAGGTTCTAACATCAAACCTGACATCTGTGAAGGAGAATGCTCTGCTGATCTTCCCTCCTGCCTCTTTTCCCCAATCTCCTGCTTCAGCTTCAATATTTGTCTCATACTTTTGTGTTTTTGTAATATGATTTTGTACTGTAAAATTGTGCATCTACATATTGTCTTTTGGAACAGGTGGTCAGGAAGATTATGTCCTCTCCTACGAACCAGTTGGCCAACAGGAGGGTAAGTAGGAACTGGCACATTGGTGCAACGGTCCAGTAAAAAATTGAACAAATCTTGTCTCTCTTTTATGAATCTATGTAGATTTTTTTTAATGATTTTCTCTTCAGCCCAAAATGTCAATTTTCCCCACACCCCATCTTTCTATCCACCACATCTAACTAACGCAGATGGTGTGAAGGCTGTGATCCACCATAGTATTAGTCAATGACTGGGAAGCGGAATGCTAGGCCATGTTCAAATTACATCCGTCCTGCTCCAAACTTATGGCTTATGTTATGAAGAACTGCAATATAAACTCTTGCCCCACTGTTGAACAGCATATTGGCAGTAGTTTTTGGTCATGGTGGTTTGCATAGACAGCAAGCTAAAGCAGAAGTTTCAAACTTGCCATGTGCTTGTATGAAGACAAACTAGACATTTTTTTGGTTCTGCTCGATCAATATTTCCTCCTCTGTTAACTTCTCTTCAATTCAAGATTCATCGTATGCAAACATTGGGGTTAACTAAGTGAAACTAGTCTAGTTAACCTAGACTAACTTCAAATTCTATATCTAGTTCATTATTGAGTCTACTGTGCTCTATCTCTACATTCACAGCCATCATTCACCACCATTCTCGGGGAAATCCTTGTTACTTTGAGATAATGTTCTCCAATCCCCTCCTTTTCAGCCTCCCAAGCTCTGCATTTCTCAAATTAAATCCTTCAGTCTACATCCTTGCCATATCGTATCCAACTATTCAATGACTTTCCCTTTCCAACCCCCATTCATTTCCCCAATATATTGTCCTCACAGTCATTCTTTTCACTGTAATTTTATTCCATCCTTTCAATTTTCACCAGTACTCTGTTCAAGTGGATTCCCTCATTTCTGAGTGTGGATACATTTTCTCCTCATTTTGTAAGGTTTACCCCGCAGATTTCCAGGACTGGAACATATTTCAAACATTACCCTGGGATCTTTCCCCAGATCTCTTCAAGTTTCTTCTTACACTTTTCAAAGCTTTCCTCTTTATACTCATCGTTGCCTCCTTTACTCATCTCCCAATTCTGCACTCTCCTCACTTTCTGATGTACTTTGAAGCAGGCTATAATTAAACGTTATTTCAGCATTAATGGGGGAAAGAGATCTGCCATGCTGATAGGAGTTGACTTAACTCCCCCATAACCAGTCAGAGATATATGGGGATAGGTATGATAATGTACAACAACTAATTATTTTTCATTCAAAACTAAAGTCATCTTAATAACTAGCAGGAGAGAAGGGAGTGTTGTTAAACTATGCACCTTCAAACTGATCTGATAAACCAGTAGTTACTGGTGTAGAAATGTACATGTAGCAACCCGTCTAAATCTGCCCAACTGAGTTTGTATTTTTGTTGCAGTCCGATACTCTCGACCAATTATCATCCTCGGACCCATGAAGGATCGAATTAACGATGATCTGATCTCGGAGTTTCCAGACAAGTTTGGATCATGTGTTCCACGTAAGTATTTTGTCAGTTAAGTTGTTCCTTACAATGGGCATTGTCCACATGTGTCCTTGTAAACATCATCTCCATGCCTGGCATTCTGTGGAATAGGGTCTTGTGTATTTGGACATAGATGACCTAGACACCACCAAACGTTGTCACGGTTAACATGAGTTGCTGGACCTGTGCTTTTTCCACCCACCATCAGTTCTTTATATCAAGGGTTTCAGTTAGATCTTGGCCTTCAGATGCCTTTGGAGCAGTTTCCTTTTCTCTGCCCCACTCCCAGAGGCATACTGAAGCTTCCGAAGCAGGAATACATAGTGCTTATGCTCATCTATCTGCTGATAATACTCACCCAAGTAGTCCTGGTTCTTGTGGTTGAAAAGCAAAAATTCTCTGCAGGTATTGATTAAGATGACCATCCGGGTGGTCCGAGCACTGCGAACGCCTCACTGCTCCTGTTGGTAGGGGATCATCAAGTTGTTCCATTGTTCAAGAAGGGCAGTTGGGACAACCAGTAAATTATAGCCTGGTGAGTCTTACACCAGCGTCAGGGAAATTATTGGATAGAATTTACACAGATCTGGGAAAGCATGGACCTGTTAGAAAAATCGGCATTGCTTTGTGCATAGGAGGTCATATCTTACAAACTAGATTGATGTTTTTGAGGAGGTGACAAAGATGATGGATGAGGGTAGGACAGTGGATGTTGTCCACGTGGACTTTAGTAATGAATTCAACAAGGTTGCTTATGGTAGCCTGATGGAGAAGATTAAAGCACATGGGATCCATGGCAACCTGGCAGATTGGATTCATTATTGGCTTGGTCAGAGAAGACAAAGGGGTTTTATTCAGACTGGAGGTCTGTGACCAGTGATATAGATGAAAATGTTGGTGGGCTGACTAGTAGGTTTGCAGATGACACAAAAATTGGTGAAGTTGTAAATAGTGAAGAAGGTTGTCTAGAGTTGCTAATCAGAATCTTTTTTCTCAGGATGGAAATGTGAGGACATAGATTTATGTTGAGAGGAGTAAAATTTAAAGTAGATTTGTGAGGCGTTTTTTTACACAGAGTGTGGAAGGTGCCTGAAACATGCTGGTGAAAGCAGATGCAATAACAACATTTAAGAGGTACATTAAGCATGCACATGAACAGGTAAAAGATGGGGAGATATGGACCAAATGCAGGCAAATGCTATTAGGTTAAATGGATATCATATTTCTGATGTCTGAAGAAGGGTCTCGAGCTGAAAAGTCACCCATTCCTTCTATCCAATGATGCCGCCTGTCCCGCTGAGTTACTCCAGCATTCTGTGTCTATCATATTTCACATGGTCACTGTGGGCTGAAGGGTCTGTTACTATGCAGTACTGTGCAATGTTCTAAATAACTGATGTCCAACAGCAAGAGCTGGAATTTGGAGTAAAATGAAACTGCTGGAGGAATTTAGCGGGTTTGCAGCATTTGTGAGAGGAAAGGAATTGTCGACATTTGGGGTCAAGACCCTGCCTCTTTATATGGGCTCTCTTTAGTCATCATCCCAGTCCTGACACAGGGTCTCGACACAAAACCTCGACAATTGCCTTTCTCCCCACACAGATACTGCTCGATCCATTGTTTCTCCAGCATTTTGTGTTATTTAATTGCTAATATGGCATTGTTCCCATCACAGGCCAACATTTATTGCACAAAAGTAGTTGTCCTCAGAGATTGGTGATGACGGTGGATCATTGCTTAAATCAAAGGTTTTTAGTTTTGATGCAACTGTACAGAGATCAAAGACCATCAGGTCCACATAATATGAATATTTCAGACCCATAACATATTAACTCAATGGGTGGTTAATATATTTCCAATTACAGCTATTCCACTTCTAGTTTCATCCAGCCCAACCTGGTTACTGTTATGTTTTCTCTGCCCTGCTGGATGTGGATGTAAATCAATAGTTTAGAAATGTTTGTAATTCAGTGTTGGGTATTAAATCTCAAGTGTGGCTGAGGCTAATTCTGACTTCAGGTGAGCTTTCTCCTGTATGTTTTCACTTCTGTTTCTGATGCGAGTAGCTGATTCTGACACTGGGTTTTAAATTTCCACGTCTGGAATATTTTAAATTTATGATTCAATTCAAGTAGACGAAAGAAAGTGTGTAACGGCAATGTTTCACTTGTGTAGACACAACTAGACCAAAGCGGGATTATGAAGTTGATGGCCGAGACTACCACTTTGTCACATCTAGAGAACAAATGGAAAAAGACATTCAAGATCACAAATTTATTGAAGCCGGACAGTACAACAATCATCTGTATGGAACCAGTGTGCAGTCTGTGAGAGAAGTGGCCGAAAAGGTAGCGTATCCATAAGCACATCTTTTAACATAAAACTGTTGAGTGTTTAAATCAAGGTTGGTCTCATTTTACAGCAAGTAGTTAATAATTCAGCTTTATATTCAGCTCAACCCTGACGTCTCCTGATAGTGTCAACGTATTATTGTTATATTTTATATTCATTGCCTTTAAAGATAACTAGAACAAAATGTCGTAAATATTTCTAATCATACATGTTCACTTGTAACCACGTGTTCCAGCTAAGTTGTATCCTTTCCTTGATCACTTTTATTTGTAATTGCTGACAATGTGATATTCATTCCAATTGTATAGTTTTAGCTAAATTAAAGTTTAAAAAAGACCCCATTGATATAAACAAATTAGAAGACAGAAACATAGTATTTAGAAAAAAGGAAATATCTTTTTACTGTGAATTGAATTTCATAAACAATCCAGAAAATGAACCTCTTAGTGTTTTCCTTTCCTTCCACTTTAGGGTAAACACTGTATACTGGATGTGTCAGGAAATGCTATTAAGAGACTTCAAATAGCCCAGCTGCACCCGATTGCTATCTTCATCAAACCAAAATCAGTTGAAAACATCATGTAAGTGCAGAGTGCAGACCTTAACTAAGGTTTTCAAAGTTTGCTTTGGGAGGGGATTTTTCTGTTCTTACTGGTAAGATGGGCTACTCCAACCATTACAATACTCCAGCAAGTGGATTTACTCTTATCATTGAATATCCAACCTTGAATCCTGTTGTGGGCTCCGTTCTGTGATGCATAGTGCACAGTCTCTTTGCTTCTCTGTATGAGTTCACGTCCAAATGAACTAATTTTCTGTGGGTCCATCTTATTGACACCAACAGCTGCTCCTCGACCTACGATGGGGTTACGTTCCGATAAACCCATTGTAAACTGAAAATATCGCAAGTCGAAAATGCATTTAATACATTGCGATCACGTGACGGAAGTGACGTGCGGCTCTCTGCTGTTGCCGAGTATTTGCCGATCGTAAAGTCGAAATATCGCAAGTCGAAGCATTGTAAATCGGGGAGCACCTGTACTTAAATTGAAACCATAGAGGAGCTTCACTTTTACTATTAAATTGGCCCATGTTATTCGCCTGGAATTTGCTCATGGATGGCATTATCCTCTGCGTACACAAAATCTCCATTAGTGTCTGGTAGTTAAGTTTGAGATGGGTGTTGTGTAGTAGTTGGTTTCGTTATCAGGGGTCCCACCTTCAAGCATGACACTTAGTACCTTTGAGGGCAGAAGCTGAAGATGGGGCTTGTAAAACAGGTAGCCGATGCTGTTTGATCCCAACTGGCCAGAACGTGCTTCTATGCTTTGGGGAAGCGGGAAAATGGTAGTTGATTGCACAAAGAAGGATATTTATACCAGCTGCATCCCCTTTAATAGAGGGCAAGGGATGTTCCCAGTTTTCTGTAATTGTTTGTGCAAGTTTGTTCATGGCATCATTTGTGGGGTCGTAGTTTTGTTTTTAGTTTAGTTTATTGTCACATGTACTGAGGTACAGTGAAAAGCTTTTGTTGCATGCTAACCAGTCACAGGAAAGACTATGCATAGTATAGGTGGGCACAGGCAGAGCATGAATGCTCCCACCCCCATCCTAAGCAAGAGCTTCAGCTAGGCTCTGTTGGCAAGAAGGGAACATTAACTTACCTGTAGATCTAGGCAGTAATTCCACAGATCAGAGGAGGTAAATGAACTGCACTTGCATTCTCGCCTTCATCTTTAAGCCCCACTTGGCAATGCCTTATCAGGTTGTGTGTCAACTAAGAGTGCGTCGGAATATTTTAATGGAATGAGCACCCTACCGGGTGAATAAAAGCAGCAATCGTTACATATGTTGTTCTTCCTGAGTGCTGGGTGAATATTAGCAGTGGTGGGGTAGTTGGAGATAAGAGAAAGAAAGTCTTGCAGATTGTGTAATGGAAAATTAGACTAGAATTCGCTCTGACGGCTGAAATGCCTTGACATCCTGTTGGTGGAGTAAAACAGCTCTGCTCCAACATCAGCTAGATTTTGCCTGAATTAAAGTGATAATATATCATTCGTATCTATTGGTTTTGAATAAACCGGTTTTAATACCAAGTGGTATTTTGGGGATCAAAGAGGGAAAAGGGAAGATGTACTGCAGTTTGACATTTCAATAAATGGCCAATTGGAGTGCTTTGTAGCATTTGTGTTTAATACCTGTTACTACGCTTGCCCATTCTTTCTGATCTGACTCTCCATCTTGTACAGGGACTGAATTTAAAAAATGTGTGTTTTCCACTTCAGGGAAATGAATAAGCGTCTAACAGCAGATCAAGCAAGGAAAACGTTTGACAGAGCCATAAAACTTGAACTGGAATTTACAGAACATTTCACAAGTTAGTATTATGTTGCTTGTTAAATAAAAGTGAGCTTCCACGGTCATAGTTATTACAGCTTTTGTCTGAGTAGAAACGCGGGATGCTTCATGAGTGAGTTGATGAGAGAGCTTGATTAAAATCAGCCAAGATTAGGCTCTGTTATATTATAGTTGGTCCTCTGTTAATCACATAAAGTATGAAGTTCCTCACAACCTATATTATAAGTACACCTTTGACTTGTTTTAATTTGTAATCCTTGTTTTAAGAAATATTCTCGTTTGATGTTGCACTGATTGTAGGACCTGTTAGTAAAGAGGTGCCCCTCTCCATTTGGTTGAATTGGATGTGTGCCAAGCTACTAGAGGCAAAAAGGCAATGTTAGCCCCATAGGTGCAAAAGAAATGAAGTATTCCCTTGAATCTGTTCTGCGATTTAGTGAGATTGTTCATCAGATAATTCAGGAGTTGATCCGCTCTTCAAATATGATGTCCATCCGTCCACACTAATTTGATTCTAATATGGAGACCCAACTGATCCTTAAGAGACATCTTCAGGACAGGATCTGTGGTGGAGAATCCTCCAGTCCTTAAGGTTACTGCATTAAAACCCATTTAAATAATGACAAGTTATTGGGAAAGAAATGTATTGAAAAATACTAACGTATTAGAAATTAAAAAGATTAAGTTAAAGTCAAGTAAAGATAAATCAAACCACATACCTGCGCTTAAGATTTCTGTTCAAGCTCAGCAACAACATTCAAATGAAAGGGGTGGTGGTCTTCATGTAGAGCTGAGGAGATAGATGTGAAGTGCTTTCAGCCCCTCCACATCGTATCTTTGCTCTGTTGCTGGACTAGGTGATCAGTTCAGTTGTGGAGTGAGAGGTCAGATGCACTGACATTTGACCCCTGGCTTGTGTTTGGTTTAAGAGCCTGCAGAAGTCAGTGACAAGCTGAATGCCAAGTAATAGGTACAATCTGACTTTAAAAATGGCCCTTGAAGCAACTTCAGAGATGCTCGATTTTCTTTCTGCTGATTCTTAGTTTTTCCTTAATACCTTAAACCTCAATCAAATTTAATTTAGTTTAGAGATACAGCACAGAAATAGGCCCTTCGGCCCACTGCTGATCTGCCCCGACCAGCGATCCCCACACACTTACACTATTCTACACACTAAGGACAATTTACAATTTTACCAAAGCCAATTAACCTACAAATGTGTACGTCTTTGGGATGTGTGAGAAAATTGGAGCACGCGGAGAAAACCCAAGCAGTCATGGGGAGAACATACAATCTCCATACAGACAGCACCTGCAGTCAGAATCTAACCCGGGTCCCTGGCTTTATATAATCTCTCCTCAGAATTGAACCCCGAGAATCTAGGTGTAATTTTGGCAGCGTGGTGCCAAGAACAAAATACAGTGCTCTGAGCATTGTAATTTTGAGCATTTATTTGGTCTTGTAAAAAAAATATATGAAACACTAAAAACTTAAGTCAGTCAGCTTTTATAAAGAGAGCTGATATTAAGGCAGCACATTGTGCAGCTGGTAGAGCTGCTGATGTGTAGTATCAGAGAACCATGTTTATTCTTGATCTTGGGTGCTATCTGCGTGGAGTTTGCAAGGTCGAAGGGCCGAATGGCCTACTCCTGCACCTATTGTCTCCCAGTGTCCACAAAGGTTTCTTCCCATAACTTGAAGACATGCAGATTGGTAGGTTAATTGGCCTCTGTAAATTCCTCTAGTGTACTACACTTGTGTAGCTGAGTAATAGAAGTTGGGAGGAGTTGATGAGAATGTGGGGCAAGTAAAGATTGGATTAATGTAGGATTAGTATAAGCAGATGGTTGCAGAGTCTGACGTGGACTAGGTTAATCACTGGCCTGTTTCCATGCTGTATCTCTATGACTCTCGTATAAAGTTTGGACAATATGCCCTTTATCAGAATCCCACTTGATTTTCTTCATAGTTGCAAATTGTCCTAAAAATATTCCAGCATTTTTTAATTCAAAATTCCACTGTTTAAATTTATCTTTGTTAAAAGAATAAAGAAATTGAACAAGTGTGGCTTTGTAGAATATTAATTCCTGTCTTTGCTCTTGTCAGGTATTGTGCAGGGAAATGTGTTGGAGGAGATTTACACCCAGGTGATACAGATTATTGAAGAGCAGTCCGGGCCTTGCATCTGGGTCCCAACCAAGGAGAAACTGTGAAGTCATGTCATAAACATTGTCCATTGTGTGTGATGGCTCTGGACCCCTTCTGCAGGATTCATTCATTCCTGTGATCACAGATCTCTCTCTTTGTGTGTCATGAAAAGTGATTTGTCTTTCAAATGGGGGCATTCACATCTCTTTTGTTTTTGTGAAAATTGCTTGTACGTGATACTCGATTAAAGTTACCACCATTGTTTTATTTACATGAAGGGGCACGGCCAGACTAGTTGATGAAGGGAGATTCTATGGTACAGTTCCTTAATGTTTAAGGGCAACAAATCTTCAGCAATTTTCAGAAAAAGCTTTATATATATTTTTCTTTTAAAAATAAACAAAGGGAAAGTAATCTTCATGTGAAGCATTGGATTTGGAAAATAATAATTCTAAGCAGCTTTTTGCACGGTGAATTTTGGAAGCATGGTTTGGCAGTGGAAATCCTGGCGGCTTTATTGTTTATTGTCTCCTTCATTACCTGCCCAGGCTATTGGGAGGTCTTTTACTTCTTCCTTTCAGTGCTGGTTAATTGAGTCCTGCATACATTGAACAAACTATAAATCCACATTAGTCTTTCATGTGCAAAGGAATTTTTATTCACTTTACAGAGGTTCTATAATAGACCATGCTTTTAGTTTTATTTTCCTATTGCCAGTGAAAATGCACGATAAATGTTTATATTGAATGCCGATTAGAATGTGTTCCTATGATACTGCAAATATTACTTACAGTTTTGCAGAGAATCTACTTTTATGAATTTGATTATTTAGGGTGGGAGGGGGAGCAAAGAGAAGCCGGTGAATATAGTGAATATTTTAATTGATAACTGACTTGATTTTCAATAGGACTTTTTGAATAGGGATGTTCTGGGCAATGCAGTGAAAACGAATAAGGAACTGACTGAGGAACAGAGCTGAAATCTAATCATGACTGTTTGTAACGGGCTGTAAGATTTGAGATTTTAAGATATATAATAATTAATCCTCAGTAACTATGTATTTTGATATAAATTATCAACTATATTAAGCATACTTTTAACAAAATACACTATATAACATACCAGGAATATATATTTTCTTTGCTTCTAACCATTTCCTCCATGAATGTTTTCTTTATTTTCCAAGTAGGTGTGAATTAGTTTTCCCATCTTTAACTATTGTGGATTACACGGGGAATGTGGTGGTGGGGAGAAATGGTATTTTAAGAAAAAGTGCAGGAAATAATCAAAAGAGCCAGTTCTCTTCTGCCCCCACCCCACTCCTGGAAGTTCTGTGTGAGATTCTTCAGAGATGTGCATGTTTTCAAAACATTAAAGGCAACTTTAAATGAATTTTTACATTTTCTGTACGTTTCTATGTGGGAATTGCAAATATGTCATATCTTCCACTGTAGCTTTCAATCAGACATTTACATGTTTTGTTTTGAGAGAATTTATTTTAGCAATTATAAGGTATGTTCTCAAATAGAGCTCTATCACTACATTATTAGATTAACTGCCTGGTACCTGACCTTTGCTAGTAATTTGGAGATGACATGTTTTATATAGGAATAATATTACAAGCAGTTCAGTACACATGACCTCTGGTGCTGCAGTTTGTACAGACTCATCTATATCCGTTCCATTGTCAAATGAGGGGAACAGCTAATAAAATTTAATGTACAATTTATTATTTTGTGAGATTTTTTATTACTCCGGATGAAGATAATCATGGAAAAGCAAAGAAACCTGGCTTAACGTTAAGTTAAAGAAAAATGTTGAACCAGATCTTTTGTCAAAACCAAGGCTCATGGCTTTTGTTGGAAAGGTTACCTTTCACAGACCTTCAAGGTAAGATGATGCTATAAACAGCAAGAAAACCAGAAGGTGAGCTAACTTGGATACTGCATAAGTGATCTTGGAGATCACTTTGCTCTCCATCCGGATCATTGATAGGTGTGTGGTACTGCAGAATGTAATGGTGGAGAAATAAACAAACGGTAGTTTCCCAGACCTTAAATTCATCTCTGAGGGATTATTATACTGCTTCATTTGGCTCTGAGTAGGGAATCTCAGTCATTGCTGCCTCTTATCATATCCATGTGCCTTGTTTATGAATTGGAAAGTTATCAATCTTAATATTCTTAATAGCAAATACCATTTGTTGCAAGAGATTTATGAATGAATACTGGATAAGTGACAGAGTTAAGGAACTGTACATACAGAAGACTCGCCTTTGGCTCACCTTGTCAATGCTGACCAAGTTGGTATATTAGGCATATGTGGTTTGGCAGTATCTCTGGAGGACATGGAAACCTGACATTTCCAGTCTAGACCCAGACCATTGTATAACCAGGGGAAGGTGAAGAACAATGATGCATATTTGATGGAACAAGAAAAATATAGCCCAAGCGGGCACCTCCGTGTCTTTAGCAAGTCTTTAATTGTATCCGATGAAAAGATTAAAAATAAAATTGAAAAATAGGCTGGTACTTTTATAAATCAATTAGATGAAAATGTAAAAGAATAGGTCGGTGGAATGAAGCGTGGGTGATGTATATACACTGCAGTCATTTCAAGATGAATAGCTGTTGTTTATTTATATCAGTCAGCATATAATGCCCATCGTTAATTGTCCTTGAAATGAATGAGATGCTCGGCCATATGAGGATAATTAAATGTAAACTACATGCTCTGGATCCTGACCCAGCAGATCATCTATCCATTTTCTGCAGAGATGTTGCCTGACCCCCTGAGTTACTTAAGTATTTTGTGTCTTATCTTTGGTATAAACTAGCATCTGCAGTTCCTTTTTATTACATTTTCTCTTGGTCTAGTCTGATATAAACCAAATGAGGCAAGGACCACCAATTGCCTTCCTTAGGAGTATCAGTAAAGAAGTTTTATGACAAGCCAATAGTTTTAAGGTTGTCATAAGTGATTATTTTTATTCCAGAATTATTTTAATAAATTTAAATTCCGCAGCAGCACTGTAGGATTTTATCATGTACTATCCATGTAGTTGAAGCACAGACCAGGGATTCTCATGAAGTTACACATTGAACCACTGGGAAACTCTCTCTATTTGATTAATTGTATTCTTGTATCTGGTGATTAAACAAAGTATTGACAAATATATTATTTCATTGAAGTTAAATCTTTAGATCTCATTCTTGTTGAGTTTTTTTCATTCATAGCAGTTGGAATCTCTTTTGCAAATAACATGATTAAGCTTATACTGAGTGATTCAAAATGTAGTTGTGCCAGTGAGTTGGTAACAGTTAAACATTAGGCCAAATCGAGCTGGATTCAGCCCACCGAAAGCAGTCAAACAGATCTCCCGCCAGTGGGAGATGTCCAGTGAGGCCGGAGCAGTGAACAGGCCTTGGGATAAGTTCTGCAGAACCTCCGGCCCCAGCTTTTGACATGAGTTACATTGGGACATTTGCATGCTTTTTAATTGTTTTGAATAATTTTTAAAAACGCTAAATTAATTCAGAAATAAGTGACTTGATTTACCTTCTCAGCCCAAAGTTTACCACACAATGGACAGTTAGAGGGGAAGTCATATGGTTGACTCTATGATTGTACTGTCCACCCCGTAAATGGCAGGAATTGACAATTTACATGAAAGATTGCTGAACATGAGAAGAAATTAATAAACATGGTTGCTTGAAATAAAAGACCAATTTACTATCAAATGTTAACATTGTGGTAGGTTTGATTATGCACCACTATTTAGAAAGTCTGTTATACCTTGGCATGGTCTTTACATCAATCTAATAGTTGTTAAATGGTGTATACACTTAGACCCTGTGGAGCAAACTGGTGAGAAATAAATATTTTCAGTCATTACAGCCACAGAAAGGTAGTATCAATGTTAAAATTGTTATTGGGCACTGATCAAGCTGAAGCATAGTTGCTGATAGCACATCAAACAGTGCTTTTTTTGTGACGATGCATGCCATCTGGCACAGCAGCACCTCTACAAAGTTAAACTAGATTCTCAAATTTTTCGAATTTTAATTTGATTTTTATGCATTTTTATTATTAGTTGATTAAATTAGATGTTGATTGGTGAAAACAAAAATCAAAACAGAAGAAGGGATATATTGATGGCAAAAAATTGTTGATAAACTTCGCTTAATTTTTAATTGATATGCATACGGCATATTTTTGTCCACAAAAAAAGCACTGGAGTTACATACATAGTAATGTGGCTTCTAACTTCAGCATCACTAAATATATTCACAGATCATATAAACTCCCTTTCCGTTGTTCTTAGATATGTCCAAGCCCCTCTGTACAGGATTCCCTGGCAATATAATCATTGCCTACCTCGGGCATTTCTTTGGATTTACGTCCTTGAGTTAAAGATTAACCTGCAGTTCATTTGGAAAATTATGGCTTTTAATAGAACAGTTGAATTTATTGTTCATGGAATTTTATGGCACCATAGGAATTTATTTATCCTGCTGCATATGTGCTAATTCTCCACTTTATCCTGCACCTTTCCACTATATTAACCACCGATTTTTCGTGACCGCCAAAAACCATATAACCAGGGTCTTGCCTTCCCCGCCCTCAAGGCCGGTTGCGGGAGGTGCCCCCAGGACACAAAGGTGGAAGGGTAAGGAGAGGTGACATTGGTACACTCGATGCTGGAGGTCATGCAGCAACCTGATGCTCACCTGGATCGGGCCCAGGGCACGGATCGGACTGGACTGGACTTTGGAATGCTAGCAAAATGTGACGCCTCTTGCATGCAGTCTCTGGATGTCTATGCACACTTTGCTAATCAGGGATTGTGCTTGGGTATGGCAATACTTTACTGAAGTGTATGCAAAAAAGGAATTTCACTGTGCAGTTGCATATTTAACCATAAAGCACCACTAGCCATCTCCCACCAGCAGGATTCTATCTCCCCCCCCCCCCCCCAACTTTCAGGACAGGATATTGTCCCTCCGCTGAAAGGATCCTGTTCCCTCTCCTGCATCCGTCCTGGGTCAGGAGCCCAACCATGAAGACAGGATCATCCTCCTCCCCTCCCATCCCCCCCACCCCTGGACAGGACTGTTCTTGGGAGAGGCACAAAGTGCTGGAGTCAGGCAGCATCTCTGGAGAGAAGGAATGGGTGATGTTTCAGGTCGAGATCATTCGTCAGGCACGTCACCCATTCCTCTCCAGAGATGCTGCCTGACCCGCTGAGTTACTCCAGTATTTTGTGTCTACCGTGTAAACCAGCGTCTGCAGGTCTTTCCTACACATCCTCGTGACTGGATGTGTCGTCTTCCCCCCCACCCACAGACCCACCCCTCCCAACTAATCCTGTGAGAGAAGGTTACAGTGTTTAGAAGAGCAACAAACACAATGACTCAAACTGCTTTTGGGTGGGGAGGTAGGGTTGACCTTAAACCTATTTATTCAGTGGTAGCAGAGGTATATACAATAGGTGCATTAAAGAGGTTTTAGGATAGGTACTTGGATATGGATCATGTGCAGACAGAAGAGATTAGCTTAACTTGGCATCATTGTTTAGCACAAACAGCTGCATACATACCGAGAAGTCACTGAAGTGATCGTTAACTTAAGCAGAAAAATTTCGAACAGACTTTACAATAAATGCTGAAGAGCTAAGCTACATTTAAAGCATTTTGTATAAATTATTTTGATCCATAAGTAGTTCCATTAAATGTAAACAGTATAAAATTATTACTTCTACAGCAATAATGAGGAATGTACCCACTGCTGTTGTATTTCCTTTTACAGAAACACTGCCAACAGGTACAAAGAACAAAATGTGCAACTAATAAGTTACAACAAACAATGACCTTCTGTCTAAACACTCACAAATCAACCCAGATCACTTTACTGTACCTTGCAAAAACAAAATAACATGCTTAAATTTACAAATTACTCTTAAATCGGCTGCTCTGTGACTGTTGCAACATCAGTAAGCTCAGAAAAACTACTGTCCTTTTATTGTTTTAACATCCATTTTTTTGCAGCGCTGTAGCAGTTTAAATTCTGAACTAATTCTGTCTGATGCAGAGTATTTTCTGTTTTCCAGTTCCTCTCCTTGAGCAGTTCGGTTCAACAAGGACGTCTCATCTGTGCATCTGATTTGGTCATGGTGGCAGGTCAAGGCAGGCAACTTACACACACAAACTGTGCAACATTGAAATGAGTAGAAGCAGCAACAACACTGGCGATGGAATTGCTGAAATTTGAGGGGAATCTCTAATTAGTAATTAATCAAAATAGAGATCAAAATTTAAATGTAACACCTTATTATCAAACTGTTGCATCTCTTCCCAAAGAGCATAATTTACAATCTGAGTATAATGTTAAAAGTCTGCACTGGAACACAAAATATCAGCTACAGTGCCCTCCATAATGTTTGGGACAAAGACCCATCATTTATTTATTTGCCTCCACAATTTGAGATTTGTAATAGGAAAAAAAATCACATGTGGTTAAAGTGCACATTGTCAGATTTTAATAAAAGCCATTTTTATACATTTTGGTTTCACCATGTAGAAATTACTGTGTTTATACATAGTCCCCCCCCCCATTTCAGGGCACCATAATGTTTGGGACACGTGGCCTCACAGGTGTTTGTAATTACTCAGGTGTGTTAATTGCCTTCTTAATGCAGGTATAAGAGAGCTCCCAGCACCTAGTCTTTCCTCCAATCTTTCCATCACATTTGGAAACTTGTATTGCTGTTTATCAACATGAGGACCAAAGTTGTGCCAATGAAAGTCAAAGAAGCCACTATGAGACTGAGAAACAAGAATAAAACTGTTAGGGACATCAGCCAAACCTTAGGCTTACCAAAGTCAACTGTTTGGAACATCATTAAGAAGAAAGAGAGCACTGGTGAGCTTACTAATCACAAAGGGACTGGCAGGCCAAGGAAGACCTCCACAGCTGATGACAGAAGAATTCTCTCTATAATAAAGAAAAATCCCCAAACACCTGTCCGACAGATCTGAAACACTCTTCAGGAGTCAGGTGTGGATTTGTCAATGACCACCGTCCGCAGAAGACTTCATGAACAGAAATACAGAGGCTACACTGCAAAATATAAACCACTGGTTAGCTGCAAAAATAGGCTGGCAGGTTACTGTTTGCCAGAAGTACTTAAAAGAGCAATCACAGTTCTGAAAAAGGTCTTGTGGACAGATGAGACGAAGATTAACTTATATCAGTGATGGCAAGAGTAAAGTGTGGAGGAGAGAAGGAAATGGCCAAGATCCAAAGCATACCACCTCATCTGTGAAACATGGTGGTGGGGGTGTTATGGCCTGGGCATGTATGGCTGCTGAAGGTACTGGCTCACTTACTTTCATTGATGATACAACTGCTGATGGTAGTAGCATAATGAATTCTGAAGTGTATAGACACATCCTATCTGCTCAAGTTCAAACAAATGTCTCAAAACTCATTGGCCGGTGGTTCATTCTACAGCAAGACAATGATCCCAAACATACTGCTAAAGCAACAAAGGAGTTTTCAAAGCTAAAAAATGGTCAATTCTTGAGTGGCCAATCACCCGATCTGAACCCAATTGAACATAACGTTTTAAATGCTGAAGCCCCCAAAACAAGCATAAGCTAAAGATGGCTGCAATACAGGCATGGCAGAGTATCACCAGAGAAGACACCCAGCAACTGGTGATGTTCATGAATCGCAGACTTCAAGCAGTCATTGCATGCAAAGGCTATGCAACAAAATACTAAACATGACTACTTTCATTTACGTGACATTGCTGTGTCCCAAACATTAGGCTGCCCTGAAATGGGGGACTATATATAAACACTGCTGTAATTTCTACATGGTGAAACCAAAATGTATAAAAAATGGCCTTTATTAAAATCTGACAATGTGCACTTTAACCACATGTGATTTTTTCTATTACAAATCTCAAATTGGTGAGTACAGAGGCAAATAAATAATGATGGGCCTGTCCCAAACATTATGGAGGGCACTGTATGATCTCCACAGCATTATTTAGTATTCACACAAGTGCCATCTGTCCCATTTTCTAGCATTAATATTGTTAGAGTTGTAATTGCAAAAATTATTTGTTATACAAATTGCCCACTAATCACACCTGAATGCATCACACTTGGTATAACGCAGGTAAACAGCACTTCTCACATTAAGTAAGAAAGAAAGACTTGAGAATAAAATCTAGATTTTATTAATCAATGATCCAAGTAATATCGAAGTCTACAGGGCAGTTGCCTTGTGAATCTAGGGTTGGTTGAAGGGGAACAAGGAATAGTGAAATTCCTACTCCCAGTAACCATAAGTGCGATTGTATGGACATTAGTCAGTTTGGAAATAACTAAAAACAAAAATCCTGTTGATATTCATCCATCTGGGTGTCCAGGTACAGGTGTCAGAGGTTATGGGGAGAAGGCAGGAGAATGGGGTTAGGCGGGAGAGATAGATCAGCCATGATTGAATGGCGGAGTAGACTTGATGGGCCGAATGGCCTAATTTTACTCCTATTCCTTATGGCCTTATGAACTGAACATGCACAACAGCAAAATTGACTTATGCTGAACATTTGCACATGTCGCTGTAGAACCACTGTCTGCAAGGGTGACCAATCAATACTTGTGGAACTAATCCAGAATCCCTTTGCGAGAATTAATAAGGGACAAACCAATGAAATGCCACGTGTTGTTGAAAAGTGTGGGCTGTTTCTGCATTGCAGAAATATTGGTAAGTATATCACTGACCTGCACCCGAACATTCAATTTTTTTAATTGCTTCCAGGTAACTTTTTCCAAGCCAATCTTCATAAGTATTTTTTCCTTGTGTCGATATAATTCTAACAGTAGAATCTTTAAAGAGCAGATCATTTCCATCATAAGCCGATGAATTAAACATCTGAAAGGCACTGGGGTCACTAGGAGATCCAAAGAATTTCTAGAAGACAAGATGTGGGATTATTTAGTGCCTCAAATCACATACAATGGGTAACTTTGAAGAGGAGAGATTCCCAGTTGCTCAAGTATTGTCACCCTTAACACACAGTGTAATGAAGGACCATTAACAGGTTTAGTTCAGCTAGGTGTGAAGAAAATATTGGCCAATATATCAAGGGCATTCTATGTTTCTTTGATTGGAACAATGGTATCTTCACTTTCTGTATCAATGGCTTAGCTGGACAGTGCTTACCAAAGATCCTATAGCAAGCAAGATAGATCACTCGACGAAAAAGACGTAGTACGGTCATGGGCAGATTCATGGGTAATTTTCGGCCCCATTTCTGTAACCGGCTTCCGTCTCTGCACCAAAGATCCCATAGGATACTAGTGTGGAGACGGAAACCGGGTACGGAAACATCCTCGTAAAAATAAAAGTTATTTGGGAAAAAATCTTCTCCTCATTTTCAAAATTATAATTTATTAACACAAACTGTTTCCCCGCAACGTTGATTACACTGCGAGTCGGGTCGGGTCGGGTTACGGAAATGGATTAAAAAAAGACCCACGTTCCGCTCCGTTGCGTACTACACGTCAGCCCATTGCATAGAAACATAGAAAATAGGTGCAGGAGGAGGCCATTCGGTCCTTCGAGCCAGCACCGCCATTCATTGTGATCATGGCTGATCGTCCCCTATCAATAACCCGTGCCTGCCTTCTCCCCACATCCCTTGACTTAACTAGCCCCTAGAGCTCTATCTAACTCTCTCTTAAATCCATCCAGTGATTTGGCCTCCATTGCCCTCTAACACTGCATTTAGCAGGTGGTCTATCTTGCATATATAAGATCTTTCATGTTTACCATCCAATCTCAATACCAGCACCTCTAAAGCTGCCACTGTAAAGTTAGCAGAGATACATTGTCCTGAGACCAAGAATGCAAGAACCCATCAGTAAGTGCTGATACAAAGGATCTCTCCTGCACTGGAAGTTGCTTTGTGGCCCTGGGTTGATTTGCAATTTTGTGCTTCCAAAGGGAAGGCCCATATGAAAACAGCGTGATCAAAGGTTGTCATTACAACCCTATAGTCCCAAGCAAATTAATCAAAATATTAATCATAACAGATTTGATTTTAAATCTAACAAAATGCATAGTTTCCACATTTATGCGTCAGCTGTGCCCGCATTTCCTCTGCTCTTTATCTCATTTATTATCTATCCAGCTTGCCTTTTAAATCACTACAACAACTTCTCTGCAACTCCTCCTTGACCCCCCTTCACCCCCCCGCCCCGCCATATCAATTTTATTCTACTGATGTTGCAGCAGCATGGTACCTGTTATATTAAAATCTAAGATAACATTACAAAACATAAAATGCCACAACAATCTTAGATTATGTATTTAGCAGCAACTGTTCCCAGGCACAAGTTCCAACAATGTATGAATAGTGAAACAGTCCTTGGGGTCAAGGATGTCTTGCTTCCATGGTTTTGTAGGTTCCGAGATGACTCAAAGTTATACAATAAGGAAACAGGCCCTTCAGCCTATCAAGTGTGCTCTGACCATCAAGCATCCATTCTATCACAATCTCATTTTTTATTCTCCCCAAGTTCCCAATAACTCCATCCAAGATTTGACTCATCACCTACACACCAGTCAGTGCGTGAGTGGTAGAATTAACCTCACATGTGAATGATGAATCTAAACTTGTTACAATGGAGATCATATTGAATGGGACTTTGGTTAAAATAAAATATTTGCTGATGGGTTTGGGATATATTGAAGCTTATTAAAGATGTACAGCAGGCAAGGAAAACACTGAAGTAATTCAGTCTGAAGCTAATAAATGCTTATACAATCAGCATTTTAACAGCATAATATTGATTAGGGGGCAATGGCAGCCAAAGTTACCAAAATGGTAATATATAGAATATGCTTATTGCTAAGTTCTGGGTTTGAAACAATACTAGATAGCTGGGAGGTATGTTCTGAGTTGTAACCAGACTAGTTAAGTTCATGACAGGGATGAAACCAATATTCCTAATATTGAGCTTCAGGCAGTAGAACATGCAATGTGAAAGCAGAGACAGAAAATAATTAGACAAATATAGGTACAGTACAAGGTCAATAAAACTTAAGTGAAAGGTAGTTGCATGTCTTCTGCTAGATTTCCCAAGTCTTAAGAAAAGGATCCAAGAATGGATCCTTGAGAACCGCAACTCAAAAGTGGAGAGAGAAAAGTAGTGATTGTTAGTGATGCCTTAGGTATATTTTGAAGGGCAGAATCAGGAGAAGACTGAAGGATGATGAAATTGACTTTGGCAAATTCTGCAGAACTGTCACTATAGAACACAAGAAAGGATAATGCGCCATTGATACAGCAAATAAATATGACTGACAGAAACTGGAACACAGTGATAAAATAGGTTGTTTCAGGAAGAATAAGAGAGGCCCATGACAGGTTTGCTGATGCAGGAGAGGAAAAGACAATGTACAGTAGATTATAAATATGTAAGCAGTGGGATAAATAGTAGATGATGGCAGCTTGAAGTGAAAGTGTTTTTAACATGAAGTGGTCATAAACTGAACAGGAGGTGTGGCTAAATGATTAACAATGAGCTTGGATAGAGCTGAGACAGAATTTCCAGCAAAAGTTTGGGTGTGGGATTGAGTGAGGTGGGAGCTGCCAGTGATGCTCTGATGAACGATCTGAAGTATTGATTTAGTTTTCCTTTTCACAGAAGCTGCTGGACCTGTCTTTTTTTTAAAATCTTGGTTAGTATCAACACTGAAGACATCAAATTGCACACCACTTGTGTCGGCAATCCCAAATTGTGAGGCTTTAAGGGGATGGTTGATCTGCAGTTGCATGGAGAGCAGGCAAAAGTCATGTGGCTCTGTCTTTGGATTTAAAATGACAAAGGTTTAGTTTAATGTTTTGGTCACTAGCTCTAAGTTATCCCACTTCTGCATCCTACACACTAGAGACAATTTACAGAAGCCATTCAACCTACAAAGCTTCACGTTTTTGGGATACGGGAATTAAACTGAAGCACCCAGAGAAAACTCACGCAATCACTGAGAGAACATGCAAACTCGACACAAACATACCCAGTCAGGATCTGGTGCTGTGAGGCAGTAACTATACCACTGGCCCACAGTTCTGCCCTCTGTTAGTTTTTTTCACAAATCCAGTTGATGTCCGGATATTGCTTACCTGTCCTGCATCAAGTAACCCGAAGATAGTAAGGATGAGTGTGGTAGGATGGACCATCACTGCATGAGATGGAACCTTGGCCCAGTTACAGTCCTTCCACTGATCCACTTCTGCCCGAGCTCCATTCAGGCACAGCAACTGGTAATCACTGGCTGTTAGATTTACTGCCCAGGGTTCCTGATTTCTTCCTAATGGAGAAATTTACATCCATAAATCTAAATCTGGATAACATAAGCGCATCTTTGAAACAGAAATTGTTATCCTAAGAGAGTATGTTTAAAAATTGCGTCGGTTTCCAGATTTTTGCAGACAAAATAACCATAAAAATATTAATGCTATTAAAATAGATATAACTTCATGGCTAGGAGAACTTTAAATGTACTGAAAGCAAATAGTAAGACTATTATTGGCTTGAAATTATGCAGATATTTGTGTCTTCGAGACATGGTAAAATGCAAGGAAGAATGCAGGAAACTGGAAATTAATGGTATGTGCAGATGGGTGGAAGATGAAGTTCAATGCAGTCAGATACAAAGTGAATTTTGAGAAAAATAACAGATCAAAAGAATGCTGAAAATAGGAGTATATAACCACATCTGTTGCCCTCGTCCCCCTGTCCCATCCCCTTCCACATATATCCCTTTTTCTGGCTTCTCGTTTCACATCAGGAGTTATGGGGAGAAGGCAGGAGAATGGAGTTAGGAGGTCGTTATAGATCAGCCATGATTGAATGGCGGAGTAGACTTGATGACCTAATTCTGCTCCGATCCCTTATGACCTTATCTCACAACGGTGTCTTTTCATCTCTAGCCTTTGTCCAACCATTGGTCAATCAACCACCCCCTCTAACCCATATCACTAGCCATGCTTTGTCCCACCCCACTTCTCTTTCGCAGTTTCTCCCCTCCCCCTACTACAATCAGTCTGAAGAAGGATCCCGACTGGAAACCTGTCCTATCCACATTCTCCAGTGATGCTGCCTGACCTGCTGAGTTGCTCCAGCACATCGTGTCTTATTTTGAGAATCTTAAAATGTTTCTTTTCCTGCCAGAAAAAAAGTGGATGTATCAAAATTTGCTTTTGAAAGGAAAAGGATTAATATTCGGAAAATTTTAAATTCATCGAAGGATTTTGGAAAATTCTGGGCAGTGGGAGCAGGTGAAATGCATTGTGAAATTACCAAACATATATGGGTTACAAGGGATCTTTGTGCACTGTATATCATTCTAAGAAACTTTGTGACAGCACTTTGTTTAGTAGAGAAGGGGGTCAATGAAAGATGAGGTCCACATTGAAAGTGATGCAGCAAACTGCTGTCTGGCTGATTATTCCCCATGCCAGATATCTGAAAAACAAGTAACATCTTCAGAAACTTGTTTTTGATTACAGTAGAGAAAACTCTTCAGCTAATAGTGCTTATGTAAAGCCTTGGACTTAAGCATGATGGTGATGTGGAAGCAGTCTTTGAATAGTATTATGGAACAAACTTGGCAGCAGCTTCTGCAGTCTGCACACGTGCAGTTCACATGTTGTAATCCAGATGTTAATGTTTAACTTGCTTCAGTTACTTCATTACACTAACATCGCGGCCAACAAATAAATTCTACAATGAAATCTGTGCAAGGGCTTGAATTTGGAGTACTTACCGAAAGGCACATGAGAAAAGTTTAGGACACATTACAGGTTACCTTTATTTTTAATGCCTTGGCAATGTTATAATTATTACCAAACAATCCAACTGGCTTTGAAAATTCAATTTGTTAACCATGGATTGCATTCTTTCAGTTTTATTATTGTAGATATTCTTTTTCTAAACTTCTTTCCAGTGTCTTTCAGTGTCTTTCATTTCTCACTCTCTTCATCCTGCCCTCAACTTCTTTTGTGATTTTATTGGTCTTGATTTAGATTCTACGTGGTTTTAGTAAGGATTTTCATGTCATGTGGTGTGGTTTGCCTAGGTCACAAATGCCAAGTTACAAATGGTCAAAAGTGAAGTTCAAAAGGCCTCAAACTAACTTTAATACAACCTTCAAAAGACTTGCACAAATTCTAGTTATTATAAACTGCTCAAATTATTGAAAAGATGAGTCCACTAAAATGATTTGCTGTGATTCATGTTAGTTTTGATATGTTTAGTTTAGTTTGTTATTGTCATGTGTACCAAGGTACAGTGAAAAGCTTTTTTATTGTGTGCTATTCAGTTAGTGGAAAGACTCTGCATGATTAAAATCAAGCCATCCACAATGTACAGAAACAGGGTAAAGGGAATGATGTTATGGCAAGTTGAAGTCCAGTAATGTCCAATTAAAGATATTCCGAGTGTCTCCAATGAGGTAGATGGTAGTCGGGACCACTCTCTAATTGGTGACAGGAAGGTTCAGTTGCCTGATAACAGCTGGAAAGAAACTGATTTAAGAATAAGGTTGCAGAAGTTCAGAAGAGGTAACAGTGATAGCAACTTTAAGATAGGAGTGGCAGGCACTTTGACAGCTCAATTGAATGATGTAATTAGTTTTTGAACTCTGAATTAAGTTTATAGATCAAAACTTCCTTTGTCCAGGATACTGAGAGAGTAGATTGACAGTGGAGAAAGAAACTGGAAAAAGAGAAATGTAGAATAATTAAAAGAAAATTAGCATTCAAGATGAGGGCTTGGAAATCATGGGAGCTGAAACAAACAAAATAGTAAACTGGACTTACCATTAGTGTTGTCTTCAACTGTTGTATGTTTGACAAATGCTACATCTCCCACTTCTACAAGACACCTATTGATTGCAAGAAAAATACATCTCAAAATATAAATTAGGAACAGGAGTACAATTTGACCCCTCAGATCCTATTAGCCATTTAATAAAATCATAGTTGATCCCTATGTGATCATCACAGCCTCTGGATCTGCAAACCTTCACCCTTCGTTTATCAGAGACCCATTTATCTCTCTCTCTCCCTAGCTTCTCACGTGGATATAAAACTATCCTGTCATTCTTTCTTCATTAAGCAATCCCTTTGTTGCAGGTATTGATCTTGTAGACCTTTTCCAGACGGCTTCTAATGTACTTTTCTTCCTTCTCTAAATAAGGTCTTAGCTCTTAGGGCTAAAGGAATCAAGGGATATGGGGAAAAAGCAGGAACGGGGTACTGATTTTGGAAGATCAGGCTCAAAGGGCCGAATGGCCCACTCCTGCACCTATTTTCAGTTTCTATGTTTCCTATCCATAGTTCTCCAGATGTACTCACCAATGCCCAATATAACTGAAGCTTAACTGTTCTACTTTTATATTAAATTTCCTAAACAAAATCAACACTTTGCTAATTTTCACAACTACTTGTTGGGTTGGCACCTCATCTTTCTGCGTGTCATGCACCAAAACACACAAATCTTTCTCTCAGAGTTCTGCAATCTCACACTTAGATAATATATTCGCTTTTTTGACAATACAAACAATTTCACATATCCCCACTTAATCATCCACATTTGCATGTTTCCCATTTGCTTCACTAATCTTTATCATTTTTTTAAGCCTCGATGTACTCTTCACAATTTACATTCCTCTGCACATTTATGCCATCAGCAAAATAAGCAACAATAACTTCAGTCCTTTTGTCCAAAGGCCATGGTGGCGCAGTGGTAGAGTTGCTGCCTTACAGCGCTTGCAGCGCCAGAGACCCGGGTTCAATCCAGACTACGGGTGCTGACTGTACAGAGTTTGTACATTCTTCCCATGACCACGTGGGTTTTCTCAGAGATCTTCGGTTTCCTCCCACACTCCAAAGACGGACAGGTATGTAGGTTAATTGGCTTGGTGTATGTGTAAAATTGTCCCTAGTGAGTGTAGGATGGCGTTAATGTGCGGGGATCGCTGGTCGGTGCGGACTCGGTGGGCCAAAGGGCCTGTTTCCGCGCTGTGTCTCTAAACTAAACTAAACCAAACATTTATATGCAAGAAGACGCAAAGTGTTGGAGGAATTCAGCGGGTCAGGCAGCATCTCTGGAGAACATGGATAGGTGACAATGTGGGTTGGGGCCCCTTCTGCGTTGAGACTCTTTGTGTCTTTTATAAACCAGCATCTGCAGTTCCTTGTTTCCACATTTATATATAAGCTGCCCCGAGTCATGAAGACAGCATAAGTTGACTTTGTTCATTTATACAAAATCACTTTGTACGGTAACCATAATTCCACAATATTTAGTTTTAATTTAGAGAACAGCTTGGAAAAAGGTCCTGACCCGACCATTGATCACCCATACACTAGTTCTGTTATCCCACATCTGCATCCTGCACATTAGGGGCAATTTACAGAAATCAATTAACCTGCACATCTTTGGAATGTGGGACCAAACCAGAGCTCCCAGAGAAAACCAAGGCGGTCACAGGGAGAACGTACAAACTCCACACCGACAGCACCCGTAGTCAGGATCGAACCTGGATTTCTGGTGCTGTGAAGCAGCAAGTCTACCACTGCACCACAAACAATATTGATGATGGCCATGAACATTTATTTATTGACTTTCCTTGCCTGATTACAATGATCCCGAATCAGAACCTGGCTGGTTTCAATGGGTTCAATATCAGTGCATGTTACATTATTGAGGAGTATTGATGCATGTATCAATAGAAGCGACTGCTTGTCAATTTCCAAAGCAACTCTCTCACAAAGCCTGCCACGGTGAAACTGACAGCCTGTGTTCTTGAGACAAAGGTGTCTATTACAGTGGGAAGGTTCCATGTAAATGTATTTTTTCCCTAAAACAGATTCTCCTTTGTATTTAATATTTTGGGGGCTTGTTCACATATTCGGCATCCATAAATTGTGTATTTATAATCCGGTCAGTTTGTGTAAATTGTAAAAGGCTGAGATCCCAGCTATGGCTCACACCACTCAATACATCTTCCCAATAGGAAAACATACTTATGCCTTGGCTGTGTTTTCTATTTGGAATGTGATCACCATGGTCACTAGCATGACTCAATGAGCTTTCATTTTCTGCATTAACCTTTAATGCAGCATATTACCCAATGTCTTCTGAATATCCAAATATACTTCATCCACTAGTTCCCTTTTATTTACAGCACATGTATTTTTTTTCAAAGAACTCCAATCAATGTAACTTTGATTTCACAAAGCTATGTTAACTTTACCTATTTACCTTTTTGTTTCTAAGTGCCTTGCTATAATATCTTTAATAAAAACTTCGCATATTTTCTTCATGACAGACTATGGTTTCCTACTTTCTGCTTTTCCTTTAAACTAAAAGAGTTAACATAGAAAAGTACCAGACAGGAACAGGCCAATTAGCCCACGTTTGTGGCGAACATTATGCCGTTAAACTGATCTCTTCCGCCTGTACATGATCCCTATCCCTCTATTCCTTGCACTTCCATGTGCCTATCTAAAGTCTCTTAAATGCCCATTGTATTTTCTATTTGCCTAATCTTATGGAAACTGGATCTATTAAATTTTGAAAAATGTTCACTAAATGATCAATTATCAACTAGCTCACCACACATTTGTTTTAAGTCTGTAAGAGGAGGTCCTTTAGCATCCTGCACCTGTCAGTCTGCAGATCCAACAATTTGCTGAGCACCACCTCCATGGCCAGAGTGAGTCCCACCGCAAATTGGAGGAGCAGCACCTCATATTTTGCTTGGGTAGTTTACACCCCAGCAGTATGAACATTGACTTCTCCAGGTTCAGGTAGTCCTTGCTTTCTCCCTCCTTCCTCTCCCCTTCCCAGCTCTCCCACAGCCCACTGTCTCCGCCTCTTCCTTTCTTCTTCCTTCCCCACCCCAACATCAGTCTGAAGAAGGGTCTCGACCCGAAACGTCACCTATTCCTTCGCTCCATAGATGCTGCCTCATCAGCTGAGTTTCTCCAGCATTTTTGTCTACCTCCCAGATGATGGTAATTTTCCCTGAGTGCCTCCCTTTGATTCCCTGATTTCTGTAAATAATGGTGAAAAAACAATGTAAATTATCTATTCAATTCATCTGCCATATTCCAATACTTCCATCCCTAATTTCCCAACATTACTTTGTGCAAGTCCAATGCTCACTTCGTTAACTCTTTTCTTAAATAATTTTGGAAACTCCTATTTTTGGTCTTCACATTTCTAGCTTGTTTTTTCTCCTATTCTAATTTTTTTGTTGCACCATAAATAACACTACAATGCAGAAGTGAGATCATTTGGATTGAGGTGGAGCTATGACTCAGCCCATGTCTGAGACCAGAAAGTGACTTTCATAATGCCAGTTTAAACCTGGTCGGTTTGCAAGAAAGAGCAGTTTACAAATATTATTTAGTCCAATATCAATATATTTCACTGAAGAGCAAAAATCCCACGTATAATAATTACCTTGCTACATTAAGAACGTTGCTGATGTTATATCACGTAATCTTTAAATGATCAGAATGTAAAATGTCTGAAGATCAGCCTTTTACTCACATAATTTTTACACCTAATGTTTGCATCATTCTTATTTTCAAGCCATAGTACCACATAAGAGATTAGGATACAAACTTAAATCACACGGTATTGGGGGTTCAGTATTGATGTGGATAGAGAACTGGCTGGCAAACAGGAAGCAAAGAGTAGGAGTAAACGGGTCCTTTTCACAATGGCAGGCAGTGACTAGTGGGGTACCGCAAGGCTCAGTGCTGGGACCCCAGCTATTTACAATTTATATTAATGATCTGGACGAGGGAATTGAAAGCAACATCTCCAAGTTTGCGGATGACACTAAGCTGGGGGGCAGTGTTAGCTGTGAGGAGGATGCTAGGAGACTGCAAGGTGACTTGGATAGGCTGGGTGAGTGGGCAAATGTTTGGCAGGTGCAGTATAATGTGGATAAATGTGAGGTTATCCACTTTGGTGGCAAAAACGGGAAGGCAGACTATTATCTAAATGGTGGCCGATTAGGAAATGGGGAGATGCAGCGAGACCTGGGTGTCATGGTACACCAGTCATTGAAAGTAGGCATGCAGGTGCAGCAGGCAGTGAAGAAAGCGAATGGTATGTTGGCCTTCATAGCAAGAGGATTTGAGTATAGGAGCAGGGAGGTTCTACTGCAGTTGTACAGGGTCTTGGTGAGACCACACCTGGAGTATTGCGTACAGTTTTGGTCTCCAAATCTGAGGAAGGACATTATAGCCATAGAGGGAGTGCAGAGAAGGTTCACCAGACTGATTCCTGGGATGTCAGGACTTTCATATGAAGAAAGACTGGATAGACTTGGCTTATACTCGCTAGAATTTAGGAGATTGAGAGGGGATCTTATAGAAACGTACAAAATTCTTATGGGGTTGGACAGGCTAGATGCAGGAAGATTGTTCCCGATGTTGGGGAAGTCCAGGACAAGGGGTCACAGCTTAAGGATAAGGGGGAAATCCTTTAAGACCGAGATGAGGAAAAACTTTTTCACACAGAGAGTGGTGAATCTCTGGAACTCTCTGCCACAGAGGGTAGTTGAGGCCAGTTCATTGGCTATATTTAAGAGGGAGTTAGATGTGGCCCTTGTGGCTAAGGGGATCAGGGGGTATGGAGAGAAGGCAGGTACGGGATACTGAGTTGGATGATCAGCCATGATCATATTGAATGGCGGTGCAGGCTCGAAGGGCCGAATGGCCTACTCCTGCACCTATTTTCTATGTATCTATGTATCTATAGCCACAGAACTCAAATTCTGGAAGCAATCCTTGGGTATCTGAATGAGCTCCTGTATATGTGAGCTTCAGAAATACTGGTTATCAGGATAATAACCAGGATCTGGAGCACTTAGTGATTTTGATCGTTGTTAGGAATCCCTTGTGAACCAACATAAGTAAGTAAGTAAGTTTAAGTAAGTAAGTTTATTGGCCAAGTATTCACATACAAGGAATTTGCCTTGGTGCTCCGCCCACAAGTAACAACATGACATACAGTAACAGTTACGAATGACTCAGAAAACACTAAACATGACTAATAATAAAACATTAATGATTAAACACCATTGATCAAGCATGTGAACCAATAAAATACCAGATCAAAGGGAGGCTACAGATTTTTGGCTGTTGAGTAGAGCAACTACTCGTGTATAAAAACTGTTTTGTTTTTTAAGGCTATTATCCAGACCCTCTCCTGCTTTGGGCTACCTTTTTCCCCAATATGCACACAGCCCTATTGGTCCATTGTGTTGATCATTGTCCACTCATTTTTCTACTAGTACTACACTAACCCATTTTATTCACTTCACATTTCCATTAACTCCTCCCCAGGTTTTATCAATCACCTACATTGGCACAACTCTGGAGCATCCACTGGGTAAACTCCACACGGGCAGCACCTGACTGAACACAGGGTGCAAGATCTGTGAGACAGCAGCACTGCAAGCACCACTACCACATCACCCTTTCCATTGTATTAATCAGCTTTGAGCAATAGGATATGGAAATTAAGTAAACCCTCTGCAGCCTCTTATTCCAGATTCACTGTCTGCATCCATCCTCTGTTATTGAGCCATACAGCATGGAAACAAGTCCTTCAGCCCAACGAGTCCATGCCGACCAAAATCCCCTACGCTTTTGCCATTTGCCCAAATTTGGTACGTATCCTATTTACATACCCGTCGTTTAAATGTCTGTTATATGTTGTTATTGTTGCTTCATCTGGTACCTCATCTCATTATACCTACCACCCTCTGAGTGAAAAAGTTGTGCCTCAGGTTCCTATTAAAACTTTCCACTCCCACCTCAAACCTATGTCCTCTTGTTCTTGATTCCCCTACATGGGTAAAATACTCTATGCATTCACCCTATCAATTCCTCACATTTCATTAGTAATTGTTTTAGTCATTATTAGTTGTTTCTGTATTGTCTGAACTTCAAACCTGCCCTCTGATATCACACAATATTTTTCAGTTTGACATTATTTTGACTTCTTTATTTAACCATCGACAGTGGGTCCTCCCCTTGGAATTTTTTGCTTCACATTGGATTGCATCTGTTCTCTGTATTCTGAAAGATTCCTATAAAAGTGACGAAAGCAATGGAGAGGTTCCTATGCTATGAAGTTACAAAATGTCAAGGTTTCCTGTGATTCCTGCGTGTAATAAGTTTCTCATTCCACACTCTGAGTTTAAACATCCCAATTCATTAATATGCTGTTGTTTCGTTCTCCTCATTTATGCTTTTATCAAATCTAAAATGAGACACTTATTGTAGTGATTGGAGTACATCATCATATGTACATTAGCTTTGCCAGGTGATCTTATCCTCATCCAAATGGACATTTAGATTGAATTTTTCAAACTCTCTATCAGTGGCAAATGAAGGTGACACTTACATGAATCTGTGCTTCTACAACGAATAGGGTATTTTTGCGACCATCTTGTGAGCTTAACATTACATGCTCTTACTCTTTGCATATAAAATATATTTCTCCTTTCCCAGTCCATTTCATAATTAACACCATGAATAAATAGTGCAGATGTTTAACAAGCAGATTTTATAACCTCAGATTCTCGCACAGCCTAATCTTATCAAGTAGTATAAAGCATAAATGTCATGTTCAAGTGCAGCTATAAATTCTTTACCTCGCATAGTTGGTGTTCAACTGCAATTACATTTGTTTTTACCAACTGCAGGTATATTTTCACCTCTTTTGTTCAACTTGACTACTAACTCTAAGATGCATCTTTCATTCTCTACCTGTGTAAAACTGTTAAACATCATGCTGTGAGATTAGCAAAATATGACTTACAAAAAAAGTGATTTATTTAATTTCTCAACAATTGAACTTTGACCTGGGTCATGTCATTCCATTGGTAGAGAGATAATTCTGCCCATCACAAGTACATAAGCAACTTTGTTACATTGATCTTCACATACTATTTGCATAAATAAATTGCTTCTCCTATTCTCCTTTTCCCAATGTACACGCCAAAGATGTTATTGCTAATGAACCAGAGTAACATAAATGTCATGTTCAAGTCAGCATATTCACCCTACTCCCCCAACAAAAATAAAAATGACTTTCATATGATTCACATTTTCATATTTTTCATGATCGCAGAGGCCATTCAACCCATCATGTCTATGCTGGCTCTCAGAGAAATCTTAGATTCCCATTACCCCACATATTTCCAGGAACCAATTTCCTCTTAGGTTAATTTTATTAGAAATCTATTCTTGTTATTACAATAAAACCTCTCTCTAACATACTTATTGTAATAAACTTCTATCCTGGTCTAAAGCTCAACTAAACATTGAAAAGGTGTTCAGATCTCAGTGAGGTGGAACAAGGCAAGGTTATTAGTGCAGCGTTAATGATAACAAAGCTCAAATACAGCAATGGCCTCAACAACAAAAAATACAGCAATGACCTCAACAACAAAAAATGCTGACAAGCAATTAGTAACTTTTAGTTTGTCGCTGAGATTTTGTTTTTGAGAAAATGTTTTGCTGCTTACATCTAATTCCTATCCTAATTACTGCAATGGTTTTCACCATTCTGTTCCATGTACAACTGCCTAGTTTTAAAGCTAAGTTAATAATCTGAAGAAGGGTTTCGGCCCGAAACGTTGCCTATTTCCTTCGCTCCATAGATGCTGCTGCACCCGCTGAGTTCTGCCAGCATTTTTGTGTACCTTTAATAATCTTCTTGCCCAGCCTTGCCGCCGACATGATCTAAGTTCATCACTTCAGGTGCACAAGAGCGGCACAGATTGAAATTACATGTTGGCCACTGAATTACTAGTTGCCACCTGAATGGATGATACAAACTTGTCGATACAGTTCACTCAATCGTTCCACATCGACCATTTTTATTTGCATTGATTTCAACAGAACTGAAATCTGGATTTGCATTGATTTCAACGGAACTGAATTCCAAACCAAGCCAAGCAGCCAATGCACAAAGAGAGGACAAGAGACTGCATCTGTTTGAATCTGGAGCAACAATCAACCTACTGGAGGCTCAGTGGGTGAAATAGCATCTGGGGATGGGGAGGGATGTGGAGGGGAGGGATGTGGAGGGCAGGTGACGGGAGGTGTTATGGCTAATGAACCAGAGTAACTAAAAAGTCATGTTCAAGTCAGTATATTAACCCTATTCTCCCCCCCAATACCATTCATATTTTCATATTTCTCATGGTTTAGGAGGCCATTGACTCCATCAAGTCTATGCTGGCTCTTTTACATCTGGAGAGCCAGTTGAAAATCTGTTGTTCATCCTGTTTGGATGCAGTTCAAAGAATTGTCATGCAAATTGCCCTTTTCTAGATTACCATCTATCCGGTACAAAACATAGCATAATTAGTTGACAAGATTACCTGAAAGCTCCTGTATAGCCACTGTATTGTTCCTCCGCAGTAAAGGCACACTTTGATTGCCTTTCCTCATCCCCGATGCACAAATCACAAAGGTTTGATGGATAGCCCTTCTGATTGGCACCTGGCACACAGCTCGCAGAGAAGAACTCACTTACCGCTGTACAGGAGAGACAATGACATTGTTCATCATCACCAAATTTGTTACAGTGACGTTACGGGCCTAAAACAAGCAGGCAGTGATTCTGTATAAGGGGTTGCCTTTTTAAGATAGAGATGAATAGAAATTTCCTCGCACGAGGTCATGAATCTTTGGAACTCTCTACCCCAGAGAGATGTGCAGACTTAATTATTGAATATAGTTAAATTCAATATGGTCAGATTTTAATCAAAGTGTAGTAATGCATTTTGAGGAATATAAAGCTGAGATCAAAATCAGAACAGTCATGAGCTTAATGAATGACAGAACAGACTTGAGAGAGCGGCTTCCTCTTGCTCCTACATCTTGTGTTCTTACATTGCAACAAATATTAGTTCAAAATGTCTCCCACAAGTGGCCAGCATAGGTGCACTGATTGGAAGACCTGGCCTGATGGACCCTGGGACGCATCTGCACCCAATTCGTCAAGTTCTGCAGTGGAAGCATCTGTGGTCTGAAACGTTCCCTACAGATCACAATGCATTGTTTTTACGTTGTTTAATAGGATCCATTTTAGATTTTAGATGGGAAGCAGAGCCAAGGTCAAGGATATCCTTGAGCGGGCACAGGCCATACTAAGTGAGGAGGGTGAGCAGCCAAAGGTTGTGCTCCATGCTGGTATCAATGACATAGGTAGGAAGGGACATGATGTCCTACAAAGAGAATTTAAGGAGTCAGACAGTAGCTTAAAAATCTGATCCTCCAGGATTGTAAACTCAAGAATAATACACTTGTCATGAGCTGGTGATGCAAGAAATAGAAAGATAGTGCAGTTCTACATGTTAAAATGCAGGCCGTAATAACTAGTAGGAGATAGAGGAACATATATGTGGACAGATAATGGAAAGATGTAAACGCCTGATCCGTTGAGTTACTCCAGCACTTTGTGTTCCAAGAATGAACTTCAGGTAGCCCTTGCTCTCTCTCTCTTCATCACCCCCCCCCCCATCCTCCTTCCCAGTTCTCCCACTAGTCACACTGCCTCCGCCTACATTCTTTCTTTGTCCTACCCCCTCCCCTGACATTAGTCTGAAGAAGGGTCTCGACCCGAAACATCGGCAATTCCTTCTTTCAATAGATGCTGCTTCACCTGCTGAGTTTCTCAGGCATTTTGTGTCTACCTTCGATTTTATCAGCATCTTGAATTCTTTCTTAAACACAAGGCTGGTTATCTGTTATATTTGAATTCAGTATTGAGTCCGGAGAACTGCATTGTGCCCAGATGGAAGATGAATGCTGTTCTCCAGCTTACAATGTACATAATGAGCTCCGAGATGGAAGATTAAAATAACAACCAAATGGTAGATCAGGGTTCTAATATTTACAACTTTTGTTGCAGGTTTCCAACATCTGCAACTTTGATTTACTTATGTAATAATTAACTAAAACTGATATTACAATTACGTATTTGCAGTGGCCTGTGTAATCTTTAAAAAGATACATTGGAATGAATGTGATTTTGCCTATTTAGTCCTCACTGGTTTGTATTAAGTTCCAACAGATAGTGGCCAACAATGAAGGAATGTTATTCCATATTAACAAATCGATCAAAGTTGTTGTTGGGAACAGAAGGGCAAGTACGTTTACGACAAATAAAAATCTTTCTTACCTTTACTAATCTTGCATTTGTCAGCCTTGATTTCACCTCTCTCAATCAGTGTCCCAATGGGGATGTTCCAGCCAGCTGTCCTGTTCAGCCCAGTATGACAAGACTTCTTTCCTTTCAGCTGATTGATTGTGAACGAATTGTGACTTGACTTTTTTACTACCGCCACGGCATAATATGATGCTCCATCATTATCATCTAAGGCATGAAATTAATATATCAATATCATTCAGCAGGAAATTGGCAGTGAAGTTCTAGTGTGCAAGTCTGGACTCCCTACTTAAGGGAAGATGTAATTGTGATAGTGAAGGCATTGATAGGTCACAGGACGATTCTTGGGATGGCAGGTTTATAGCATAAGATAAGGTTAAATGGAATGGGCCACTATTCTATGCAACATGCAAAATTCTCACGTCGTCGGGCGGTAGACACAAAGCTGACATTTCTCCCCAGCTGGGGTGTTTATAACAAGTCACAGTCGTAAAATAAAAGGTTGGCCATCAGGACAAAATTGTGAAGAAATCTCTTCACACAGAAGGTAGCAATCTTTAGAATTCTCTACCAAGAGGAGTGCAGAAGTTCCGTTCTCAAGTCAGAGATTGATAGATTTTAGATACTAAGAGAATCAAGCGATTTGGGATAAGTGTAGGAAAGTGATGCTCAAATGAAAGATCAGACATGATATTAATGAAAGGTGCAGCAGGTACAGTATAAGAGGCCGAATGGTGTTTCCCTGCTTCCAATTGTTATAGATATCATAGATACATAGAAAATAGGTGCATGAGTAGGTCCTTCAAGCCAGCACCACCATTCAATGTGATCATGGCTGATTATCCACAATCAGTACCCCATTCCTGCCTTCTCCCCATTCCCTTGATTCCGCTAGCCCTACGAACTCTATCTAACTCTCTTTTGAATGCATCCAGTGGATCGGCCTCCACTGCCTTCTGAGGCAGAGAATTCCACAAATTCACAACTCTCTGGGTGAAAATATTTTTCCTCATCTAAATGGCCACAAAGCAAATAGTGATGGATAGGCTATCTAACCATTTCAGTTTTATTTAAAAAGACAATTTAAGATTATAATCAAATGGAGGGAGTTAGGAGAGTTAAGCATTCAGACTTATTTTTCTAAGGTAGTGTTTGGATAGTGTCTTTATAACTTAGTATGGTGCTAGATTTGCACAACTTACAATCAGAACAGATACTGCAGGTAATTGTGGGCACTTTCAGAAAGGAAAGGTTCAATAGGCTATTCTGAAGTAACTCTGTTTGACTGAAGGTCACAATCTCTACAAAAATGCCAATTCATGACGAAAATGCCTATTTTTGGAATCCATTTCCACACACCTGATTTTCAACCTGGTTTGCTGGTTTACAAGAAACACCTGTTTGCATAACGTTTTAACTACACCCAGCTGACTAAAGCCCCTGTCCTACTTGGGCGACCTCCACCGCGACCTCTGGCAAGTTTGCCCGTGACCCATAGTCGCGGCAAGGTCGCCACGAGGTCGTAGGAGGTCTTCGTCACACAACCCTAAAAAAAACCTGCCATGCAGGTGTTGCCCACCCAGAAGGAGGAGTGGCAGGAGGTGATGCCACAGGAGGTGATAGTGCAGGAGGTAGTCCTGCATGAGAGACCCCTGGAGGAGGAGACCAGGGTGGTAGTATATGTCCCCACCACCACCCCATCCTTCACTGCCTCATTTGAAGGCAGCAAAGCAGCCCTTTCTCCTGTGTCTGACACAGCATCAGAGGCAGATGGCCCATTGGTGGCGAGGGAGGGCTAGAGGAAGGTTATGCCCTACACCTTCACCAGGCAGCAGGAGGGGGACCTTGAGTAATGGTTCCAGCAGAATGCCATCCTGTACGAAAAGGAAAATGAGGGGGACAGGGACAAGAATGGCATGCTTGCCATCCACTGCCCCACATGTGTGCTTAAAGTTCCATCTTTTGTCAAAGCCCAGCGCCACTCTCTTCCAGTCATCTGGTGTACTGGGACAGTCCATCACATCATCTCCATTCACCCATTGAGACCTCTTCTTGTGCTTCCTCTTCACCCTTTCTCTTCCCCTTCTGCTTTTCTTAAAAGGCTGCTGAAGCAAAAGGGCTACTGCAAACAGCAGTAGTTGTATTTTTACTAACATCCTCCAAACTAGTTCCTTCCTTGCTTGCATGGTTCAGAATGATTAAAAAAAAACCTGGGAGGCATTTTTTAGTGAGGAAAAAATGCAGACATGACATCATTTTATCAGGTGATCATTTGAGTTGTAGACACTCGTCAATGGTCGTTGTTGGTTTTCGGTGTGGTCCTCTGAGGTGGAAGGGGGTCGTGCTCATTCACGGACCAATTTGACAGACCATCCTCGAGTAAAACATACATGGTCGAAGCCAGTCTTCAACATAGTCGAAGGAGGTCTTCTTCATAGTTGTGGGAGGTCTTCAACATAGTCGTGGGAGGTCGTACACATAGTCGAGGAAGGTCGTAGGTCATCGCGATCTTGATTTTTTTTTTTTAGTCGCTTAAGGTCGCCAGAGGTCGCAGTGGAGGTCTCCCAAGTGGAACAGGCACTTAACGCGCCAAAGTAAAAAAAGAGACATAGTGGCCAAAAAAAACAAACTGTGATATGCTTATGTGGAAATCCATTGTTTATTTTTAGTGGGTTAAATGGAAATACTATCTTCTCTTCTGTCTCCTCCCCCTTCTCCCCAGAGGTATTAATTCTATTTTCCAAGTCAGAAGTAATTAATCTTCTTCGAATGCCCAGTCAGCGTTTGCCTCTGACCCTCAAGGGCTTGACTTTGAACTTGCCAACTCAGTGATTACAATGACTTTCACACTCACGAATGTCAGATTGTGGCCTGAACTGGACAACCTTAACACAGGATAATTGTCTAAAAAATTAGCAATTTACAATCTGTGGCTTTCTGCCAATATTGTTGGCAAAATGTCCAAATGTTTGAACAAGATGTGAGTAAGACCATAACCAGTTTGGTAACTGAGTTATATCTTTACACTAATTTAGCCCAGGTCAATAATTGTTCTTGCTTTGTGATAAAGGCTGGCCTGTACACAGCTGGCCACTTCATAAAGTATCTCAATGTGGAGTGCACTCGTTCAACCTCTACGTGATTCCATGCAGAGCATAAAGTATTAACTTTGTGAGAAATGGAAACTGAATCAGCCCACACTAATGCAAATGATCCGTTTGTGCAACTGTAAAAATTGCTGCTGTTACTTTACATTTTAATGGAAGTGTAAACTACTTATTTTAATGCTTCAACTGAAAAACTGTTCTTTGAATAATACTGAACTAATCACAGAATTCTAATATAGCCAAAGGGCCTTTCCCACTTAGGCGATTCTTTAGGAGACTGCCGGTGACTAGGCTATCGCCACACGGTCACCGGGGTGTTGCCTGTATGGTTGTCTCCTCAGTCGCCCAAAGAATCGTAGCATTTTTCTGGTCGCCGCTGGATTTTGAAATGTTCAAAACTTCGTTAAAACAAAATGTTCGGCGACTGTGGGCTTCTCGTAGCTTGTCTTCTCCTGACGTAGGTGCTGTCGTAGGTTGTCGCAAAGATTGTGTAGGTTGTCTCCAGATTACGTAGGTTGTCACCGGTGTTGATTTCAGTGAATTCCAATGTGGAAGTCGCCGGCAGTCGCCTAAAAAATCGTCTAAGTGGGACAGGTCCATTAGTCCAGTCGCCGGTTTTTCGGCGACCTTCTACGACTATGACAGTCGCCTAAAAAATCACCTAGTGGGACAGGCCCTTAATTTTCCCACTACTTATAATACAGCTCACTCCAATGTATGAATGGTTACACACAAAATACTGTATATTGTCCAGAAAGTAATACTGAAATTCTACTTAGATTCACCTGAAATGTGGTCCGTTTGGTAATGGAAATTAATTTCTAAATGGTTACAGCACAAAAAATTGTCGTTTATCAATGGAAATTAATTTCCAAATGGTCAGAGCATAAAAAATTCCTGTTTAGAGAAAGATATGGAAAAGGACTCTTTATTGTGTGTTTTGTAATAATAATATGATAAGGAAGCAATATTCAGCTTTCTACAAGGACTCAATAGCCTCTTTGTGATTTATGTGAATTACAGTTTCAAAATTGCATCAAAGTTCCAGGATATGTTAGTCAACCTTAATTCTAATGCCAATGCACTTTAAGTGTAATTTTTATTGAAACAACACGATTGCTGAATTATTGTGGTAGATTATAAGGGCGGCAGGGTGGCGCAGCGGTACGGGTGCTGTCTGTACAGAGTGTGTACGTTTTCCCCGTGACTGCATGTGTAGTAACCAAGATCTTCGGTTTCCACCCACAATGCAAAGACGTAAAGGTTTGTAGGTTAATTGGCTTGGTATAAGTGTAAATTATCCCTAGTGTATGTAGAAGAGTGTTAATGTGCGGGGATCGCTGGTCAGTACAGACTCGGTGGGCCGAACAGCCTGTTTCCGCCCTGTATCTCTAAACTAGACTATTGTATTTCCTACCTGTGTAACTTTCTGCAGCAGCAGGCACTAATCCATATTGCTTTCCAGCTATGTAAATCTGTCCTGCATCCAAAGTGACCGCATCAATTTCTTTATTCTGTGAAGAAGTAATAAACACAATTGTCTATTTACATTAAGAGATTATATTCATTAAAATTACATTTTATTACATAATTAAAGAAAAGGCATTGTAGGAACATAAATTGCTGGAGTATTAGGCAGGGGCTGTACATTACTGATATACTTTTTCTACATATTATATCAGAAAAAGAAGCATTGAGGGGTGGTCCCCAACAAGGAAACTAAATATTCAATTATTAGCAGGGAGATCTGAGACAGCCATCTAGTTGATTCAAGATGTCTATTGGCATGCTTTGGTGATTCTTTAACACATGATTTAATATACACACAGGTGATTAGTTTAACTTCACATCATGTTTGGCATAGACATTGCGGGCCAAATGGCCTGTTGCTGTTCTATGTTCTAGTTTCAGCATCTACAGCCTATTTCTGTGACTGCGTGCCACAACCCAGAACTTGGAAACCCATGTTTGTTCTCATCCAGTTTTAGTTCTTCATTGATCATTTGTAGGTTGATTAATTTGATTTCAACGTGATTTTTGTTTATTTTCCTTTTCCTTTGTACTTACGTTTATTGTTATTTTACAGTACTCAACATTAGTTCCAGATCATTGACTTTGTAGCTGGCCCTTCCACTGCACCAGCCATTGATGCCATATAAGCAACAGCCTTATTGAGTTGTATAGGATTGCTAATTCCCTCATTAAACTGTTAAAGTTAAGATTTGTATTTATTTGACTTTATACTTACCTTCTTGTTACTTTACAGTACTATCGTGTACTTTCAACAGAACATTACATTTTATGTTTTTATTTTCAAGACAATAAATATATTTTACTTGTTTAAGTCTATTTAACCTTTAATATTCAAAAATATTTATAAACAGTAAAATGCTTTGATAAGTAAAGGGCCTGTCCAACTGTACGAGGTCATTCAAGAGTTCTCCCGAATTTCCCCTGATTCGAACTCGGAGAATTACGGTAATGGCCGCTCGTAGGTACTCGGGGCTCTCGTGGACATTTTTCAACATGTTGAAAAATCTTCACGAGCTTACCGCTTCCCGTGTACCTGCCATTAGCGTTACGAGCCGCTAAAAGACGTCCCGAGCTCCGACGTACCCACTGCGTACATTCTACGTGCTTACCACAAGTTTTTTTTAAAACTCGGGAGATCTCTTGAATTACCTCGTACAGTGGGACAGGCCCTTAAGCTTTCAGAAGCAGCCCAGGAAAGAGGCCTATGTCCATGCACTTGCAGCCTGCTCTTCCCCCATGGAAGGTGTGTGGCCTAATTAGCACATGGCCTATGTCAGCTTGACCACCATACAAGGATGAGACGGAGTATGGATTAAAGGGGGCAGATCAGAGATGTGATCAGTGCAGGGGATGGTAATTGCCATGGGAAAATCAGACAGTCAAGAGTGTTTTATTGTCATATGTCCCAGATGGAACAATGAAATTCTTGTTTGCTGTAGCACAACAGAATATGTGAATATGTAAACATAGCACATAACGGGGGAAGAGAAAAAAAAGAAAAAGGTCAATAAATAACAAATATGGTGCAGTAATAATATAGTCTTTTGCAGTTCAGAGCTCAGAGCTTATTTGTTGTTGTGTTTAATAGCCTGATGGCTGTAGGGAAGTAGCTGTTCCTGAACTTGGACACAGGGCCATCTTAACGCATGGGCACGATGGGCAGTTGCCCGGGGCCCCACGAGCATAGGGGCCCCATGCTAATCTATGTATTGTAGAATGTTATTGTAGAACATGAAAATGGAGAACATCATCGCAAGTGCATGAAGGCATATTTGATTCGGCATGAACTGGAAGTGTAGAGGCCCCAGTGCATTGCTTTGCCTGGGGGCCTATAATGCTGTTAAGACAACCCTGCCTGGACGTTACAGTTTTCAGGCTCCTGTAACTTCTTCCTTTTGGCAATGGTGAGATGAGTGTGTGACCAGGATGGTGTGGGTCTGATGATTTTGGCTGTCTTTTTGAGGCAGCGACTATGATAGATCCCTTCGACGGTGGGGAGGTCCGGGAGCTTGGTAACCAGCTTGGAAGGGATGATGGTATTAAACGCCGAGCTGTAGTCTATAAGGAACAACCTGACTAAGTATTTTTATTGTCCAAGTGGTCCAATGCGGAGTGGAGAGCCAGTGAAATTGCATCCTCCGTTGACCTGTGGCGGTATGTGAACTGTAGTTGGTCAAGGTTCTTATTGATGTGCACCATATCGAACCTCTCAAAGCACTTAATCAACACAGACGTTAGTGCCACTAGACGATAGTCATTGAGACACGTCACCTTACTCTTCTTGGGCACTGGTATTATTGATGCCCTCTTAAAGCAGGTGGGAACCTCAGACCTCAGAGGTGAGATGTTGAAAATGTCCGCAAAAACTCCCGCCAGTTGGTCTGCACAGGTCTTGAGAACTGGACAAGGTATACCATCAGGTCCAGGTGCTTTCCGAGGGTTCACCCCCCTGAAGGATCTTCTGACGTCGGCTTCTGCGACTGTAATACCTTCAGGGCGAATGGGGGCTCGGGAAGGCACATCAGTGTTCTCCCTATCGAACCGTTTAATAACTGAAATTGTTTGAGAAGATAATCCCACTTTCCAAGAAGTACCAATGAATGAGGTGTCCAAACAACCAGTATCACTCCCAGCTTGTGACCAATCCTCAATAATTCAACAGATCCACTGAAGGCTGTTGGTATTTGGGGAAGGATTTTTACAAGGAAACTATAAAACGTCTGCTCGTCTGCATATGTTTGAGGATCACAAATATCATCCCTCTTCCACAAAAAAACAGATGCACTCAATGTCACATCATTTCATATTCTCCCCTCATTCTTTTTAAATGACTGCAACAGGTAGATGGCGGGGGATAGGGATAGGGCTGCTTTGGGCAATGTGTTTGTAGGTGATAACTGAGTTGGGGAGTGTGAGATTGAGAAATGGAGCTCGGGTGAGGGTATAACTGGGAAAAGGGCAAGGTGTGGCTGAAGAGATCTAAGGGAATGGAGAGGGATGAGGAGATCAGGGGGAGGGGGGGGAAGAAGGGTGAGGAATGGAAGTGATAATATTGTGGTTGAGAGTGGATGAGAGGGTGCGGGGCGGGTGAGATTGGGTATTGGGTGCAGGGTTGAAATAATCTGGGGGGGGAGGGCAGGAGCAGGCAGAGGACACTGGTGGGTGGGAGCAATGTGCAGAGATCAGTGGGTAAAAATTGAGAGGGGTTTGCAAGATACAAAGAGTATGGTGAGAACGGAGAACATAAGTGATGAGATCAGGTTACAGAAGCTGAATGGGGAAATTGGGTCAGTGAGACTGGTAAGGATGAGATGTTGGCATGGATCTAGAGAGCCAAATCATGGTGTGTGAGAAATCAAAGTGGAATGTCCAGAACTGAGTTAAAAGATTAGTTTAGTTTAGTTTAGTTTAGAGAATTTCATTGTCCTATCTGGGACATGACAATAAACCCTCTTGAATCAAGAGATACAGCGTGGAAATGGCCATTTCAGCCCACCAAGTCCGCACTAGTGGGCTGAAATGATACACTAGTTCCATTCTACACACTCGCGACAATTCCTGAAGCTAATTAACCTACAAAATGGCATGTCTATTATGTGGAAGGAAACCGGAGCACCCAGAGAAAAGCCAAGTGGTCACAGGGAGAATGTACAAACTCCATACCGACAGCACCTGAGGTCATGATGGAACCCAGGTCTCTGGCACTTTAAAGCAGCAACTCTATCGGTGTGTCACTATGCCGCTGGTTGATAAGATCTGGGAGTGGAAGCAGGGTGAGGAGATTATGGGGAAGGGTGTAATGAGGAGCTCCAATAGGTGAATGGAGCAAAGTGGGGAAATTGAGGGATGGGACCAAGATGCAGGGGTCAGAGGAAACAAATTGGGATGAATGGGGATTCAGGAGATCAAGCAATGAGGAGATCCGCTAGAGGCATAGAGTGAAAAGAGCACAGAGGAGGTGGACACAAGGGCTCGCGAGAAAGATTGTGAATTGAATAGGGAGAAGGAAGGGATCAGACCATACCAGCTTGTTCAGGTGGAATCCTTAAAACATGGTGTACTGTCCAAGTATAACACCATTTGCCAATCTTCCTTGGCACTTGGACCTGTTCTAGTATTATTTATAAACAGTATCTTTCATCACCTTGGCAACCCTATCTGAGAAATTCCGTTTGTGTTGCCCACCCTCCC
>CM075984.1:10754102-10792862 GCA_038087875.1 Malacoraja senta | reverse complement strand
GTCCAAAAATTGTAGCGCTGTCGTTAACCGTTTTGGCGTAATTCAGGGCATGAAAAGCACGTGCAAAAACAAACACGCTCAAAGACAAGATGAGAGTTTTAGTCAAATACTAGACCAAGTGCAGACGGCTCCCCCCAACGCATCCGTCCCCTACCAATAGCCCCCATGGGAGGCGTGGATTCGAGCACTCCTCAGCAAAGATCATAGCTCGTGAGCCTCCCCCACTGGAGTTGAAAAAAAAATCCCAATACCATCTTCCCAATTACAATACCAATTGACCCTCCACCTCCTGTCCTGCCAGGAGCTATGATGGCAACATTGTTGCAAATGTGCACTGTGAGATGCCATTGAGCTGAAAAGTTTAGAGTGTTCCTGCCAGAGTTCCTGTCTTGCAACTTTGTATCGAAGTGTGCTGGAAGCCCTGAGAAATTATTTTTAACTGGAAAAAACATTTTAAATCCAAAGTTTTGTCAGATCTTTGAACATTTTCATTAATAACTCGAGAAATAAAGCATCAATTTTTCAGATAAGTAGCTTTTGGACTCCAGGGGGGAAATCACTACCGGAATAAGTAAAGATGTTATCGTTACCGCATAGATTTTTTGCAAAGATGTGATCACACACGAACAAATAAACACACAATCCACATACAAGATCAGAGTTTTAATAGTTACTAGACCAAGTGCAGACCCGTTGGGTCTGGACACCGAACGTGCGTTTGCGGGTGGGGGGGGGGTGCTGTGGCGTCACAGTAACCACCCCCTTTGCTCCAAAGCACGGTTGCGGGGTGGGAATCTGGCACCCACGAACACACACACTCATAACAACCCTTGATATTATCTTAATTTTTTAATTTGCTTCTTTTATCCCATCTTCACCCTATCCACTGACGAATAGCCCTCACCTCTCAGGTGCGTCTAGAGGGGGGGGGGGGGCAGAGAGTGAAAATTTAATGTTAGAATTAAAACAAATTGAAGAGGGGGAGGAGGAGGGTGGAGAGGAAGGGGGGAGAGAGGAAGGGGTGCGAGGAAGGGGGATAGAGAGGTGGGTGTGGAGAGAGTAAGGAGAGGATGTTGGAGATAGGTGAAGGGGGGTGTTTTGAGCTGGTGTTCATGAGTTAAGCTGCGGGCTGTGAAGAGCGAAGGGCAGAGAGAGAGAGAGAGGGGAGAGACAGAGAGACTGGTACACCCAAAAAAGGTGGTGAAATTCAGCGGGTGCAGCAGCATCTATGGAGCGAAGGAAATAGGCAATGTTTGTGGCTGAAACCCATCTTCAGACGTGTTTTGTTATGAAACATTGCCTATTTCCTTCGATCCAAAGATGCTGCTGCACCCGCTGAGTTTATACTTCATTTTTTTTTTACCTTGCGTTTGGGGGAGGGGGGGGCTGCGGCTGCAGCATCACACTCACACTAACCACCCCCAAACACACAGGCGGGGGGAGTGGGGGAGAGGGAGACGGGGTTGGGGAGGGGAGGGGAGGGGGAGAGAAGGAGACGGGGTGGGGAGAGAAGAGGGGAGGGAGGGGAGGGAAGAGGGGGACGGAGGGGAGAGGGGGAGGGGGAAAGGGGAGAGATTGGGGAAGGAGAGGAGATCAGGGTGAGTGAGAGGGAGGGTGAGGAGAGTTTGGAGTGGGAGGAGAGCGGGGAGGGCAGGAAGGGGGGAGAGGGGGGGAGGGGATGAGGGGAAGGGGAGAGTAGGGGGAAGAGAGGGAGAGAGGGAGGGTGGAGGGAGAGAGGTGGGGAGGGAGAGGGGGAAGAGTGGGGAGTGCAGACCAAGTGCAGACTCGTTGGGTCTGGACACCGAACGTGCGTTTGGGGCGGGGGGCTGTGACGTCACACTAACCACCCGTTGGGTCTGTACCTCCAAAGCAGGGTTGCTGGGTGTGAATCTGGCACCCACAAACACACACACTCATCACACCCCTTGATATTATATTAATATTTTAAAGACAGAGAGACTGTTGGCGGGCTGTTTTCCCAACGCGCGTTTGCGGGCGGGGGGGTGGGCTGCGGCATCACACTCACACTAACCACCCCCCAAACACAGGCGGGGGAGGGTGGAGAGGAAGACGTGGTGGGGAGAGAAGAGGGGAGAGGGAGACAGGGTGGGGAGAGAAGAGGAGAGGGGGAGGGAGGGGAGAGGGGGAAGAGGAAAGGGGAGAGATTGGGGAGGGAGAGGAGATCAGGGTGGGTGAGAGGGAGGGGGAGGAGAGTGGGGTGTGGGAGAAGAGCAGGGAGGGCAGGGAGGGGGGGAGGGGATGAGGGGAAGGGGAGAGGAGTAGGGGGAAGAGAGGGAGAGAGGGAGGGGGAGGGAGAGGGGAAGAGTGGGGAGTGAGGGGCAGAGGGTAACGGGGAGTGGTGCAAGAGAGAGGGGAAGGGGGTAGGGGGGAGATGGGGGTGAAGAGGGGTGGTGGAGGGGGAAGAGAGGGTGTGGGAGGGAGGGAGGGGTAGAGCAGAGAGGGGGGAAGAGTGTGGAAGGAGAGTTGAAGTAGGAGGGGTAGGGACAGTCCATCTGTTACCCATTCCCTATCACCCCCAATCCTCTTTCTCTATTGCCACACACATGGCGACGCTTTCGACACAGGCTGTGGGTTTGGGGGGGGAGGGGCTTGGGCTGTGGGTGCTGCCAAGGCATATGTAAACGGTTTCATTTCGATTTGTCACACGTGTCGCAGGGCGTCGCCGCATGTGTGGGGGTGATAGGGAATGGGGACATTTCAAAATGTTAAACAAACAGCTCTCAGCAATAGAATGTTAATGAAGGTTCCGTTTTGTGATGTCACAATGCCCAATGCTGCAGGGGTTGGGGGGGAGGGGCCGGGGCTTGGGTCGCTGCAAAGGCATATGTAAATGGATCCATTCCGATTGGACATCTGTGACCATTGTGCATTGTGACATCACACAACGGAATCTTTACTAACATTCTACGGCTGAGCTGTTTTTTTAAACATTTTGAAATGTTTGGTTTGGGGGGGGAGAGAGGTATTTTATTTTAAAAAGCGTACCTAAACACGACCAAATTTAATCAGGATCGTCTATTCGTAAAGATAAACGTAACCTCTTTATAAAAGGTAAAAAATATCGGCGTTTCCACGCGCCGCGCGGGCGCGGGGCGGTATCAAAGGCGGGACAAGTCAAGCAGAACGTTGGACGTACAGACGTACAGAACGTTGGACGTACAGACGTACAGACGGACGACAGCCAGAGAGTTTTAAAAGTATACTAGACCAAGTGCAGACCCGTTGGGTCTGGACACCGAACGTGCGTTTGCGGGAGGGGGGGGGGAGAAGGCTGTGGCGTCACACTAATCACCCCCTTTCCTCCAAAGCACGTAATCCGGCACCAACAAACACACAAACTCATCACACCCCTTGATATTATTTTAATTTTTAAATTTGCTTCTTTTATCCCATCTCCACCCTATCCACTGACGAATAGCCCTCACCTCTCAGAAGCGTCTAGAGGTGTTGGGGCAGAGGGAAAATTTAATGTTAGAAAAATTTGAAGAGGAGGAGGGTCGAGAGGAAGGGCGAGAGAGGAGAGGGGTGGAGAGAGGAAAGAGAGGATGGGGTGAGAGGTGAAGGGGGGGGGTTGGAGCGGGCGTGCATGAGTCGAGTCGCGGGCTGTGAAGAGAGAAGGGCAGAGAGAGAGAGAGAGAGATGGGAGAGACAGAGAGACTGGTACACAAAAAAAAGCTTGAGAAACACAGCGGGTGCAGCAGCATCTATTGAGCGAAGGAAATAGGCAACGCTTTGGGCCGAAGCCCATCCTCAGATTGGTTTTCTACCGAAACGTTGCCTATTTACTTCGATCCATAGATGCTGCTGCACCCGCTGATGATATACAGGTTTTTTTTGTGTACCTTCGATTTTCCAGCATCTGTAGTTCCGTCTTAAAGACAGAGAGACTGTTGGCGGGCTGTTTTCCCAACAAGCGTTTGCGGGAGGGGGGGTGGGCTGCGGCATCACACTCACACTAACCACCCCCCAAACTCACACTAACCACCCCCAAACACACTCGGGGGGATGGGGTGAGGGGGGGAGAGGAAGACGGGGTGGGAGAGAAGAGGGGAGAGGAAGACGGGGTGGGGAGAGAAGAGGAGAGGGGGAAGGAGGGTGGAGAGGAAGGGGGAGAGAGGAGAGGGGTGGAGAGAGGAAAGAGAGGATGGGGGAGAGAGGTGAAGGGGGGGGTTGGAGCGGACGTGCATGAGTTGAGCCGCGGGCTGTGAAGAGAGAAGGGCAGAGAGAGAGAGAGAGAGACTGGTACACAAAAAAAAGCTGGAGAAACACAGCGGGTGCAGCAGCATCCATGGAGCGAAGGAAATAGGCAACGCTTTGGGTCGAAGCCCATCCTCAGAATGGTTTTCTACCGAAACGTTGCATATTTTCTTTGATCCATAGATGCTGCTGAACCCGCTGATGATATACAGGTTTTTTTTGTGTACCTTCGATTTTCCAGCATCTGCAGTTCCGTCTTAAAGACAGAGAGACTGTTGGCGGGCTGTTTTCCCAACGCGCGTTTGCGGGAGGGGGGGGGCTGCGGCATCACACTCACTAACCACCCGCCAAACTCACAATAACCACCCCCAAACACACTCGGGGGGTGGGGGGAGGGGGGGAGAGGAAGACGGGGTGTGGAGAGAAGAGGGGAGAGGGAGACGGGGTGGGGAGAGAAGAGGAGAGGGGGAGGGAGGGGAGAGGGGGAAGAGGAAAGGGGAGAGATTGGGGAGGGAGAGGAGATCAGGGTGGGTGAGAGGGAGGGGGAGGAGAGTTTGGAGTGGGAGGAGAGCGGGGAGGGCAGGAAGGGGGAGAGGGGGGAGGGATGAGGGGAAGGGGAGAGGAGTAGGGGGAAGAGGGAGAGAGGGAGGGGGAGGGAGAGAGGTGGGGGAGGGAGAGGGGAACAGTGGGGAGTGAGGGGCAGAGGGGTAGCGGGGAGTGGTGCAAGAGAGAGGTGAAGGGGGTGGGGGGGAGATGGGGGTGAAGAGGGGTGGTGGAGAGGGGGAAGAGAGGGGGTGGGAGAGGAGGGAGGGAGAGGGAGGGGAAGAGTGGGGGGAGAGTTGAAGTAGGAGGGGTAGGGACAGTCCATCTGTTTCCTATTCCCTATCACCCCCAATCCTCTTTCTCTATTGCCACAAACGTGACGACGCCCTTCGACACAGGCTGCGGGGTGGGGGGGGAGGGGCTGGGGCTGTGGCTGCTGAAAAGGCATATGTAAACGGATTCATTCCGATTGGACATCTGTGAGCATTGTGCATTGTGACATCACACAACGGAATCTTTACTAACATTCTATGGCTGAGCTGTTTTTTTTAACATTTTGAAATGTTTGGTTTGGGGGGGGGGAGAGGTATTTTATTTTAAAAAGTGTACATAAACACGACCAAATTTAATCAGGATTGTCTATTCGTAAAGATAAACGTAATCTCTTTAGAAACGGTAAAAAATATCGGCGTTTCCGCGTGCTGTGTGGGCCTAGAGCGGTATCAAAGGGGATTTGTGACACGTCAGGTGGATGGCAGACGCAAGTCAGGCAGACCAAGTGCAGACCCGTTGGGTCTGGACACCGAACGTGCGTTTGGGGCGGGGGGCTGTGACGTCAAACTAACCACCCGTTGAGTCTGTACCTCCAAAGCAGGGTTGCGGGGTGTGAATCTGGCACCCACAAACACACACACTCATCACACCCCTTGATATTATATTAATATTTTAATTTTCTTCTTTTATTCCATCTCCACCCTATCCACTGACGAATAGCCATCACCACTCAGGTGCGTCTCGAGGGGGGGGTGGTGCAGAGAGAGAAAATTTAATGTTAGAAAAAAAAATTGTGAGGTGGGGGAGGAGGAGGGTTGAGAGGAAGGGGGTTGAGGAAGGTGGGGAGAGAGGAGGGTGAGAGAGGAGAGGGGTGGAGAGAGGAAGAAGAGGATGGGGGAGATAGGTGAAGGGGGTGGGTTGGAGCAGGCGTGCATGAGTTGAGCCGCGGGCTGTGAAGAGAGAAGGGCAGAGAGAGAGAGAGAGGGGAGAGACAGATAGACTGGTATACACAATAAAACTTGAGAAACACTGCGGGTGCAGCAGCATCTATGGAGCGAAGGAAATAGGCAATGCTTTTGGCGGAAACCCATCCTCAGACGGGTTTTTTCACGAAACGTTGTCTATTTCTTTTGATATAGATGCTTCTGCACCCGCTGAGGTTATGAAGCATTTTTTTGTGTACCTTTGATTTTCAAGCATCTGCAGTTCTGTCTTAAAGACAGAGAGACTGTTGGCGGGCTGTTTTCCCAACGCGCGTTTGCGGGAGGGGGGGGGCTGCGGCATCACACTCACACTAACCACCCCTCAAACACAGGCGGGGGAGGGGTGGAGAGGAAGACGTGGTGGGGAGAGAAGAGGGGAGAAGGAGACGGGGTGGGGAGAGAAGAGGAGAGGGGGAGGGAGGGGAGAGGGGGAAGAGGAAAGGGGAGAGATTGGGGAGGGAGAGGAGATCAGAGTGGGTGAGAGGGAGGGGGAGGAGAGTGGGGAGTGGGAGGAGAGCGGGGAGGGCAGGAAGGGGGAGAGGGGGGGAGGGGATGAGGGGAAGGGGAGAGGAGTAGGGCGAAGAGAGGGAGAGAGGGAGGGGGAGGGAGAGAGGTGGGGAGGGAGAGGGGAACAGTGGGGAGTGAGGGGCAGAGGGGTAACGGGGAGTGGTGCAAGAGAGAGGTGAAGGGGGTGGGTGGGAGATGGGGGTGAAGAGGGGTGGTGGACGGGGAAGAGAGGGTGTGGGAGGGGAGGGAGGGGTAGAGCAGAGAGGGGGAAGAGTGTGGAGGGAGAGTTGAAGTAGGAGGGGTAGGGACAGTCCATCTGTTACCCATTCCCTATCACCCCCAATCCTCTTTCTCTATTGCTACACACGTGACGACGCCCTTCGACACAGGCTGTGTGGTTGGGGGGAGGGGCTGGTGCTGTTGCTGCTGCACAGGCATATGTAAACGGATTCATTTCGATTTGTCACACGTGTCGCAGGGCGTCGCCACGTGTGTGGGGGTGATAGGGAATGGGGACATTTCAAAATGTTAAACAAACATCTCTCAGCAATAGAATGTAAATGAAGGTTCCGTTTTGTGATGTCACAATGCCCAATGCTGCGGGGGTTGGGGGGGAGGGGCTGGGGCTGCTGCCAAGGCATATGTAAATGGATCCATTCCGATTGGACATCTGTGACCATTGTGCATTGTGACATCACACAATGGAATCTTCACTAACATTCTACGGCTGAGCTGTTTTTTTAAACATTTTGAAATGTTTGGTTTGGGGGGGGGGGGAGAGGTATTTTATTTTAAAAAGCGTACCTAAACACGACCAAATTTAATCAGGATCGTCTATTCGTAAAGATAAACGTAACCTCTTTAGAAACGGTAAAAAATATCGGCGTTTCCGCGCGCCGCGCGGGCGCGGGGCGGTATCAAAGGCGGGACAAGTCAAGCAGAACGTTGGACGTACAGACGTACAGACGGACGACAGCCAGAGAGTTTTAAAAGTGTACTAGACCAAGTGCAGACCCGTTGGGTCTGGACACCGAACGTGCGTTTGCGGGTGGGGGGGGGTGCTGTGGCGTCACAGTAACCACCCCCTTTGCTCCAAAGCACGGTTGCGGGGAGGGAATCTGGCACCCACGAACACACACACTCATAACAACCCTTGATATTATCTTAATTTTTTAATTTGCTTCTTTTATCCCATCTCCACCCTATCCACTGACGAATAGCCCTCACCTCTCAGGTGCGTCTAGAGGGGGGGGGGCAGAGAGTGAAATTTAATGTTATAATTAAAAAAATTTGAAGAGGGGAGGAGGAGGGTGGAGAGGAAGGGGGGAGAGGAAGGGGGAGAGAGGAAGGGGTGCGAGGAAGGGGGATAGAGAGGAGGGTGTGGAGAGAGTAAGGAGAGGATGTTGGAGATAGGTGAAGGGGGGTGTTTTGAGCTGGTGTTCATGAGTTAAGCTGCGGGCTGTGAAGAGAGAAGGGCGGAGAGAGAGAGAGAGGGGAGAGACAGAGAGACTGGTACACCCAAAATAGGTGGTGAATTTCAGCGGGTGCAGCAGCATCTATGGAGCGAAGGAAATATGCAATGTTTGTGGCCGAAACCCATCTTCAGACGTGTTTTGTTATGAAACATTGCCTATTTCCTTCGATCCAAAGATGCTGCTGTACCCGCTGAGTTTATACTTCATTTTTTTGTTTACCTTGCGTTTGGGGGAGGGGGGGGCTGCGGCATCACACTCACACTAACCACCCCCCAAACACACAGGCGGGGGGAGTGGGGGAGAGGGAGACGGGGTTGGGGAGAGGAGGGGAGGGGGAGAGAAGGAGACGGGGTGGGGAGAGAAGAGGGGAGGGAGGGGAGGGGGACGGAGGGGAGAGGGGAGGAGGAAAGGGGAGAGATTGGGGAGGGAGAGGAGATCAGGGTGGGTGAGAGGGAGGGTGAGGAGAGTTTGGAGTGGGAGGGCTGTTTTCCCAACGCGCGTTTGCGGGAGGGGGGGTGGGCTGCGGCATCACACTCACACTAACCACCCCCCAAACACACACTAACCACCCCAAACACACTCGGGGGGATGGGGGGGAAGGAAGACGGGGTGGGGAGAGAAGAGGTGAGAGGGAGACGGGGTGGGGAGAGAAGAGGAGAGGGAGAGGGGAGAGGAAGGGGGAGAGAGGAGAGGGGTGGAGAGAGAAAAGAGAGGATGGGGGAGAGAGGTGAAGGGGGGGGTTTGGAGCGGGCGTGCATGAGTCGAGTCGCGGGCTGTGAGGGAGAGAAGGGAGAGAGAGAAGGGAGAGAGTGAAAGGAGAGAGAGAAGTGGGAGAGAGAGAAGAGAGAGAGAGAGAGAGAGAGAGAGAAAGGAGGGAGAATGGGAGAGAGAGAGATAAGGATGAGAGAGAAGGGAGAGAGAAGGGAGAGTGAGAAAGGTGAGGGAGAGAATGGGGAGAGAGAGAATGGGGAAAGAGAGAGAGAGAGACCAAGTGCAGACCCGTTGGGTCTGGACACCGAACGTGCGTTTGCGGGTGGGGGGGGGGGGTTGCTGTGGCGTCACACTAACCACCCCCTTTCCTCCAAAGCACGGTTGCGGGGTGGGAATCTGGCACCCACAAACACACACACTCATCACAACCCTTTTAATTTGCTTCTTTTATCCCATCTCCACCCTATCCATTGACGAATAGCCCTCAGCTCTCAGATGCGTCTAGAGGGGGGGGGGGGGCAGAGAGAGAAAATTTTAATGTTAGAATTAAAAAAAATTGAAGAGGGGGAGGGAGGAAGGGGGGGAAAGGAAGGGGGAGAGAGGAAGGGGGAGAGGAAGGGGGAGAGAGAGGAGGGTGTGGAGAGAGGAAGGAGAGGATGTGGGAGATAGGTGAAGGGGGGGTTTTGAGCGGGTGTTCATGAGTTGAGCTGCGGGCTGTGAAGAGAGAAGGGCAGAGAGAGAGAGAGAGAGGGGAGAGACAGAGAGACTGGTACACCAAAAAAAACTGGTGAAACTCAGCGGGTGCAGCAGCATCTATGGAGCGAAGGAAATAGGCAACGCTTTGGGTCGAAGCCCATCCTCAGACTGGTTTTCTACCGAAACGTGGCCTATTTCCTTCGATCCATAGATGCTGCTGCATCCGCTGATGATATACAGGTTTTTTTTGTGTACCTTCGATTTTCCAGCATCTGCAGTTCCGTCTTAAAGACAGAGAGACTGTTGGCGGACTGTTTTCCCAACACTCGTTTGCGGGAGGGGGGGCGTGGGCTGCGGCATCACACTCACACTAACCACCCCCCAAACTCACACTAACCACCCCCAAACACACTCGGGGGGAGGGGGGAGAGAAGAGGGGAGAGGGAGACGGGGTGGGGAGAGAAGAGGACAGGGGGAGGGAGGGGAGAGGGGGAAGAGGAAAGGGGAGAGATTGGGGAGGGAGAGGAGATCAGGGTGGGTGAGAGGGAGGGGGAGGAGAGTTTGGAGTGGGAGGAGAGCGGGGAGGGCAGGAAGGGGGGAGGGGATGAGGGGAAGGGGAGAGGAGTAGGGGAAGAGAGGGAGAGAGGGAGGGGGAGGGAGAGAGGTGGGAACAGTGGGGAGTGAGGGGCAGAGGGGTAGCAGGGAGTGGTGCAAGAGAGAGGTGAAGGGGGTGGGTGGGAGATGGGGGTGATTAGGGGTGGTGAAGGGGGAAGGGAGGGGGGGAGGGGGAGAGGAGAGAGGGGGAAGAGTGGGGAGGGAGAGTTGAAGTAGGAGGGGTAGGGACAGTCCATCTGTTTCCCATTCCCTATCACCCCCAATCCTCTTTCTCTATTCACACACACGTGACGACGCCCTTCGACACAGGCTGCGGGGGTGGGGGGGAGGGGCTGGGGCTGGGGCTGCTGCCAAGGCATATGTAAATGGATCCATTCCGATTGGACATCTGTGACCATTGTGCATTGTGACATCACACAACGGAATCTTTACTAACATTCTACGGCTGAGCTGTTTTTTAAACATTTTGAAATGTTTGGTTTGGGGGGGGAGAGGTATTTTATTTTTAAAAGCGTACATAAACACGACCGAATTTAATTGGGATCGTCTATTCGTAAAGATAAACGTAACCTCTTTAGAAACGGTAAAAAATATCGGCGTTTCCGCGCGCCGCGCGGGCGCGGGGCAGTATCAAAGGCGGCGTACGGACGTACAGACGTACAGACGTACAGACGGACGGCAGCCAGAGAGTTTTAAAAGTATACTAGACCAAGTGCAGACCCGTTGGGTCTGGACACCGAACGTGCGTTTGCGGGTGGGGGGGGGGGGTGCTGTGGCGTCGCACTAACCACCCCCTTTCCTCCAAAGCACGGTTGCGGGGTGGGAATCTGGCACCCACAAACACACACACTCATCACAACCCTTTTAATTTGCTTCTTTTATCCCATCTCCACCCTATCCATTGACGAATAGCCCTCAGCTCTCAGGTGCGTCTAGAGGGGGGGGGGCAGAGAGAGAAAATTTAATGTTAGAATTTAAAAAAATTGAAGAAGGGGAGGAGGATGGTGGAGAGGAAGGGGGAGAGAGGAAGGGGGGAGAGGAAGGGGGAGAGAGAGGAGGGTGTGGAGAGAGGAAGGAGAGGATGTGGGAGATAGGTGAAGGGGGGGGTTTTGAGCGGGTGTTCATGAGTTGAGCTGCAGGCTGTGAAGAGAGAAGGGCTGAGAGAGAGAGAGAGAGAGGGGAGAGACAGAGAGACTGGTACACCAAACAAAGCTGGTGAAACTCAGCGGGTGCAGCAGCATCTATGGAGCGAAGGAAATAGGCAACGCTTTGGGTCAAAGCCCATCCTCAGACTGGATTTCTACCAAAACGTTGCCTATTTCCTTCGATCCATAGATGCTGCTGCACCCGCTGATGATATAGGTTTTTTTGTGTACCTTCGATTTTCCAGCATCAGCAGTTCCGTCTTAAAGACAGAGAGACTGTTGGCGGGCTGTTTCCCCAACGCGCGTTTGCGGGAGGGGGTGGGGCTTCGGCATCACACTCACACTAACCTCCTCCAAACTCACACTAACCACCCCCAAACACACTCGGGGGGAGGTGGGAGAGAAGAGGGGAGAGGGAGACAGGGTGGGGAGAGAAGAGGACAGGGGGAGGGAGGGGAGAAGGGAAAGAGGAAAGAGGAGAGATTGGGGAGGGAGAGGAGATCAGGGTGGGTGAGAGGGAGGGGGAGGAGAGTTTGGAGTGGGAGGAGAGCGGGGAGGGCAGGAAGGGGGGAGAGGGGGGGAGGGGAAGAGGGGAAGGGGAGAGGAATAGGGGGAAGAGAGGGAGAGAGGGAGGGGGAGGAAGAGAGGTGGGAACAGTGGGGAGTGAGGGGCAGAGGGGTAGCAGGGAGTGGTGCAAGAGAGAGGTGAAGGTGTGAGATGGGGGTGAATAGGGGTGGTGAAGGGGGAAGGGAGGGGGTGGGAGGGGGAGAGGAGAGAGGGGGAAGAGTGGGGAGGGAGAGTTGAAGTAGGAGGGGTAGGGACAGTCCATCTGTTACCCATTCCCTATCACCCCCAATCCTCTTTCTCTATTGCCGCACACGTGACGACGCCCTTCGACACAGGCTGCGGGGGTGGGGGGAGGGGCTGGTGCTGTTGCTGCTGCAAAGGCATATGTAAATTGGTTCATTTCGATTGGACATCTTTGAGCATTGGGCATTGTGACATCACAAAACGGAACCTTCATTAACATTCTATTGCTGAGAGCTGTTTTTTTTAACATTTTGAAATTTCCCCATTCCCTATCCCCCCCACACACGTGGCGACGCCCTTTGACACAGGCTGTGGGGTTGGGGGGGAGGGGCTGGGGCTGGGGCTGCTGCAAAGGCATATGTAAACGGATTCATTCCGATTTGTCACACGTGTCGCAGGGCGTCGCCACGTGTGTGGGGGCGATAGGGAATGGGGAAATTTCAAAATGTTAAACAAACAGCTCTCAGCAATAGAATGTAAATGAAGGTTCCGTTTTGTGATGTCACAATGCCCAATGCTGCGGGGGTTGGGGGAGAGGGGCCGGGGCTTGGGTCGCTGCAAAGGCATATGTAAATGGATCCATTCCGATTGGACATCTGTGACCATTGTGCATTGTGACATCACACAACAGAATCTTTACTAACATTCTACGGCTGAGCTGTTTTTTAAAACATTTTGAAATGTTTGGTTTGGGGGGGGGGGGAGAGGTATTTTATTTTAAAAAGCGTACGTAAACACGACCAAATTTAATCAGGATCGTCTATTCGTAATGATAAACGTAACCTCTTTAGAAACAGTAAAAAATATCGGCGTTTCCGCGCGCCGCGCGGGAGCGGGGTGGTATCAAAGGCGGGACAAGTCAAGCAGAACGTTGGACGTACAGACGTACAGACGTACAGACGTACAGACGTACAGACGGACGGCAGCCAGAGAGTTTTAAAAGTATATAGATAGATAGATAGATAGATAGATATGATAGATAGATGTAATAATGTCATATGATTAAATTCCTGTGGCCAAATGTCCAACAGTGATTTAGAAATCTTGGTTAATTTCATATTAATAAATATTATGAAATTATTACTTCTTGTTACAAATAGTCAAACTATTAATTAATTAGAAACCATTGGACCGTACATTGCTATTTGACTAATAATACAATGGGCATGAATTGAAATTATGCTCAAACAGTTTGGAAGTTTGATATGTTAACTATTTTTCTACATATGCTGTCTAACATATTGAGTTCATCTAACAATTTATTTGTATTTCCAACAACTGCAATTCCAGCAAATTTGCAAAAACTTACAAATACATCACAATAGCAAACAGTATGTGAACATCAAAAATAAAGCAGACTTTCTTACGTTTTAGAATTATTTCCCTTTATATACACCTTGAAAATGTAAAGACTCAGCTGCATCAATATATCCTTAGAAAAAAGTTTAGACGTATCAGGAGGATCTTCCATGGACAAATGAGGGAAGAAGGATGCAATAGATTTACACCGAAAGTTACAAAAAAGAAAAACGTTTTCAACAGTACCAGGTGCAATGATGTACATATTCATTCGGTTGTTGTCAATAGAAGAAAAAGTGTCAAGTAATTTATTCACTGTGCTGTTGAGCACAGAAATATCAGACCCCCCCAGATCAATGATTCTGACAGATTCTTGATCTGATTTGACATTCAGGAGATGTCTAGGAGGCATATAAGTGTGATAAAATATCAAAATGTATTCTTCCTGATTAACTACAGAATCCTTTAAATGGAGAGCTTTCTCTAAATAGGAAATACAAGGAATCAGCCCACCCTGGTGTAGGTAGCCAAAATATACTGAACACAGGATGTTAAAAACAACACTTACTAACTTCCATTTCGATATCTTATGTTTTACAGCACAGTGAAGAACAACTGGTACAATAAGTGGACTAAGAAACCGTCCTTCCTGATGACAGAAAAAAGAAAGAATGATCACAGGAACAAAATAAACTAGAATTAAATATTCAGTCATTAAAAGTGTAACAGGAAACACCATCAATAATCTCTGTTCAAATTGCTGTCTCTTTGGAGCACGACTTTTAGCCCCACATGTAAATTTGCTGAATATGATTTGGATACCAGATACAACAGCTGACAAATGAAGAGTACCAAACAGCATAAGACTATTCACGGTCAGATGTGTAAACCAGGGATGACTCCCATGTGTCGAAAGGTTTTCTGATTTCAAGTTGTACACAATGAAATTGAGAGGAGTTAAAGCTATATGTCGTCTTAGAGTAGCAATAAGCTTATGTACAGGATTTCCAGTATTCAACAAACAGGGAATGTCAGAAAACATTGCATCAAAATATAATGTATCTATCATAATGAACGTAAAAGTGGGTACAATTACAGATGAAAAAGTGCCAACAGTATTGCTCAAAATAGTTCTGAAACTGAACTGAAATGTGCCTTTTTGATCATGGGAAAGCCACAGGAACATGGGCACTAACGCATAAACAATGAAGGTGGGCCTATTGAAAAATCCTGACACTAAAACAATCCCCATAAGACATTTATTCTTCTTTCTGTTCTTTTTTCCAGCATCTGATGCCACATTTGTTTGCTTTGTGTCTACAGCCACTAGCAACAGCAGCAATGCAAACAGAGCTGCTTCAATGGAATTTGAAAAAGTCCTGGTGTGAAAAACCAACATCACATGAGAACTACTCAACAGGGTTAATGCATTCCATGGGTCTAAATTCCAGAGACAGGTTAAATGGTATACAGAGTAGTCCAAAATAAAGGACAGGCACGTCAGATAAAGTCTGGGGAAAACCAACAAAGTATAGCTGTTTATGATGTTGCCAAAGAGGCCAACATTTTGTAAAGTTTTAAGTATTGTGAATGAAAACCCTGCTGTGACCAATGGGAAAAGAATTGTCCTGCTGGGGTAACAAGTATTGAATTCCCAAGGGTGGAAAGTTTTCAAGTTCAAAATGTCACCTGTAAAGAAAGCACAATGAGCTTGAAATTGACATAAATGACTTTTTACAACATATTTGATTATTTAAGAAAATGCAGTGGTACATCATCAGTTCTGCTTTAGTTTGCTAATGACCACACAGAAAGATCTAGATGGAGAGAGATCTGAATGCCGTAATGCATTATTTACAAAAGGCTAGCAGGAATGCTAACAGAATGTTATTGCTTCTTGCAAGGTGAACTGATTAGAAAAGTAGGGTGCTGTTTTAGTTTAGATTAGTTTAAAGATACAACACGGAAACAGGCCCTTTGGCCCACCGAGCCCACACCACCCAGCGAACCCTGTCCCTATACTAGGAATAATTTACAATTTTTAAAAAACCAAAGCCAAATTAATCTACAACCTGTATGTCTTTGGAGTGTGGTAGGAAACCGGAGAACCCGGAGAAAACCCACTCGTTCACAGGGAGAACGTACGAACTCTGTACAGACAGCACCCGTAGTCAGGGTCGAACCCGGTCTGTGGCGCTTTAAGACAACAACTCCACATCTGCATCACCTTGCGTTTATGTTTATTTACATACAACACATCAGGAGAACTGCACAGTATTGATCTTCTTATTTAAGGGAAGATGTAAAATCATTGGCAGCAGTTCAGGGGTTTAAGAGATTGTTACCAGAAAGGGCAGGTTGTGTAATGAGTAACGGTTGGATAGGCTTTGCTTCAGATGAAGCCACTGGAGTTCAGAAGACTGAAGGTCAACTTAATTGAAACATACAAGCTGTTGAGGGTTTTTGACAGCATGGGTATGGAGAGGATTTTGTCTTGTGGGAGAATCTCGAACTACGGGGTAATGTTTAAAAAATAAAGGATTGCCATTTGCGATAGAAGTCAAATAATTTGTTTTCTCTCAGAGAATTGAGAATCTTCGAAACATCTCAAAAGGTGCTGATGGGTCAATTTCTGAATGTTTTTAAAGTAGAGGCTGATAGATTAGAGTCATAGAGTCATACAGCACAGAAACATGGCGTTCAGCCCAACTCGTCCGTACCATTCAATGTGCCCATCTAAGCTAGTGTGAATTACGCACTTCCACATGTTTGACACATATCCCTCGAAACCGGTCCTCAAATAAGCAGCTAATATTATCAAAGAACCACACCACCCAGGCCACACTGTCAGTTTGTTGCTTCAATTGGGAAGAAGGTACAGAAGCCTGAACCATTATCTCCAAGTTCAAGAACAGCTTCTGCCTCTCAAACATTGGACTCTTGAATCACACTGCATAACCTTATCCATAACCGTACCTCAGCATTTAATCACTATGGAGTTTTTATAGGTTGCACTACTTACTTTGGTTTGCATTTTATGGTCTGGTTACTTAATATAACTGATAATGTATTTATATTTATTGGTTGTGCTTTTGTTTAATGGCCCAGGAAAGCTGCAGCAAGTAAGAATTCCATTGTTCCATTCCCAGTGCAGATGACAATTAAACACTTTTGACTTTTGAGTCTTTTAAATGTTGTTATTTTATCTGCCTGAACAACTTACTTACTTGTTGATTCCACAACCCTTTCATAATTTTGTGCACCTCTATAAAATCAACCCTTAATCTCCTCTGCTCGAAGGAATACAATCCTAAACCTTATTGATAAACAATGGGGTAAAATGTTACAGGGGGTAGGAGTGTTTCTGGAATTTAGGTTATATTCAGAACAGCCGTGAGCTTATTGAATGGCTAAGTGGCCTACTTCTGCTCCTAAATGTCACTGGATCAAAATTGATTTAATTCCTTAAACATTACTACAACTTGCCACAGTAGAAAATGAAGCAGACTACTACTTTAATGGCTACCTCATCTCCACGCCTCAAATAGGTTTGTTTTATAGACATTTAGCTTGATTCATAACATATTGACCGCTGACAAATGCGTTGGTTTCCTAATCTGTCGGATCAGTATTTACAGCTGAATCACTCAGTTGAGGCAGAACTCTATGGAGGCTGAGGTATTAATAATGTTATTCAAGAACACTAAGATTCACAAAGTAATGTTAAATGCTGAACTTATTAAACAGTTACATTCTCAGACAAATTAAGGAAATACCAACATTTTATTATTTTATTGTAACATCTATTAAAAAACTTACATTATGTAAATATTAATGAAGATTTTGACCCTAAGCTACAAAGTCTGCCATTATTGCACATTCTACAGCTGGTGTAAATGGACCTGGATAAGGAAATGTTTGACGGTGACATGACAGATTGGGAAACCACCCCGAAAATTTTGGTTTTATAAATGTTGGTAGGAATTTAAAATAAGTGATTTGGTTGCAGATTTATAAATCTGGAATAATGTGTACAAGTATGGTCACCGTGCTATTAGAAAGATATAGAGATGTTCCAGCAAGTAGAGGACGTAGAATGGTCTCAGGATGAGAGATTCCATTATGTGGTTTGACTAGAGAAGATGTGATTGAGAAGAAACAGGGGGCTGAGTTTCAATTTAATGTAAGTGTTTATTATCACCAGGGGTTGAGATGAAGTAAATGAAAATAATCTGTTCCCTTTGGCTGTTGCACATTCAGTTCTTTACAAAAGCACTCAAAGGGGCATGAGAAAAAAAAAATTCTTGAGTGAATAGTCATGATCAGGCATTGAAATAATACCACAAGGGAAAAAAACCACAAATGCTGGTGAGATGCATGTGAATCTCTGTCTCACCTGGAAGGGCAGATGGGGTCTAATGGATGGATGTGAGGGAGCTGTAGGGAAATGTGTTACATCTCTTGCAGTTGCAGGGGAACTACCTGGAGAAGGGTTGGTTTGGGTGGGAAAGGATGAATGAACAAAGGAGTATTCATACATTGCCTGTTTGATTTCCTATTGTAATTATCTTCATCATCGGCGGTCATTCAAAATGAGTATGACTGTCCTCTCATGGAGGACGCCTGTGGAGACTTGTTTAACGTGGGAGATGGTGCACAGACAGCCACCACACGGTCCTTGACAGATCTGGGTCAGAATCCAGTGACATGGAATCCAAGACGACCGGTGACCCTTTTCTGCTGCAGCCTTCATCCGCCTTCCCAGCCGTTGTGACACTCCACTAAAGTCAGCCAACATCCTCCTCCTGTTCCACCGTTGAGGTCTTGGTTGGATTGCTCTTTGTCAGACCTTTGTCAGACCTTAATCTATCCTAAGCATATCTTGCGGCAACTTGCACTTTCAAAGACAAACTGTTCTTTGGTACACAAAAACTAATCAATATACGTTATGCTTGGGTTACGTTTTGGTTAATTATATAAACTATGATACTTGAATTGAAAGCATGTAAAAAATATTGGAATAAAGAATGACATAGTAATTAAGGTGCTTGATTTTGAACTCCATCATCAATTGTGATTTGCAATGGACATTGCCCCAGAGGTGAGTATTGTTCAGTCTTAGCTGCTGGGGGTATAAACATGATATCTGACATTTGCTTATTATACACTAAAAGATGTAATTCAAAGGCATTATTAAGCTTCAATAACACATAGAGTTTACTTCCAGAAGGAAACAAAACTAACATTTACAAAAAAGAATGCTTTGTATGAGTAGAAAGCAAAATCAAAGATATTTTACCTGCCATAACCTCCGGAGACTGAAAAAATTCATCAGGGTGTATATAGCCTGTTTGTGGAGCCAAACACCATAGTATCCTGAACAGCCCAAAAGCCAGCCACATTACCTTGGGCTCCATCCAAAACAGTCACTAGAAAAATAGTAAATATTACATTTTAATGATGATTCATTTAATATATAGGACCAATGTCCAAAATCAATAAACCAAAAAGAACGCGCTTCTCCTGTTTTGTTACTTAATTTCCATCCTCTGTCTGATCCAACCTGAAGCCCCTGTCATTGCTTTTGGTAGAAAACTAGGAAAATATTTGGTAAGTGTAGAAAATTCACCGACTTTTTTAATTTAAGTTTTGCTATCCAATATCTGTGAAAATGAATAACTTCTTGGTGCTTAGATTTTGGATATTGGATCTGTAGTTTGAATAAATTTGTGGTAAAATAAATTATGTTAAAAATTAAGTTAAAACGTTTAATGTCAGGGAAATATTGGAATGGAAACAAGCTCCTTGGCCAACCACATCTCCACTAACCATAAAACATCTATTTCCACTAATAAGTGTAAGTGGGTGTTAAGTGGTGATTGGAGAGGGGTGTGTGGGAAAGGGTCCAGTCTTTGCAGACTGGAGTCATGCTTTAAGTAGGTGTGAAGTTTTAATTGTGGAGGAGTAGGTGGGGAAGGATCTAGTCTTTTCAAACTGGAGTCAAGCTGTGAGTAGGTGTGAAGTGTTGGTTGAGGATGGGGTGTGGGGGGTATCAGGGTTAAGTTTCTGTTTATCAAACCTGCAGTAGAACTCGTTCAGGTCATTGGTCAGCTGACGATTGCCCAAGGAATGGGGGGGGAGGGGGGGTTTATCTTGTAGCTTGTGATTTCTTGCAAGCCCTTCCACACTGAAGAGTCATTTGCTGAGAACTTGCTCCTCAACTTCTCAGAGTACCTTTCCTTGGCAGCTCTGATTCCTCTTCTCAACTTGTTCTTGGCCTGCCTGTAGAGGTCTGCATCCCCGCTCCTGTAGGATCTACCCCTGCAAGGGTCAAAATGCCTAAAGTCAAGTCAACGCCTTGTAAAAAACTGAACGATTTAGTGAGTGTACGGGAGTGATATATTCTCTACAGACAACTGTGTGCAGTTTTGCAAAGCATGTGAGAAAGCAGTGAAACATGAGAAGAAATATTTTGTCTCCCAGCATGTACAGACAGCTAAACACAAGTCGACAGCAGAGAAACTGAAGGTAGGAAATACGCAAGCTTGTCTCCTCACAACATTCACTGCTCGCTCCAGTCGCAAATCTGAGTTTTCGAGTGATCTGTGCAAAGCATTCATTGATGCTGGAATTCCACTGTGGAAATTGGAAAACAAATCTCTCAGAGGATTTTAGGGAAATACACAAAGGAACCTATACCGAGCGAGTCATCATTACAGAAAAATTATGTTAACAGCAACTTCAACATTGTTGTGCAGAAAATTAGAGATTAAGTTGCATGCAACAAAATATGGATCTCAATAGACGAGACAACCAATGCTGTGGGGAGATATGTTGCCAATGTGGTCATCGGTTAACTAGAGGCAGGTCAGCCATCAAAGGGGTATTTCCTGACATTGGAAGTATTGGAGAAGTCAAAAAGCACAACTATTGCTCAGTTGTTTACATCTTCACTTGCTGTACTTTGTACTTAAAGTTCCTGGCGATGTAGGTAAAGACATACAAGGAAAATGTGAGAGGGGAATTTTAGCTAACAAAGATCTTGAAGAAGTACAAAACATAGCTAAATTTCTCAAAGGTAGTTGTAATGCACAAGATATCAACATGAATGTAGAGTTTGTAGCTTGTTTCAGGAATGCACCAGTGACCTCAGCTGGGGTAGAAAGACGTTTTTCACAACTGAAGCATATTCTGTCTGACAGACGGCATAGTTTAACACCAGATAATTTGAAAAAAAAGCTAGTAGTTATGTGCAACCAGGCAATAATGTAGTATGCCTTTATAATTATCATTTTTAACCATATTTTGGTGGTGGAAATACGTGCCTTTTTATGCCTTTTTTGTCAATAAATGCCTTTTCGTGCCTTTTTTGTAATTTTATTATGCCTTTTCAAACGTCCTGGCTATAATTATTATAATCGCTACATGTAGCAAGTGAGTCATAACATAAAATATTAAAGCAGAATTAAAGATTATAGATCAAACCAGAATGGTGCCCAGTTTACCAGAATGCTGCCTGGATTAGAGGGTTTAAGCTGCAGGAAGGGGTTGGATAGACTTGGATGTCTTCTCTGGAACGTCAGAGATTGAAGGGGGACTTGTTAGAAGTAAACAGAATTATGAGAGACATAGATAGGGTAATCAGTAAGAACCTTTTCCCAGGGTGGAAATGTTCAACATTGGAGGGCATAGCTATAAGCCGAGGAGGGGGGGGGGGGGGGGGGGGAGTTTAATGGAGATGTGCGGGGCAAGATTTTTTACACAGAGAATTGTGGGGGCATGGAACACACTGCCGGGGGGTGGTGGAGGCAGAAACGATAACGGATAGTGGAGGGAGATACGATAGTTTAATAGGCTTTTAGATAGGCAGGGAATAGAGGAATATGGATCATGTACAGACAGAGGAGATCAGTTTAACTAGGCATCATGGTCGGCATAAACATTGTGGGCCAAAGGGCCTGTTCATGTGCTGTACTGTTCTATGTTATTAAAATTTCTCAAGTTTACAAACACAATGATATACATTGAATTTTCCTTAAGTTTTAATGTTTGACTGAATTGTTCTATATTGATCTTGTTATATTTGGTCTTATTTGATCATTGAACCATGTAGTAATAAATAAATGCTTTTGGCTGCCAAGTACAGTATGTCTACGATGTTAGGGCACAGATTTTGTATTTGTAACTATGATCTTTTCAAAAAAACATAAATATGATTATGGGGATAATGAAATTCACCGACACAGCATGACCAGGGAAGCCGACGATATTCAACTTTAGAACAGAAAAGGTTACGAAGAGGTACATGTATTCAAAAATATGAAGGCTCCAGCAAGTTAAATGTTGCATATTTGAAAAGGTTGAGAGGCAAGAGAATATAATTAATTATTAATTAATCTTTATAATCCTTCTAAGAGGCAAGAGAATATAATTAATTACTAGACTAAGTGGGACACGTTGGGTCCCATGTTCACACAGGAAGGCTGGTCCCCCAACGCAATATTCCACCTCTCCATCAATTCCAATATTGGTGGCCGGGGGGGGGGGGGGGGCTTTCTGGAGCGCTAGTATGGGTGTTGTGGGCCAAAGGGACTGGCTTCTAGAGGGCTAGTATGGACATTGTGGGCCGAATGGATTCTTGGGCTGGCAGCTCAGTTACTCAGGCCTGGTAGGCTGGCAGCTCAGTCACTCAGGCCTGGTGGGCTGGCAGCTCAGTCACTCAGGCCTGGTGGGCTGGCAGCTCAGTCACTCAGGGCTGGTGGGCTGGCAGTTCACTCACCATTTCAAATACCATTCAAGCAGAGTGCAGGCCACCAAATTCAAATGCAATTTCATAGCATTTCAAGCAGAGTGGAGGCCACCAAATTCAAATGCAATTTCATACCATTTCAAGCAGAGTGCAGGCCACCAAATTCAAATGCAATTTCATACCATTTCAAGCAGAGTGCAGGCCACCAAATTCAAATGCAATTTCATACCATTTCAAGCAGAGTACAGGCCACCAAATTCAAATGCAATTTCATAGCATTTCAAGCAGAGTGCAGGCCACCAAATTCAAATGCAATTTCATACCATTTCAAGCAGAGTGCAGGCCACCAAATTCAAATGCAATTTCATACCATTTCTAGCAGAGTGCAGGCCACCAAATTCAAATGCAATTTCATACCATTTCAAGCAGAGTGCAGGCCATCAAATTCAAATGCAATTTCATACCATTTCAAGCAGAGTGCAGGCCACCAAATTCAAATGCAATTTCATACCATTTCAAGCAGAGTGCAGGCCACCAAATTCAAATGCAATTTCATACCATTTGGGCTTTATACTCCTGGTACCCCGGAAGGGGCGTTACCTTCATCATGGTGATGGACAGGCGAGAGGACCAATCAGCTGTTTATTTTATAAATAACTATTTTATTTTTCATATATCTGAAATATCCTCGGGGCTGCCTCAGTGGAGGATGACTGTTAGTAAGATGGCCAAAAATCATAGCGATATATGGCAGTGTTTTTTCTAAAATCAATAAACAGCGCAGACAGGAAGTGGTCAAGATGAGAGTTTTAGTTATATAGATGTAATTCAGAAATATAGTGTCTCAAAAATTGTGCTGGCCTTTCAGGGAGTTTTCATTAACTCAATTTGGTGTGAAATGGCCGAGTTCATAGGAAATTCAATAATTTCCCTTCAGTGTAAATTTAGCCTGTTGGACTTAATACAATGGAATTAGCATAGCGTTTTTTTTTTTTTAATTATTCTTGAATAAAAGATATAATAACCCAGTTATTTCTGGTGCTGAGATAAAAAGAGAGAAAGCAAGAAGGAGATACTACCCTACCACAGCCATGAACCTAAGTCCATTTCTCACTCCTTCCTTATTTCCATCTCCTGTAAATATCACATTTCTGTTTTTAATTTCAATTCAGCAGCAATCCTAGCTAGTTAATGCAATACAACCTTTACCTGTGATGAAATATGCCCTCCTCATACTATCATGGCTAACTATCTATATTACTAAAAATCTGATCTTGACAACTTCCTGTTGTTCTGTATATTGATTTTTGGCCATCTTAATCGGAGTCCCCCTCCGCTCATTAGGTGCCGAGGATTTTTCCCATCGATGAAAAATAAAAGAGTTATTAGTGTTTTAAAAATGTTGAGATTCTCTCTCCTGTCAATCATGCCATGAAGGCCACGCCCCTTCTGGTGGGAGGGGGAAGGGACTATAAAACCCAGAAATGTGGGCGTGGCTCAGTCTCTGCAAGATGGAGGAGGGAGAGGTCACGACTCGCTGTCTTTAGTGGCCTTGCACCCTGCTTGAAATGGTATAAAACTGCACTTGAATTTGGTGGCCTTGCACCCTGCTTGAAGTGGTAAGAAACTGCACGAATTTGGTGGCCTTGCACCCTGCTTGAAGTGGTAAGAAACTGCACTTGAATTTGGTGGCCTTGTACCCTGCTTGAAATGGAATTTCAAGGAATAGCCGTGAGTCAACTGCCAGCCCACCAGCCGTGAGTGAGTGAGCTGCCAGCACAACAGGCTTGAGTAACTGAGCCGCCAGCCCAAGAATCCATTCGGCCCACTATGTCCATACTAGCCCTCTGGAAACCAGTCCCTTCAGCCCACAACACCCATACTAGCGCCCCAGAAAGCCCCCCCACCCAACCAGTCCCACTTAGTCTAGTATCATATTACATTTTCAAATTATTATATTGAACCTGAAGTGATGCTCATTTGTGTAAGAATGCATACCCTCCCCAGCGTTATCTATTCAATGATTATAGATTATTAGACTAAGTGGGACCCGTTGGATCCTAGTCGCATGGGAGGCCTGGTCCCCCAACGCAACCCATTCCCCAACGCAATATTTCACCACTAACCCGTTCCCCCAACGCAACCCGTTCCCCCAATGCAATATTCCACCACTCACCAATAGCCCCTAACTGTGCAGGCATGGCTCGTTTCCCCTCATCCCCAGCACTCCTTCCCCCTCCTCTTCATGTGTGGGAGGGTGGGAGGGGTGAAGGGGAGGGGGGAGTGAAGGGGGTATGTGTGGCAAGGGGGGTGTGGGGGAGGGGTGTGTGGGGGGGAGGGGAAGGGAGGGGTGTGTGTGTGGGCAGGGGAGTGTAGGAGGGATGAGAGGGTGGTGTGGGGGGAGGAGTGGTGTGGGGGGAGTGGGTGAGTGGGGGTGGGGTATGTGTGGGTGGGCTTGTGGGGGGAGGGGTGGTGGGGGAAGGGGGTTGTGGGGGGGTGCGCTGGGAGGGGTGTGTGGGTTGTGGGGGCAAGGGGGGGAGGGGAGGGGTGTGGGAGAGGGTTGGGTGGGGGGTGGTTGTGGGGGGGCAGCGAACGTTGTGGAGCCGGAGAGGGGGGCGGAAGGGGAGGGTTGTGTGGTCGGGGGGAGGGGTTTGTGGGTGGGGTGAGGTAGTGGGGGCTGGAGGGTTGGTGGGAGAGGGGGCGTGTGGGAGGGGTGTCGGGGGGTGGGGTCTGAGGGGAGGGGTGTGGGGGGAGCAGGGGGGTTATGCAGGGGGGGGCAGCGAGCGTTGTGGAGCCAGAGAGGGGGGTGTGTGGGGTGGTGGTTGGAGGGAGGGGGGGTTGTGGAGGCGGGGGGGAGGGGTGTGTGGAGGCGGCGGGAGGGGGGTGTGGAGGCGGAGGGAGGGGGGGTGGAGGCGAGGGGGGTTGTGGGCAGGGGGGTAGTATGGGGAGAGAACTCGGAGAAAGACGGGGGTTGTGCGGGGAGTATCACGGGGGAGGGGGTCAGGAGCCAGCGAGGGGGACCAGAGGGGAAGGAGCTGGAGGACTCACAGCGGGCGATGTGGACTCACAGTGGGCGCTGGTCGCTGGACGTTATCCTCTGCCGGGATCAGAGTCTCCATTTTCCGTTTGGCGACATCTTCGACTCCGACTCCGCGCTGGGCCGGGTTGGGCCGCTTCCGGTCCCATCCGAAAATTGTGTGTAGTTAGAGACCTCCGCCAGCCATGCAGAGACTATCTCAGCTCCAGTAAAAGACGCGATTGCGCAGGAAGGGGCGGACCATCCCGCGGAGTGAGAGGAGAAAAGACCAATCCACGCGGTGTCGACTGGCAGGAGAGTAGATCGATCTGCGCACGCGCGATTTTTAAACCTCGCTAACTATTACATTAGACTACCGATTGGAACAAAACTTGGTGCAATCGTAGCAGAGGACAACGGTGAGTGAGCTGGCAAAAAATTGTAGCGCTACGGCGTACCGTTTTTGCGCAAATAGAATGACCGCGCAAACCGGAAGATAACAAGATCAGAGTTTTAGTTATGTAATGTAATAAAATGTAAATGTAATGGAATAACAATGTAATGTAAATGTAATCTATGTAATGTATGTATGTATAGATAGATATAAGAGATAGGTATTAAAACACTTTGAAAGCTTCCCTGTAAATTCCAAAGACAGACACAAAATGCTGAAGTACAGTGCATTCAGAAAGTATTCAGACCCTTTCACTTTTTCCCATATTTTGTTATGTTACAGCTTTATTTTAGAATTGATTAAATTCATTTTTTTAATCTTCAATCTGCACACAATACCCCAGAATGAAGAAGCAAGAACAGGTGATTAGAAATTTTTGCAAAGTAATTAAAAATAAATACTGAAATATCACATTTACATAAGTATTCAGACCCTTTGCTATGACACTCAAAATTGACCTTAGGTTCATCCTGTTTCCATTAATTATCCTTGAGATGTTTCTACAACTTGATTGGAGTCCACCGGTGGTAAATTAAATTGATTGGGCATGATTTGGAAAGGCACACACCTGTCTATATAAGGTCCCACAGTTGACAGTGCATGTCAGAGCAAAAATCAAGCCATGAATTGTCTGCAGACCTCCGAGACAGGATTGTGTCAAGACACAGATCTGGGGAAGGTTATAAAACAATTTCTGCAGTATTGCAGGTCCCGAAGAGCACAGTGGACTCTGTCATTCTTAAATGGAAGAACATTGGAACCACAGGACTCTTCATAGAGCTGGCCAAACTGATCAATCGGGGGAGAGGGCCTTGGTCAGGGAGGTGACCAAGAACCCGATGGTCACTCTGACAGAACTCCAGAATTCCTCTGTGGAGATGGGAGAACCTTCTAGAAGGACAACTATATCTGCAGCACTACACCAATCAGGCCTTTATGGTAGAGTGGCCAGACGGAAGCCACTCCTCAGTAAAAGGCACGTGACAGCCTGCTTGTAGTTTGCCAAAAGGCATGAGAAACAAGATTCTCTGGCCTGATGAAACCAAGATTGAACTCTTTGCCCTGAGTGCCAAGTGTCACATCTGGAGGAAACCAGGCACTGCTCATCACCTGGCCAATACCTACGGTGAAGCATGGTGATGGCAGCATCATGCTGTGGGGATGTTTTTCAGCGGCAGGAACTGGGAGACTAGTCAGGATTGAGGGAAAGATGAACGGAGCAAAGTACAGAGAGATCCTTGATGAAAACCTGCTCCAGAGCTTTCTGGACCTCAGACTGGGGCGGAGGTTCACCTTCCAACAGGACAACGGCCCTAAGCACACAGTCAAGACAACGCAGGAGTGGCTTTGTGACAAGTCTGTGAATGTCCTTGAGTGGCCCAGCCAAAGCCCGATCAAACATCTCTGGAGGGACCCAATAACTGCGCATCGATGTCCACATCCAATCTAACAGTGCTTGAGAGGGTCTGCAGAGAAGAATGTGAGAAATTACCCAAATACAGGTGTACCAAGCTTGTAACATCATACCCAAGAAGACTTGAGGCTATAATCGCTGCCAAAGGTGTCTCAACAAAGTACTGAGTAAAGGGTCTGAATACTTATGTAAATGTGATATTTCCGGGGTTTTTTTAATTACTTTTCAAAAATTTCTAAACCTGTTTTTGCATTTTTATTGTGGGGTATTGTGTGTAGATTGATGATAAAAAAAAGAATTTAATCCATTTTAGAATAAGGCTGTAACGCAACAAAATGTGGAAAAAGTGAAGGGGTCTGAATACTTTCTGAATGCACTGTAACTCAGCGGGACAGGCAGCATCTCTGGACAGAAGGAATGGGTCGAGACTGTTCTTCAGACTGAGAGTCAGGGGAAAGGGAGTCTAGAGATATGGAAGGGTAAGGTGTTAAAATGACAGATCAAAGCAGACGATAAGGAAATGTATAATAGTACACATCTTACCCTTCCATATCTCTAGACTCCCTCTCCTGACTCTGTGTGAAGAAGGGTCCTGACCCAAAATGTCACCCATTCCTTCTCTCCAGAGATGCTGCCTGTCCCGCTGAGTTACGCTAGCATTTGTGTCTATCTTCGGTGTATAATCAGCATCTGCAGTTCCTTCCTGCACCTATAAATTCCAATGTTGAATTTGATGTAGGATTCATTCCTGACTTGTTGGATCACATAGATTCGAGATAATTTGTTGAATTTGCAAGTCACCATGCGACTATTGTGCTGTGTTCCATGCTGATTGGAATCCACAGTACTGCAATTCACCAGATTCTCCCTGGAAACCTGAAGAGAATGTTGTTTGCTTTCATATGCTGTAGGTGGTGTTGTGATCATTGTTTCAGTTAGTGCCTTGGAATCATTCTTATTATTGTGCAAGCCTTTGGGGATCATCTGATATCCTTCCTGCTTGCAAATAATCAATTAACACTGTGCTTGGATAAAATAATAATACATGATTCAAGTATCACTTATAAAACATTTAGCACTCTTTTGTGGCAAGTAGGACTTTATAAAAATGCATGTCACCCCCACACATATATTTTGATTCTTCCCTGTCATTTGTTTCCTTTACATCATTAGTGGTTGCTTATGTCTTTGCTATCTTGTATGATTTCCTATCCTTGACACTAGGAAATACAGAATGCACCATCCCTCTCAACTAACCCCATTTCTGGTTTCCAATTCCATCCTGTCACTGGCCACCATGTCATGCTGGCCCAGATTGCTTGTAACATTAGCATCCTATTTGACCCCGAGCTGAACCTCCACAGTTTTAAGTCTCCACTTGAACCTGATTTCAACCTCGATAATATTCCCTGCCTGCGGCTTTCTTCAACTCGCCTTCTGCCTTTACTATCATTGTTATTTTTACTTCCTGAGACAACTTCTCCAGTCTGAAGAAGGGTCTCGACCCGAAACGTCACCCATTCCTTCTATCCAGAGATGCTGCCTGTCCCACTGAGTTACTCCAGCATTTTGTGTCACATATCTTCGGTGTAAACCAACACCTGCAGTTCCTTCCAACTCAACTTCTCCAATACTTTACTGGCTTGCCCTTCATCACCTTCCCTGCAAAAATGTAATATCCAACTGTGTTGCCTTTATTTTAACTTGTAATGTCGTCTTCAACCATCGAGCACATGCTTAATGATCTAATTTGGCCTCCATAGCTTTGTTCTTAACATTATATCATGTGCATGCAAAAAGTACGTTACCACACCAACTGTAAACCCACAACTATCCAAACCAGAAGCTTTGAAATGAACCCAACTATCTCCTTTTAGCTCCCATTTAAAACCTAGCTCCTTTATCAAGTTGTCAATCTCCTGCGATGCTGGAATCTTGAGCGAAACACAAAATGTTGGAGGAACTCAGCGGGTTAGGCATCTCGGTATAGCATCTCAGGAGGGAATGAACAGGCAACGTTTTGGGATGGAACCCAAAATCTGAAGAAGGGTCCATACCTGAAATGTTGTCTGTCGATTCCCTCCGCAGCTGCTGCCTGACCCACTGAGATGCTCAGGCTTTTTGTATTTTCCTTTGTTGACTTATTATATTTTTAACATTTACCATGTTAAAAAATGTATACAAATGCATTATTTTTGCTGCACATTGTTCTTACTTGTGGTGTTGGGCAAGATCCTGTTAGTTCCCAGTAATTTATTGTATTTTTCCAAGATCTACAATGTAAGAGCTCCATATGTAAGAGCAAAAAAATTATGGGGCGGAGGAACTCAGCAAGTCAGGCAGAATCTGTGGAAGGAAATGGACAGACAACCTTTCCGGTCAGGACATTTCTTCAGAATGATGGATTGATGAGAAAGGATCCTAAAGTGAAATGTTGACTATCCATTTCCCTCCACACATGGTAACTGACCTGTAGAGTTCCTCCAGTCTCACTTTGTTAACTTCAAACACACATTGGCCTTCCTTTTAGTTCCAAAAGTAATCGGTGGAAGCTTACCATTTAAACTTACCATTTATCCTTTCCTCTCCTGTGTTCTTCAAAGTGAAAATAATGATGTTTGGCAGTTTGTGAAAAAGTTTAAATTTTGGTAACTTTCCACAATATCTTCAGGCAATTCACAATTTTGAGATTCCACGACCTTCTGCTGTCCTATATCATTCAATGATTGCAAATGACAAATTATGTTTGTGACACACCTTTGAAGTGCTTGAGATATTTTATAGCATTAAAATGCTATAAAATGCTTGTTGACAAGGCTACCAACTGGATAAATTGAATGCAGTTCATTATCTCGAGATTGTAGATTTATTTATTGCTTTAAAGAGACAATGGCTTACACATGTTGGCACTAAATGATTATCATTCTAATAGTAAATTAGACCGAAGTTTATGCTGAGTCTGAGGTCATTCCTGCTGTAATGCTCAAAGTCTCTGTAAATTCATTTGAGACTCCAGCAGCCTTGTCTTCAGCTCCCACAGTATTAAATTTGAAAGACCCCACTCTGTCTCTCCTCCACTCTTTACTCCCTTGAGGCACTCTGCTAAGCCACCCACTTTGATCAAACACTTTCCCATCTATGCTAATGTGGGACAATGTTAAATCAAGGTAAACAATGGATTGATTTTTCTGGAATATCAGAGGTTGAGAGGTGATCTGACAGAATATAAAATCACGAGAGGCATAGATTTTATATTCAATGTCAAATTCTAGAGGGCATAGATTTAAGATGAGAAAGGCAAAGTTTAAAAGAAATATGTGGCAAGTGTTTTTTGCGCAGAGGGTGGTGGGTGCTTGGAACGCACTGCCAAGGGTGGTGGTGGAGATATATACTATAGCGTTGTTTAAGAGGCCTATAGATAGACACAGGGAAATGCAGAGAATGGAGGTATAGTGATCATTGTGCATATGAGGCAGAGATTTTTTAACGGCATCACGTTCAGCACAAACACCGTGGGCCGAAGGGTCGGTTCCTGCGCTGTACTGTTCTATGTTGTATTGCTCGGTAACGTTCTGGATAGATGTTTTGAGAAGTCTTAGTACTTAAAAAATCCCTGCATTTGCTATGTGCACGAGGTTGTTGTTGCCCACATGCAGCTATTTCAGGATGCACCAGAGGCACGATGATTCCCGCCTCTATGCGACCTCCGCCTCGGCTTCCTCCCGCGACCGCCAGGCCGAAATTCTGGGAGAACAAGGAGACGGGCGATACTCTCTCTCCCTCCCGCACACAGAGAATCATAGTCATCGTGGAAACAGGCCATTTGACATCGGCCAACATGCCCCATCTACACTAGTCCCACCTGCCTGTATTTGTCCCATATCCCTGCAAACCTGTCCTATCTGGAGTAACTGAGCGGGTCAAACAGCTTAATTGAGCGGGTCAAACGGTTAAACCAGCATCTGCAGCTCCTTCCTACACTATCCATGTCTGTCTAACTGCTTCTTAAACGCTGGGATAGTCCCAGCCTCAACTCAGCTTGTTCCATACACATCTACCTATTTTTCTTCTCTCGTCCTCAATCGGCAAATTACCAATCTCCACATTTACAAGCGAGTGTCGACCGCAAACCTTCCTCCTTGTATTTTTATTTTACCGCGCACGTTCCCGCCACCCGTTCAAAGCAAAGATACTAGAGGAGCTCCTCTAGAATCTTTGGTTCAAAGGCCCAACGGTCGCGCGCGCGAACCAGGGCCCGGCGTCCGGTTAACTGGGCGGTCAGGTTGGGCGAAGGCCAGCGACGGTGAGCGGCTTCTTGTTTAAAACAGTGTTTCTTCCAATGTTCAATTATTTGCTGCTTCCCATCCTACAGCGGAAGCAGGTCTTTGGAGAGATGAGCTCTCCCGGCTCCATCTGCTTATCTACCATTCCCCTGAACTAGGTTCCACCTGCAGCCTAATGTCGACACAAAATGCCGGAGTAACTCAGCGGGACAGGCAGCATCTGTGGAGACAAGGAATGGGCGACGTTTCGGGTCGAACACCTTTCTTCAGACTCCCTTCAGATTGATGAGTGGCAGGATGTGCTCGCATAACAAAATGACCCTGTTCTGCTTCAACTTTTTAAAAATCGTATGTGTATGTTGTAGTAAAAGATAAAAGCCACTGGGTAAAATGGTTAGATGGAAAATATCACCTTTGATTGAAGAGAAACAAAGTAGTAAGCTGAAAAGGCGACTTTTCGGTCGAGACCCTTCTTCAGACTCGACCCGAAACGTCGCCCATTCCTTTTGTCCAGAGATGCTGCCTATCCAGCTGATTTACTCCAGTATTTTGTGTCTATCTTCGGTGTAAACCAGTATCTGCAGTTCCTTCCTACACATTCCATTGTAGCCTGCCAGTCCCTGCTTCACCCTCACCTCTTTACACCGAGTATCTCTCCTCAGTCTGAAGAAGGGTCTCGACCCGAAACGTCACCCATTCCTTCTCTCCAGAGATACTCCTCCTCTACATCAGTTCTGATGCAGGGACTCGACCTGAAACGTTGACAATTCCTGTAGGAAGGAACTGCTGATGCCGCTTTGCATCGAAGACGGACACAAAATGCTGGAGTAACTCATCGGGACAGGCAGCATCTCTGGAGAGAAGGAATGGGAACAATTCATCCATATCGTACCTAAATGCATAAAATATCCTAATGTGAATTAAGCTTTCTAGCAAAGTTCTCCATCCACTAACTTGCTATTGGTGGAACCACGTACTAGCGATGTCGGCAACCGTTCCCATCATATATTTATATACATTATGCATTTAGCTACGACATGGATGAATTGTTGACTACTTTAAGGAGGGTTAAATTTCTCTAATAATGAATCATCTTCCCTTTGATTTGGCTAAATAATAGGATTGTAGATATGAAAAGCTGGAAAAAATATAATTAATGTATTATTAACCTTTAATACCATGATGTTTAAATTGAAGTCTCATAGTTTTACTTGTTAATCTCCATCTTTATTCACCTATAGTTCTGCTTTTATTTTTACTCTTTAATTTGTATTCTCATCTATATTCTTTACATCAGTTTCATTCTTACAAAAACATTTTCCACAAATTCTGTTTCAAAGTTCATTGTCTTCAAGACCATCACAAATCTTCATGGAGACACAAGAGACTGCAGGTGCTAGAATCTAGAGTAAAAGATAGATTGCTAGAATAACCCAGCAGGTCAAACAGCATGTGGAGACAAAGGGATGGTTGACGTTTCAGATCAAGACCCTGCATCAGGACTGACAGCATAGAAGGGAGTAAGATAGAGGCTGGAAGATGAAATAGATGGAACGACTGGATAGGGGGTGAGGAAAGTCTAGATAGAGCTAGAAGGAGATGGGGAAATGTTGAAATCCAGGCTGGTAGGTGAAAATAGATATTTTTTTAAACTAAAATGGGGCCATGGAATCAGTTGTGGTAGGGGAGGGGGAAGAAAGAAACAGCGGCTGGTAGGTGCAATAATAATAATAATAATAATGGATGGGATTTATATAGCACCTTTCTAATACTCAAGGCGCTTTACATCGCAATATTCATTCACTCCTCAGTCACACTCGGTGGTGGTGAGCTACTTCTGTAGCCACAGCGGCCCTGGGGCAGACTGACGAAGCGTGGCTGCTAATCTGCGCCTATGGCCCCTCCGACCACCACCAATCACTCACACACATTCACACGCAGGCAAAGGTGGGTGAAGTGTCTTGCCCAAGGACACAACTACAGTATGCACTCCAAGCGGGATTCAACGACAGTATTCACTTCAAGCAATGAGATAAGCATGATGGGCAGATGACATCAAGTGGGGCCGGGGCTTAGGAATGCGGAACCAATGAAAACATCTAGGAGATATTTATGTGGGAAATTGCACCATGTTGTAGAGAGTGGGTTCCCTGAAATTGTAAAATTCAATGTTGATACCATTCGGTTCTAGGCTACCCAAGGAGAAAACAAAGTGCTGTTCTTCTAGTTGTTCCTTTGGCCTCACCTGGAGAAAGCCAAGGATGGACAGGTATGGGTGGGAATGGGAAGGGGGGGTTGAAATATCATCCAACTGGAAGTTCAAGAGGGCCACTGCGGACAGAGCACTGTTACCTAGACTATGCTTCGTCACACCAATGTATGGGAGGCTACATTGTGAGTACCGAATGTAATAGACCAGGTTAGAAGAGGTGCATGTGAATTGATGCCTCACCTGGAAGATCCCATAGGTGCCGGACTACAGAGTTTCGATCTCTCAGTAGCTAATTGTGTATATAGTTTTTTGTCATTAAAGTAATTCATTATAAAATTTGTAAATTCTTATGGAATAATTGTCTATTACTATTCTTGTAGGAAGGGTAATGTTTCCTCACAGAAGGTAATTATCCATGCATAGCTAACCTACATGCAGAAGAAAACACAATCCTACATTACACACCATGCAAAATCCATAATATTAGGGGCACAATCCTATCTGCAAAGATCACCCTCACCTTTTTACATTGTCAATCTTGCTACCATTCCTCAAATACTCTGTTGCAAACTTAAATAAAACATCCATTAACATACGTAGGTATAATAAACTGATTTTGAATGTCAACATATGTATAATTATCTAAGAAAATTGTCATAGTCATACAGCAGAGAAGCATGTCCTTTAGCCCACCATGTCCATGTCAACCATCAGGTACCCATCTATGCTAATAACATTAACCAGAACCCAGCCCATGGCTTTCTATGCCTTTGAGATTCATGCGCTCATTTAGACACTTAAATGTTGTGTGAAAACCTTCCTGCTCAGGCAATGCATTAAAGATTCCAACTACATGAAAAAAAATCTTACTCAAGACTCCACAAATTTTCTTTCTAGTTTTCAACACCTTTGCTATTTGGAAAGGTTTCTTACCATCTATGCCTGTCATAGTTTTGCGTTCTTCTATCAGGTACCACATTCAGCCTCCTCAGTTCCAAGGATAACCTATCCAGTTTATCGAATCAATCTTCATAAATATCCTGGTGAATCTCCTGCACAATCATGTCCTTCCTATAGTGCGGTGACTACAACTGTACAGTGCACCAGGTGTCACCTAATCAAGTTGTACCATGACTTCCTTGCACATTTACTAATACAGTCATAGTAATGAATTGTACTTCCTATATCTCCTTCACAACCTTTTCCACATGAGATGCCACCTTCAGGGATCCTTGGACTTGTACGCTACCATTCTTTAATATTCCCTAGGATTCCAGTTCATTGTGTCTATTTTACCCATACTAGTACTCCCAAAGAATTATCACCTCGCACTTGTCAGGATTAAATTCCATTTGTCATTATTTAATCCAATTTTTCAGACAATCAATATCTTCCTGTAGCCTATGACTATCCACCTTACTATGAACAACTCTGATCTTTACGTCATGTGCAGATTTGCTAACATTTGTTAAATGAGTTTCCATGTAGTTAGTGTACATTATAAAAGTCTTACCTATAAATATTTATTAAATTAATTTTAAACATCTTATTTGTTTCTATACTTAGAAAATTTGTCACTGTTCTTGACAAGTGTGTTTTTTCCATAATCTAACTATTTTGTTTGGTCATGAAAACTACTGTCAATAAGGAAGCTTTGTAATATAATATTTTATTTCCCAAAGTACAAAACACTCAATCCCTGAAAATGTCCATTTTCATTTATTTATGATTCTTTCACCCTTTTATCCCATACCATTATTAAGCAGAAGGTAATGCCCTGTTGGTCTCTTCCATCAACATAATTGGCAGTGTGTATAAGTTTTCTTTTGTGATGGATTTACCTAAATGTTTGCTTGAAAATCCACAAAACCAGCAAATTACAGGGAGGACATTGCGGACATATATGCATCATCATACACTTCCAGAAGCATCATAGTATCATATATATAATTATTTATGTTTTCTAAGTATCCTGTTCCATGATATTCTGTCTGCAGAAACCAAATATTTCTTCCTGCATTTATTTTTAAACACAGCAATTCTATGATTTTTTTTAAACAACAAAATTTTGAGCATGCGTTGATTTTTGATGTGTTCAGCTTTAGGATTGACAGGTGTGACATTCTGTAAACACATTCAAGTTTTACACTCGGTATATGTTCTGATAACTTCACATTATACTGTACAATATACACCAAAACGAATACTACATTTCGAGTTCTTTGACTTTATAATCACCTCAAAAATATAAAGACTCAGCTGGTTCCATTCATTCTTCAATAGAAGAGAAGAAAGGTCAGGAGGATCTTCCAGAGTTAAATGGGGAAAGAAGGATTTAACAGTTTTCCAATTAATTCCACAGCTATCAATAGCATTTTGAACAGTACCTGGTGCAATGATATAGATATTCATTTTCTGATTCTTCCCAATATGTTTGGAATAGCTATTATCAAGCAGCCCATTCACTGTACTGTTGAGCACATGTACATCAGACCCACCCAGGTCAATGATTCTGATGAACTCTTGATTTGATTTGACATTAAGAAGATATCTAGGAGGCATGTAGGTGTGGTAAAATATCCAAATCATACTCGTTTTGCTGAGCCAGTTGATTCTTTGAATGCAGAATTTTCTCTAAGTGGAACAAAGAAGGAATTAGACCACCTTGGTGCAAACAGCCAAAAAGCACTGACCCCAAGATATTAAATAGGACTATAATAACTTTCCATTGGAATATATCACATTTTGGAACACTGAGAATAACAAGTGGCACAATGAGTGGGACAATATATCTTGGTTCCTGATGACTAAACAATGATAAAAAAAGGATGGGAATTAAATAGACAAGGAACAAATATATATCAAAGTGGGAAGTAGATGGAAACTGTGACGACAATTTATTTTCCAAATGTTTTTTGCAAGGAGTATGAGAGTTGGCTTTGCAGGCAAACTTGCTGACCATCATTTTGATACCAGATACAACAACAAACAAATGAAGGCAACCAAAAAGCAAAAAACCATTCAGAGTCAAATGCATAAACCATGGGTGACTACCATGTGCAACAAGGCTTTTTTGATCTAAGTTATACAAAATAAGATTGACAGGGGTTAAAACTAAATGTTGACTTATGTCGACAATATATTTGTACACAGTATTTCCATCTTTCAAAAGCCAGTCCCCTTTGGACAACAATGATCCAAAATACAGTGCATCAGTCACAATGAAAAGAAAACTGGTTGCAATTGCAGAAATCAAAACACTAACACAGTTTATCATGATTTGTTTTGAACTGAACTGAAATGTGCCTTTCTGATCATGAGAAAGCCACAGGAGCATTGGCACTACAGCATAGCCAATGAACGTGGGCCTGTTAAAAAACCCAGAAGCTAAAACAATTCCAATAAGATGTTTGTTTCTTCTGTCCTTTTTTCCAGTATGTGGGCCCACATTTGATTTCTTTGTATCCATAGCTACCAACAACAGCAACAATGCAAATAAATCTGCTTCTATAAGATTTGAAAATGTTCTAGTGCAAAAAACCAGCATGACATGTGACCCACTTAGCAGCATTAAAGCATTCCATGGATCTACTTTCAGATTACAGGCTAAATGGTATACAGAGTAGTCAATGTAAGGACAGCATGTCAGGAAGAATCTGGGGAAAAACTAATAATGTATAACTGTTTATGATGTTGCCAAAAGGCCAGAATTGTGTAAGGCTTTAAGTACTGTAAATGAAAAGCCTGCTGTAACTAGTGGGAAAAAGACCGATCAGCTGGGATAACTGGTATTAAATTCCCAAGTACGGAATGTTTTGAGGTTCAAAATATCACCTGTGAAAAAAACAAAGTGAATTTCAAAATAAGAAAAGCAAATATTTAATGGTTACATACATTATAGACACAACAAATTACACCCCTTACCTTTGATTTTAACTTAATCTCCCTCAACTCTTGGTCTCAACATCACTGCCTTGAGTGAGATTACATCTAATGCTAAAACTGGTTCCATGAAACAAGTTTTTTCATGTCCTTTGTTTTCTTTATCGCTTACTTATTAAATAGATAATGCTAGTCATTTGATTGACGATTCTTCTCTCACCCTGGAATCCAAGATGCATACAATGCAATTTTTGTTCCTAAAATTACTATGGTTATTGGTCATTGTGTTGCTCTCATACTACTCTCCACAACTAGTCTCTCTTCCTTGTATACTCATCGCATTGAGACTGAGATTAATTGGTCCATCTCTTGCTTGAATTCATTCTTCTCGAGCTTCAAAACTAAGGAAGCCTTTTCCATCTTCAATTCTTCCTACAATGTCTTGGTTTTTAAATATATATTCTTGGCACTGCCTAATCCTGAATTATGTTCTTGGCTTTCCTATTCTTTTTGATTGTGGCTTCACTGAGGCCTCATCCTAATAAATAAAACAAAATCTTGTTTAAAGGCAAGACGAGATGAAAGCACAAAGCATCATTAAGCATTTTAATAAAGTATTCAAGGCTTACTCAATCACATTATTTCTGAAATTCCATTAACTTTCCTAATATCCTAATACCTCACCAAGAAGAGTCAAAACTAGAGTGGAAACTGATGACCAGGAAATATAGAAAGAGAACAGAACATTTTCAACAGGTCAGTGTACATCTGTGGGAAGAGAAACAAAGTTAACATTTCTAGTCCACGACTGTTCAGCAGAAATAGGAAGTGGACAAGCTGCAGGGAGAGTGGATGAGGGGTAGACCTGTGTGATAAGGTGAAACTGAGGCGACAATGGGATAAGCATAAACAATATCTGGTTAACGAGTGAATGGGAGCAATGAATAAGTTTATATTGGCCAAGTATTCACATACAAGGAATTTGCCTTGGTGCTCCGCCCGCAACGACAACATGACGTATAGTGACAGTTAGGATGATACATAAAACATTAAACAATAATAAAACATTATTGATTAAACATGTGAAATAAATAAAATACCAGAGCAAAAGGAGGCTACATATTTTTGGCTATTGAGTAGAGCTACTACTGGTGGAAAAAAAATCTGTTTTTATGTCTGACTGTGGCAGCTTTGACAGTCCAGAGTCGCCTTCCAGAGGGAAGTGATTCAAAGAGTTTGTTGCCAATGGAGGTCAAGAACCTAGACAAAGAGGAGGAGGCCATAGAGCGATAGCTCAGTGCGCGAATGTGATGGTAAATTCAAGCCGCAAGTAGCAGAAAGTTTGGAGGACAAGGTGTGAACACGGGTGCTCTTCAAAGCGATCATCAAAGTTTGGTTACTTCAACAAATTCTATAACTTCAGGTAACTTGATTTCTGTCAGTATCAGTCATCCAATTGTAATATTTGCAAATAC